>CAUYUJ010021548.1:562334-574834 GCA_963575745.1 Prorocentrum cordatum | reverse complement strand
CGCGGGCTGGGCCACGGGGGCCGCGACCCCGTGCATATACGGGGCGCTGTTTTGCGCGGATGCCCCGCGCGGATCCTGTCCAGGCCACCGCACATCCACGGGATCGGGCCCCGGCAGGTCGTGACCTTGCGAGATTCGTTGGAACCCCTGGCGGGCCAGCGCTGATCACAAACACATGCTGGTGACTTTGCGAGGTCCGCTGGAGGCCCCGGCAGGCCACCGAGGTCGGTGACCTTGCGAGGCTCTTCGGAGCCCCCGGAATCCAGACCGCGAGCGCATACATTCGCCATCCGTGGCGACCGGCACGGAGAGCAAGCGACTTCCCCTCCAGGCGAGGAGGGCCGCTGGGGTGAGCGGCGCGGTGAGGACGGGCGGCACCCAGCCCGGGCTGGCCCCGACCGCGCCGACGACCGCCGCGGTGGCGACCGCCGCGGCGACGACCGCTGGGCGGCAGAGGACCGCCGCGCGTCCGACCGCGGCGGCAGCGACCATGCAGGCCGGGGCGGGGCTGCCTTCGCAGAAACGTTCGAGGGTCCGCGCGGATCTCTCGGATCTACGCTGGGCAGGCCAGCCACAACTGGGGGAGCTGTGGTCCTTACCCCCCATGGGGGGCCCATCGATTTTGACACCCCTCTCGAGAGATCGTCGGGGTTCCCCCAGGGGGGTAAGGACCACAGCTCCCCCAGTTGTGGCTGGTCGGCTGGGCCCCCCCCTGGCGGCGTTGCTGGCGCCGCCCCGTGGCGCACCCCGCACGCCAGAGATGGGTGCCCGGCGCAGATGCGAGCCATCCGCGCGGACTTGCGACAGTGTTTTTTTTTGGTGTGTGTGTGTGTGTGTGTGTCTGTGTGTGTGTGCAGTGTTCTCTTCCTCGAGGCCTGGTCGGGAAGGCCCAGGCCTCCCACGTGGGGAACTCCAGACTGGGCCTCGCCTTCCAGGGTCGAAGGAGTTTTATGTCGTTTCTCGTTCCCCTAAGGACATTTTGCCAGCACTTGGCATCGCTCGGACGTGTGCATTTTTTCTGCGAGGACCATCGAGGAGCATCCTTGATCATTTGGCGAAGAAAACCACGAACGAAACCAGAAAAAGCACAGGGAATGGACCTCCGAGCGATGGCCGGAGCATGGGCCCCAACCAGTGAGATTTTGCCCTGATGTGTAATGTGTGTGTGTGTGCTCGACCCGTCTAGTGATGCATAACGCTTAGTGGTTGCACGTCGCCGCTGACAATAAGACCCCAGGCCAGGGGAGCCGGTTGCTGACTTGGCCCCGAAGCCCAAAAAGTGTAATCTGAAACCATGTCTACAGTCGATGGCGCTTCTTTGGGTGACTGCATGCCCGGTTCGTGGAATCGACAACATGGGGGAAGGGCGTCCCCCAACCCACATCGTGGAACCGAGCCCCGCGAAGCCGAGTCCCCTGGGGATCTGATGTCGTGACTACTTTTTCCATACGCGGTCCCTGGAAGTCTTCCCTTTCCCCAGGACCGGTTTTTCATCCTGAGTCGTTCTTCGACGGCCTCGGGGCCTGGCGAGGGCCCCCCCTGGGGCCGAAGTCTGCGAAACAGCGACGCCTCGATGTTTTTCAAGACGCTGGGCCTCCCCCACGCCCGAGCGAGGTGGCCGCCGCGACGAGCGCCGCGGCCCCGACGGCGGCGACGCCCGCGGAGGAGACCGCCACCAGGACGCCCGCCGCCCGGAGGAGCGCCGGGGCGAGCGGTCGCCCATCCCGCGGGAGGCGCGCCGGGACGAGCGGCCGCCGATCCCGCGGGACGTGCGCCGCGGCGGCGCGGCGCAGGAGCGGGGAGGCCAACGGATGCCGCCCTGTGCCTAATAGAGGATGACGATGAATAAATGACCGGGGGTCGTGTTCACGCGGCGGCGCCGGGGATGACGATTAGAAGAAACCGGCCGCGGACTGGAGAACTATTTTTTTGTCGTGAAACTATGTTTCTAATCGTTCTCTCCCATTTTTTTATCCCGCATTAGAGGCCTCCCAGATGGGGTCGGGGCAGAGGGGGGGTCGGAGCATGGCGCCGCATCGCCGACGCGTCGCCGCTGCGGCTCGATGTGCAGCAGGAGTTCGACGCTGCCGATGCCTCGCCGACGTCGACGGTGCATCGGCGATGCATCGGCGATGCGGCGCGATCCTCCGACCACATCTGCTCCGACCCCATCTAGGAGGCCTCTACCAACAGATACCGCCCTGTGGCACCCCGCAGTGTCGGATGAGAGTGAAGGGGGGCTTCGGTATGGGAGCCTCGTGTACCCTCTGAATTCCGTCTTTAGCGTCGATTCGCGTCGATTAGCGTCGATTTGCGTCTGGGAGTCGATGAGACAGCGCCGAGCTGGCGTCTGTTAGCATCGATTGGCGTCGACTTAGTGTCGACTAGCGTGGACTTAGCGTCGATTAGCGTCGAGTCGCCAGATCCGACAAGATGGTATGGGAGGTTCCCATGAGTTGCCACCGAAGGGGGGCGGCGCTTATACAGCCAACCCGCCCGCATGGTAAGGATGGGCAGCCTTCCCAAGGGTACCCTTCGTCCTTGCCTCCTCGTCCGTGCTTGGCCACTTTCGTGGGACGCGCCCCGCTTGAGAAGCTTCGAAATGTTCGTGCAAGGCGCTTGCATCTTTATCACGCATCCTTATAATACGGGCCGACTGTATTGGTTCTTGGAAGCTGCCGGGTCGGTTTTTCAATTGTGTCCAGAAGTTTTCATTTTGATAGTGAAATCGGTTTGAATCCACGGTTCGCCGAAACGGAAAAACCACACGGCTTCATATTTGAAGTCGGTGCCAGAGCCGGACAAACAACGACGACGGAGTCGGAAAGCAACGGCGCCGAAACGCTTTAAATTTGAAAAACGAGCATGGAACAGGAACGGCCTTGTCTTTCCAAGAACCACTGAGCGGCGGGGTCGTCGGCAGTCCGCGTGGCTCTGCAGAAGCCCGCCGCAAGCGCCGAGCGTTTTTGTTGTCGGACGCTGCAGAAAGAGCCTGATGCCGCAGGCGCCGATTCTGTCGTCAGACAGCGCAGCTGGGTCGCGGGATGGGTCGGCGTCGGGTCCCGGCCGAAAAAACAACTTTTTTTGGTCGGCGGGTCGGGAGCGGGCCCCTTCCGGTTAAGAGCTAGGCGGGGCGCGCGAAGCCCTAATTGGGAAGACAGGGCGCGGGCGGGCGGGGCCTCAGGCGGCCGGAGGGTGCAGAGAACAGGCGGTGCCGAAGATCTTGCACAGGACAAGGTACGCCATGGACAGGAGCCGGGGGCGAAGTCCCAGAGGGAGAGTGGATTGGTGTTGCCGCCATCGGCGCGCCAAGAACACCATCCTCGAGTGCTGCGTGGGGAGGGCCGTGAGCATGTCAACGTCCGTGAGGTAGAAGCAAAAACAAACGCCAACAAACAAACAGAGCGGGCCACGGAGTCCCACTCCACCCAGGTGCAAGACCGTTCGGCCCCCTTTACTCTGATCGAAAAAGCTACTCCCTGGCCCTCGCCCGCAGAGCGTTCTGATCTGAACTTCGAGGCGAATTCAGCGACGTCGAGCCGATTCTGTCGTCAGACAACGCAGCTGGGTCGCGGGATGGGTCGGCGTCGGGCCGCGGCCGAGGACGAGGACAGCAAGCAGCAACACACAACAAACAAACACCAACAAACAAACAGACAACAAAGCAGAGCGGCAATAGCACAACAGACACAAACAGGACGATGACAGCAAGCAGCAAGACACAACAACGCAGATGGCCGAAAACAAACACCAACAAACAAACAGAGCGGGCCACGGAATCCCACTCCACCCAGGTGTAGGACCGTTCGGCCCCCTTCGGCCCTCCCTGGTCCTCGCCCGTAGAGCGCTCTGATCCGAATTTCGAGGCGAATTCGGCGGCGTCGACGAGGGCCCGCGGCGGCGCGGGCTATGGACCCGAAGAAGAGCCCAAGCGCATAATTAAACAGAGACGCCCCGAGCTCCGCGAGGATCCCGTGGATCGGCACTGGACGCACCTCCCTGGCGCGCGGAGCGCCTCAGGGGTGGTGCCGGAGGCGCCGCCAGGGGGATCCAGCGCCGATCCGAGGATTCCGCGGGGACCTGCAACAGCTCATGCTCACGCAGCTCCTTCCCTTCTCGAAGGACGGTGGCCACCGAGACGACGGAGACCGCCGCGCTGGCGACCAGCGGGGCGGCGAGTGGCGGCGCGGTGAGCAGCCGTGGGCGGGCCGCCGCGGCGGCGACGAGCAGCGCGGCGGAGATGGCGGGCCGAAGCGCGGCCGCGACGAGGGCGGGCGCGGGGGCGGCAAGGGCCTCTGGTGATCCCCACCCCAGACCTCCATCGATTTTTTGCTCGCAATCCTCAGGCCATCGCACACATGCATCACGGGGGCGTGGATTAGCGACGGGTCCCGTCTCCATGGGGAATCGCGGATTTCCGCCGCCGAGCGAGGCGGCACCAGCCGCATGTTGGAGAAGGGCACCTTCCCCGATCCATGGATTTGGCGACCGCGCGCCGGGGAACGATCCGTTCCCCTGAGCGGCCCCGGCCCGCTTCCTCCTCTCGGTCGTCGTTTCGTCGTCTTGCATGGTGGCACAATTCGCTTAACGGTAGCCCTGGTTCGCTTCCTCGGCAGCGCAGTGATTCTGCCTAGCCGCCGAAGGAAAAATGTCCCTGGGAGATCTCGCATCTTCCTGGTCTGCTGGCCGCCTTTGGGGCCCTGATCATCGGAGCCCTCCTGAGTCCCACGACGGTGCGGTGACCACACGGTGAGGTGAGCGAGCGGGGATTCGGAGTGAGCGCACGGTTTTGGGATTCGGGTCTTCCTACGAGGATGTCTCGGGCGCTTCGGGACTCCAAGTCCCAAAACCGTGCGGTGACGGACCGTGCGGTGAGGTCTTTTGGGCTTCGAGGGCACCAACCGGCCACCAAACGGTTTGTCACCGTCCCGGCTGGGGAGCCCCAAGTTCGGGTTTTGGTTCTGCCGTGCAGATATGTTTGGAGCTCAGGCAGCATAGTGAGAGAAGGCGGAGGAGGCTCGGGAGGAGAATGAGGGGGAGAGGGTGTAGACGAGGCGGAGGGTCTGAGTCAGGAGCACAGGTGAAGACCACCCCGATCACCTCGATCCCCCAGGAGGAGGACGACGAGGAGGAGGAGGAGGAGGTTGACGACAACGGCCACCAAGTTGGCGGGCATCAGAGGGGTTTCTGCTGCTCCTACTGTGCCCACCAGTCCATCTTCGTCCAAAATCAGTCCGTGGACCCGACCCCTACCAGACGCCATCCCGACAAATTTCCACGAGGGCCTCCAAGGACGCCCACCCCACATAGGAGGCAACATATCACCCTTGCTGCTGAAGACCCTAAACAGATCTACACAGTTACCATGGGGTGCATGATGGGGTAATATAGGGAAAGGGGGAGGGAGGGGGACATGGATATTGGTGGGGATTCGTAGTACATTCACGTACATGGAGGGAAAGGGAAAGGGGAGAGGGATATGGCAAGCTAGGTGCGCTCGCGTCATATCTGACATCCTACCCCTCCCTCCCATCCCTTACCATGGCGCAGATCCCCTCTCCACTCGCACAGTCGGATGTCGAGCAGGGCAATGATCCCGAAAGGGTACGCGATGCATTGTAGAGCACGGCATGGCATGGCGTAGAAGAGCACCGCGAAGCGTAGCATCAACCTAGCAGTGCACTGCATGCCGTGCCATGGGAGCACGATTCGGAACGAGTGGGGCCCGAAAATGAGGCCGGCGCCTCAGCGAGAGCAGCATTTTGGAAAAAATGCAGGCGAAAACCCAACTCCGGGGAAACCAGTGTGTTAAAAAAGGGTACGCGGGGGGGGGTCGAGCACATTCAAACCGTCATCAGGGGAAGAGGGAGAGTAGTATTCATATTGAGTACTTGTGGAGAGGGACAGGGAGAGGGATATAGGATACGGACATAGGCATATAGGGCCATGGACATAGGTATACTGATGCCGGAGTACAGGCATGGGGATGCGGGGAGAGGGGCAGAGAGGATGGGGATTGGGGATCAGCTCTAGGGTTATGGGGCTCGGTCGAGGGGCCGGGGAACTGCTTATAGGGATAGCCGGGAGGGCAAGGGTCAAAGGGAGGTGGACGAGTGGGCCACGATGGGGGGGGGCCGATGAGCCACAGAGCTCGGGGGGGCCCAGGCCCGGTGGCCCCACGTGGGAGGGGCCAGCGAGGAGCCGCCGTGCTCGGCGGCATGGGCTTGGGGGGGGGGGGAGGGGCAAGCGCAGCGAGCGGCAATGAGGGGCCATTGATTTTTTTTTGGGGGGGCCCTGCGGTCTCCGCCCCAGGGCGCCGTGAGGAAGAGACGTGCAGATGCCCTGCAGACAGGCCGCTCGGGGGGAATACCCAGACCGTCGTTCCTCTCGCATCCTCTTCATCTTCGCTGAGGTCGACGCCGAAAGAACTGCATGAACACATAAACTGTTGGCGCTCCGCGCGGACTTCTTCGAACCGCGCCTGGGGCCCCCCCTGCGTTGCCCCCGGCGTCGCCCCTGGCCCGCTCCGCGCGCCAGGGAGGGGGGTCCAGCGCAGATTCAAGAAATCCGGGCGGACCGTCGAATGTTTATAATCCGGGCGGACCGTCGAATGTCTATGTTTATGCCTTTTCATCTCCCTCTCAAGGTGGAGACTGGGGCGGCCAGAACCGCCGCTGGGACGACGGGCGCTGGGCTCGTGACAGTGACCGTGGCAGCGACCGCGGCTGGGGCGGGAAAGGCGATGGGCGCGATCGTCACGACGACGGCTACAGGCCGAGAGAGGGAAAGATTCCACCAGCACCATGTTGGCGGTGCTCACTGGGGGTGGTGCGAGAGGCGGTGGTGGGCTCTGAGGATGCGGGGGGCTTCATCGAAGCCGCCCCGGCTTCTAGGCAGCTGTCTCAGAAGCCCACGGGCCCTGCTAAGAAGGACCCTAGGGCTGTTCTCTCAGAAGCCGCCCCCCCCCCTCTTGGACGGCGACCCCCCTTGCGCCATCCTGTCTGCGCGCGCCGCCAGCAGGGCCTCCACATGTCCCAGCCTGGGCCCGGGACTGGGCGGATGCCGGCCGCCCGTAGGCCAGAGGCTGTCTTTATCGAAGCAGAACAGCTACAGAGACATCAATCTGGGGAGAACCAGCGCCGGTCCAGGAAGTCCGCGCGGACCATCCATGATTTTCACGTTTGTGCCTTTCTCTTCTTGTCGTTCTGCGGTCCGGCACTCTGGCTCAGCGTGTTGCCGGGGGTCCGCCGCGGCGACACGCTCAGCAGAAGCTCCCGACCGACATCTCCGCCAGGGCCCGGTCCCAAGGCAGGTCCGCGGACCCAGGCCTGAGTGGATGGGGTCGGAGGATCGCGCCGCATCGCCGATGCATCGGCTCATGCGGCTCGATGCGGAGCTCGCTGCTCTGCACATCGGCGTCGCCGATGCATCGCCGACGTCGCCGATGCACCGTCCGATGCAGTGGCGATGCATCGGCGATGCAGTGTCGGTGCCGCGCGATCCTTCGACCCCGTCTACTCGGACCCCGCCTGGGATCCAAGAGGCCTCTAGCGGAGGCCCTGAGGAGGTTGTTTGCTTTCCCGCTCTCGCCAGGGACCGCGGCCGCGAGGAGCTGCCAGCGGCGTTCGGGCGGCCGCACGGGTTGCCCTCGGCCGCTGTCCAGTTCTGCCTTTCCGCCTGCTCGCAAGTCTGTCGTCCGCCTCCTCCTCGGCCGCTGCCCTCCCCGCCTCCTGCACACGCCTCCATCTACCCTCCTCCCTCCTCTTCCCGTCTGCTTCTCTTCCTCCTCGTCCCCCCTCGTTCTCCTCACTCCTCCTCCTGCTCCCTCCCCCCCATCCCTCCTTCTCCTCCTCCTCCTAATTCTCCTCTTCCTCCTCCTTCTTCTCCACCTCTTTCTCATCCTTATCTTCTCCCCTCCTCCTCCTCCTCCTCCACAATTCTCACGATGCTCCCCGAGGCCTCTTGCAGCTTTTTTGGAGGCCTCCCCGCACCAAGAATGACGGAATACCATCCCAAACAGTCATTCTCAGGATCAAGAATTCCATGGTCGGCGCACCGTGAATATCAGGACCTTTTGGTGGTGGTGGGCCTGATTTTCCGTTTGCACCTTCGCGGGCCTTCGCAGAGCCACGGAAGCGGTAGTTGCGTGTCGTGTCGGCGTGGCTTCAACCCCGGCGCGGGCGTTCAAGGTTGAGCATTGTTGATGGTGGCCCAGGATGGGCAGAGGTCGAAAGATTTGCGTATTGTCGGACAGCCTCGATCGTTCAAAGTTGAGCAGTTCACGCGGTGTCAGAAACCATCGCCGACGTCGTAGCGGCGCTGTGCTCCCCTACGCGTCCTTGAAGATGCGGCTCGAAGATTCCATGTGAGGCCGCTTTTCTCTAGTCCTCAGCCAGTTTACTTACATGGAGGGGAGAGAGGGGGAGGGAGGCGTTGGCGCGGCTCGAAAGAAAATCTCGACTTCATGCAGGTCCGGGTTCACTTGCACGCCTTCTCGGCCCAGCGCTGCTTGAAAGGGCAGCGAACGGGGCGGGGAGGCATGCCGTGCACGCTGCCTTCCCTCTGCCAACCGCAGAGACATGTCATATGACCCCGAATATTAATAACATATTGACTTCGTGGTTCAACTTGGGCCCACAGTGTGTATGGATAGCTCTAAACATCGGGATGGCTTCGTCTGACACGTCTGCAACAAAAAACGATACCTAATGTTCGTGGCCCTCCTAATGTGGGCCCCCTCCCAAAGGGTCAGGGGCACTCTCCTTGCTTATCGCTTACGCCCTATCCCTAATGTTTTGGGTCCTCCTCACAGAGGTCCCCTCCAGAAGGGTCAGGGCTTCTCCGTATTGCCTATCACCTTGAGGACGCGGCGGGCAGGCCACGTTCTGCTTCCATTCCGCGCCCTCACGCTCGGGGCGCAGGACGCGGCCAGGACTCCCGCATGGGCAGAGGGCACCCGCTCCCCAAGCACTGTGCCGAGGCCGAGGCCGAGGCCCCCCTTACGCCGGGATCCCCCACTCCAGCGCGGGCACCGGGAGAGATATATCGACTGTTCCCGCTCGGGCGATGCCAGGGGCAGGGTCCATCTCTCTCCGGCCGATGCGTTTCGGCGTCGACTCCGGCCCGGCCCGGCCGGATCGATGCGGTTCCGATGGTCTCCGACGGTGCGGTGCGGCCCGATATTTCTTGCGTGCCGCTGTTACGCATCCTGGCGTTGCCAGCCCTATTCGATGTCGAGTCCGTTCGGGATCAGCCCGATCCCAGGCTCTCCCAGACGCGATCCGATTCATATACCGATTCGGTGTTGACTGATCTTGGCGGTGTGGGGTGGAAAAACGACCAGGGGGGGCCGTCAGCCTTCTGAGGATCAGGGCTCGGTCGAGGAAGCGCCAACATGGATCGAGGCGCGCGGACTGGCGGCGGGCCCCGCTTCCAAGCAGAGGTCGGCGCGATTCGTCGCCAGACGAGGCGGTATCGGCGGCACGTCTCGGGGGTTGTGCCCCCCCCGATCCGTGGACTTGGCGCCCACGCCCCAGATCAGCGCATATCCAATCCACGATACAGTCCACCCGCATAGTGAGGATGGGCAGCCTTCCCATGGGTACCCTTGCATCCTTGCCTCCCCGGTCCATCCTTGGCCACTATCGTTGTCACGCATCCGCGTGCCCCAGATTTGGAGGCGGTGTTGTTTGATTTGTGTTGTTTTGTTTTGCTGGCGGAGATGGTGTGGGGGGTCGTCTTTGGTCCTGGTTGGCTGCTGGTCGTGTGGAGGAGGGGATGTGTATGTAGGCGGAACAATGGCACCTCTTGCAGAATGGGACGAAGGAGGGGCTGGAAGAGAAATTCGCTCGACTACTCACGCCTGGTAGTTTGGTGGGATTGAAACTTAGGAAAGGGGCTCTGAATTTCAGGCCGTTTCTGAGATATGGTTCGGGGGACACATTCGTGGCCGAGGTTCGCCAGGGCTCGAAAAAAGCCGCCTTGTTCGCTTTGTTCCTTGTGTGGCGCTCCTAACTGTAGCGCGATAGCAATGAGCGTGCGGGGGTCCTCCCGGGCCGATTTCAGACGGTCGAGGGGTTTGGAGAGGGCCCTTCGTTGGCCGAACGCCGCGGAGTACCTGCGTCCTGGGTTTTGTCGGAGCAAGCGCCCCACGAATGGAGACTGCGTTGGGGAAGTGCGCAGTGGTACACACCCTTCTATAATGGAGGATGACGATTAATAAATGACCGGGGGTCGTGTTCACGCGGGGGCGCCCGGGATGACCATTAGAAAAAAACGACCGCGGGCCGGAAACATATTTTTGTTATCGTTCTCTCTCAGTCAGAAAATTGTGCCGAAATAGCAGAAAACTATTTGTTTGAATCGTTATCTCCCATTTTTTAATAATCGTCATCCCGCATTACACGAAGCTCGGCGAGCCGCACTTGGGACTCTCATGCAAAGCCAGTTATGGGCTCAGCAGGGGCTCTGACTTTGGGGCGCTCCCCAAAGTCTACGCCGGGGGGAAGCCATGCGTGGCAGAGGCTCGCCGTGGCCAGAGAAGCCACTCCGTTTCTGTTTCAGCGCTCCCCCGCGGTACAGTCGGGGCCCTGAAGAAGGAACCCTTTTCGTTGGGGAGGGGCTCCATGTTCCTTAATTGTTTCGCAGCTTGCCTCAGGTTTTCCTTATGTTTTCGGAAGGAAATCGAAGTTTAACTTACGGAAAAAAAGGGGCCTCGTTCCTTATTCAGGGTTCCTTAGGTCAACGCCCCGACTGTAGCATGGCGGCCGTATACTGCGAAACACATGCAGCCTGCGGAGTCACCAGAGTTTTTTCCCAGGCAGGCGATGTCTGGATGTGGTCGATGCGGGGCATGCGCGACTCTTCTCCTGTGTCTCCTCCCGAGCCGTTGTTGACAGCCCCGGGGCCCGGCGAGGGACGGAGGCCGAAAGCGGCAACAAGTCCACCACCGTGATGCTTCCCCGCCGTGAGCACGTCTGGGTTGTGCCAGGCTTCCCACTTTGATCAGGAGGGGAAAAAACACACAGACACAATTAATCGTCGATTCCCCAGAAAATATGGGAAAATATGGGAAGTGGGGGGAAGACGAAACCCAGAAAATATGGGAAAATATTGGGGAATCTTTTCATTTGTGTGTATTGATTTGTGTGTCCTGGCACCCCTTCATTTGAGTCCGGGCAGATGGGGTCGGTGGAGTGCGCTGCACCGCCGCTGCATCGGGGACGCGGCTCGACGTGGAGCTCGATGTTCTCCTCACCAACGGCGCCCATGGATCGCCGCCGTCACCGATGCATCGTCGATGCATCGGCGATGGGGCGCGACCCTCCGGTCCCATCTACTCCGCCCCCGTCCACCTCGACGTTCCGGGGGCGCTATGTTCTAACTCCAGGGAAGGTCAGGGTAGGAGGCCTGTCCCCCCAAATACCGCCCGTCGTGATTCTTGTGGCGACGCGAGCACGTCTGGGCGAGAGGCTTGGGAAACCTTCGGACGGGGCCAGGACGAGGGTAACTCCGTCTCTGGGTGTTCTGGGACGCTCTCGGAGCGTTCGGGAACGCTCTGAGCAGGCCGCGGCGCCTGAGACATCCTTCAGAGCCGCTGCATCTCAGAGACTCTGGATTTGATCCTCACCCGATGTTATCCTCATCCTGGCTTCGTCTTGAGCCTGGCCGATCCCTTGGCGTCGTTCGGACCTGTGCACTTCTTCTCGACGACGACCCTCGAAGGGCATCCTGGATCATCGAGCCAAGAAAACCCGCGCGAGGCCGAGGTATGCACGAGGAGTACCCAGACATCCGCCGGTCTGTTTTTGTTCAATCCGCGGGCCAGAGGTCCCCACCCACTCCCCAGGGGTGTTTTTTCGTCCCGGCTCCATGTTTTAATGGCCCATCCAGCCCGATGACCGGCCCCAGAGGTCCAGGAAGGGACGCATTCCAGGAAGAAAACAACGGATTGCCCAAGTCATATATCTATATATATATATATACATATATACACACACACTTTTTTGGTCTGCGGGTCGAGAGCGGGCCTCTTCTGGTTAAGAGCTAGGCGGGGCGCGCAAAGCACTAATTGGGGAGACAGGGCTCGGGCGGGCGGGGCCTCAGGCGGTCACATATATATATATATATATATATATATATATATGCATGCACACATATCCTCAGATCTCTGGCTAGACGCCCGAGAGATGGCAGGAGCCCAGACCCCAGACGCCGTGACTTTTTCACAAGGGCGCCCCCCAGAGGTCTGGACCCCTTCCCCCCGACCAGTTTTCCGTCCTGAGTCGTTTTTTGACGGTCCCGCGAGGCCCTCTAAGGGCCAGCCCCCGGAGGTCGAAACCAGCAAAAACCTCACGCCATGATTCTTTCGCAGCGCGAGGGGGTCTGGGGACCCGCCCGAGGAGCAGCGCGACCCGCGCCGCGCGCCCCCGCCGCGCGCCGCCGCCGGCACCTGCGAGCGGCCGCCCACGCCGCCGCGGCCGGTGGTGCCCGCCCGCGCG
>CAUYUJ010021548.1:534916-562234 GCA_963575745.1 Prorocentrum cordatum | reverse complement strand
TCCCCTTTCCCCTCTGGCTGTTTTGGGCGCCTATTTCGATCAGGTGGAGTCTTGCCCACAGGGCGCACTGCTGCAAACAGTCGCACCAAGCAGAGGTCCAGAGCCAGACCCCCCCCACTCTCCCCCGCTTCCGCCCAATGTCGAAACTCCGAAATAAGAGACGCTGACATTCCAGATGGCATCGAAGAAGAACAAACGGTATAAACATAAGCTTGTGTTGCTCCGCGCGGATTTGTTGGATCTGCGCTGGACCCCCCCCTGGCGGCGCCTCCGGCGCTGGCCCCGGCGCGCTCCGCGCGCCAGGGAGGGGGCTCCAGCGCGGATCCAAGGAACCCGCGCGGAACGCCAATGTTTCTGCTTGTGGCGTGTGTTCATCATCTTATTCTTACTTAATTTTATTCTTCTTACCTTCATTATTACTGTCCCTCTTCTTTCAAATCTTCCACTTGGGGACAGTAGACACTGGAGGACGTTTCCACCCACGGCCGCAGTGTTCTCAGGTGCGCCAAGAGTCCTGGTGGATGTAAGTCCTTGGACCTCGCCATGAGCCGAACCGAAGAAAACACATGCAAAAGCATGGCGCTTCGCGCATCCCCACCAGCCCAGCCAGAGACAAGTGCCAGGGGAGCTGCTAGAATGAGGGCTGTTGAATCATATATTTCTTTGTTGCCCCCGCTTTGTTTAGTTCTCCTAGGATGATTTGTTTGAGTTGTCTCGCATTCCTTGAGGGATGTGGAGGAGTGAGCCTGATGCTCAGGCGGGGGAGGAGGAGGACGGGGATGAGGAAAAAGGGAAAAGGAGCAGGAGGAGGAGGATGAGGAGGGGGAGGATAACATGAACGCGGCACGAGCTTTGAGCTTTCATGGGGGGGGTAGCTGAATTTCTTTCCCCCCTCGTTTTGATCAGTGGGGGTCAAGGCTCCACAACCAGCAAAAGAGGAGCCCCCCTTGGCAGGGTCTTTGCAGGGTCTCTGCGGCGGGTTTCTGCAGGGGAGGGGGGCCCAGGAGGAGGAGGAGGAGGAGGAGGAGGGGGAGGAGGAGGGGGAGGGGGAGGGGGAGGGGGAGGGGGGAGGGGGAGGGATTAGGTAGGGCCCCCCCCTCGTAGGCTCGACAGTGGACCCTTGGGGCCCTTGGGCCGCTCCCGGGGCGCTCTTGGGGCCCTCTCGGGGCGCTCCTTTGGCCGTCCAGGGGCCCCTCTTGGGCTCCTCTTTGGGCTCTCTGGTTTATGTGAGTCCTGGACCGACTGTGACGAACCCGAATTTCTGTCGCAGTTGCACGCATTTCTGAGATCGGCGCTGGATCGCCCTGGCGGCGACTCCGGCGCCGCCCCTGGCGCGCTTTGCGCGCCAGGTCGGAGGGGCCAGCGCCGATCCAAGAGATTCGCGTGGACCTCCGAACCTGTGTTTTTTGGTACGCATGTGTCATTTGAGGGGGAGCGGGTCCTGAGGTTTGTCGCCAGTGCTGGGCCCTGTGGGAGGGCCCTCGAGTGGCTGCGGGTGAAGAGGCGGTCCTGGGAGAGAGCCCCCGGGGGCCCCGCGTCCTTCCCTCAGGACCGCTTCCCCGTTATCCTTTTCGTGGCGAAGGAGGAGGAAGAGGAGAAGACGAAGGAGAATGATGATGATGATGATGATGATGATGATGATGATGATGATGATGATGATGATGATGATGATGATGATGATGATGATGATGATGATAGATGAAGATGATGATGATGATGAATGATGATGATGATATGATATCAGATGATGAAGAAGATTTGATGAGGCGGAGGAGGAGGAGGAGGAGGAGGAGGAGGAGGAGGAGGAGGAGGAGCAGGAGGAGGATGGGGAGGAAGACGGCGATGCCTGCGAGGGACGGTGGCGGCGACGGCGGCCATGTCACTGCGGCTTTTTGCCGCAGCGGCAGCGGCGGCGTCGGCAAGGGCGGCGGCTGCGGCGGCGACTGCGGCCGCAGAGGTCGCGCTCGCGGGGGCCGATCGAGCGCCAGCCGCGGGCGGCGCCCAGCGGCGAGAGGGGGAGGCGCCGGGGAGGGAGGGGGGCCTCGCGCTGGCGCCGCTGGCCGCCGTCGTCGTCGCTGTCTTCGTCGTCGTCGTCGTCGTCGTCGTCGTCGTCGTCGTCGTCGTCGTCGCGGCCTTCCTTCCTCGTGGTCGTCGTCCTCGCCCTCTTCGCCGTCGCCGTTCTGATCCTCGGGGTCGTCGTACTCTTCCGCGTCCTCTTCGCGGTGGTTGTCGTGATCTCGTCCTCGCCGTCGTTGTCGCCGGCCATGTTGCCGTCGGCCTCTGAGCCTTGTGCTCTGCTGGGCGGCGCAGTGGCCCGCGGCTGGTCGAGGGGGGGGGCATAGCAGAGAGGGCAGCAGGGAGGGGAAGGTGCCCATGGCCAGGTCTCACCCTACCCCACGTTTGAGGGCCAGCCCGAAGGCTCCTGCCCTGCGGAGAGGGGGCGTCCCGCGGGTCGGGCACTACCAGGCTGCCCGTCCGCGATGTGTAGGGTACCCGTGCCGCGCGGCCCGGCCGGGCGGGCGGCCCAGACGGGCCTCCTGCAGGGCGGAAGAGGGAAAAGGGAAAAGAGGAGGGGGAGGAGGGGGGCTTAGTGGGCCCTGGAAACGACAGGGCCGTGTTTGAACCGGTTCCGTTTTGCCGTTTCTGTTGCCGGCTCCGACGCAGCTTTTTTACCGGCTCCGCCGCCGTTTTTGGACCGGTTCCGGTCCCGGTTCCAATCTTGGAGCCGCTTTTTTGCCGTTTCCGGTCGCCCATTTTTTGCCGTTTCCGTTTTCAAGAGACATTTTTGGGGAAACGGTGGAAAAACGGTCCTGCCGTTTCCGGGGCCCACAGAGGAGGGGGGAGAGGTGGGAGGGGGGGGGCAAGGGGCGGGGGAGGAAGCTTGGGAGAGCGGATCGGGAAGGAGTGCGAAGATCGGTGGCTTGGGGCGTTGTCTCTTTTTCCTCCCGGGGCCAGGGGCTGCTGGAGACGTCCGGTGATGCCGGCAAGGGGGACAATTAGCCGGGCGGGAGGAGGGGGGGGGCAAGGAAGGTAGCGAGGAGGGGGGGTGGGGAGAGGAGATGGAGCACGAGAAGTTGGAGGAAGGGATCATAGCTTTGGCATGAGGCCAAGCAGCATGGCGGGCAGGGATCCCTGCTTCGGGTATGGCCAGGACCCCACGTAAGGGGAATGGCCAGGACCCCAGGTAAGGGGACCCGGTTAGTGGTAGTGCCCCGGAGCCCCTGAATTGGCCAGAACCACGAAGCCAGGTCTGCCGTAGCTGGTGTTCTTTCGGATGACGGCAGTTCCGGTTAGGGGAGCGGGGCGGTGGGGGGCGTCCTCCAGCACGCATCACTATCGGGCCGAACGAAGGGGGGGGATAGGGAAAGTGGGTGTTACGAAATTTGCTGCGCGCAGCTGGTTTCGGCCCCACCGAGGGGCCCATTCCTCGATACATGGCCGCCTCCGGCGCTGGGAGGCGCCGGGAAAATCAGCTACGTGAGCTGATTCTCACCCCCCCCCCTTTGCAAACCTCCCCTTTCGCCTGGCCCGACTTTGCCGCGTGGGACGGGCGGCCCCGGCCTGGCCTTTCGGCCTCTTTTCCCATCCTCGTCCTCCGCCATTATCCTCCTCCTCCTCCTCCTCTTCCTCCTCCTCCTCCTCCTCCTCCCCCTCCTCCTCCTCCTCCTCCTCCTCCTCCTCCTCCTCCTCCTCCTCCTCCTCCTCCTCCTCCTCCTCCTCCTCTCCTCCTCCCCGAAACTAGACCATGTCCCACGAAATCCGGTTCTTTGGACGCCCGGCTGCTGGCCCTCCCTCCCGGCGTCCACCCCTCCCTTCCCGGGCGTCGCCCTCCGGCCGCGGCATGCGCGGAGGCCTTCGCGGCCCGACGCCGGCCGAGACGGCGACGGTGGGCGCGGCGCTCCGGAGGAGGCCCGGGGCCCGCCCCGCGACCGCGCCCTAGGGAGTGCAGGGTTCCGTCGGGCCTGTCCCTCTGCGGGGGGGAATATGCAAAAATCGTCAAACAATAGTCTGGAGACGATCTATTGATATCTTTGATTGATAATATTTGAATATGTATATTTAAATATGTATGAATGTATGTATGTATGTGTGTATGCATGCATGCATGCATGCATGCATGCATGCATGCATGCATGCATGCATGCATGCAATGCATGCATGCATGCATGTATGTATGTATGTATGTATGTATGTATGTATGTATGTATGTATGTATGTATGTATGTATGTATGTATGTATGTATGTATGTATGTATGTATATATGTATATATATATGGTCTTTGTTATTTGTCCAAAACCCACATGTAGGAGGACACGCCCGACTTCAGTGCAGGGGCGAGTTCGGTAGCAGATCATGGGGACCTGGTATACCCTTTTACTTCTGTCCCTGGCGTCGATTACAGCAGAGGCCCGTGCCAAGAGCCACCCTGCTCGCCTCCAGGGTGCCCTGGGTTTCTTGGGTTTCGATGGCTGGTTCTGTTGTGGAGAGCTTGGCGTGCCCACACCCAAAATCCATGGACGCCCTGAGGTCTCAGGGTTGGGTTTCTTGTGGAAGGCTTCTTGTGGTCGGGTCCCTACTGCAACGCCAACTAGCGTCTAGAAGTCGATGAGATCGCGCCGATTTGGCGTCGGCTAGCGTCGACTAGCGTCGATTTTGCGTCAGTTGTCGTCGACGGGCGTCGACGAGCGTCGATTCGCAAGAGCCGACAATTACCAGCCTGGAACATACCCCTATCCCTATGCTGGGCACCTCCTCCTCACGATGCCAATCTTAGGGATTCCCTTGTTTTTTGAGGGCGACTCCCTCAGATTGTCATCGCCTTTTGGCGTGTCGATCTTAGGGATAGGGATACGTTCGAGGCTGGTAAGACAAGATGGCATGGGAGGCCCCCCCAATGGGTTGCCACCGACGGCGAGGAGGGCGGTCCTACGGGGCCTGCTCGGCGCGGGCCCCCGGGCCTCTTCGAGGGGCCTCCTCCCCGAGCCCATCGCGGAGCGGCGCCCCCATCTCCGCCCCCGCCCCTGCCAGGGAAACGCAAGGCTCGGGTGCGCCCGGTTGCGGGTCTGCCGACGTATCTTTTTTGACGAGCGCGTCCTTCTCTTCTCGAAGTTCCAGTTGTCGTGGGACCTTCGCAGCCGGGAGCTCGCGTCAGCTTTCAGATTGGGACTCGTCATCTTGTCATGACGGCGCAGTCTCGTGGCGACAACACCGCAGAGCGGATTTCGTTCGAATAACAATCGGATGAGCCCAGAGTGCCCTGGAGAAGTTCGTTCCGGATTTCGCAGTGAATTTCGTGCGGATTTCTTTGGGGGCCAGGAGTGAAGACCAAGCAAACATCCACGCGACATTCACGTCGTTTTTCGCTCGCCGGTTCGGGAACAAGTCCACGCAGCAATCCACGCAAAAATTTGCTGCAGCACGTCTGCAAGGCTGGTGCAATGCCCCGTCAGGCCCGCTGCCCCCTCTGGAGCCCGCGCGGCCTCCGGGCCCGCTCCGCCCACCGAGTGGACCGCGGGTCCAGCCCGTGCGCCGGCCGAGGGGGGGCGCACCTCCCACGACACGGCCCCTGCCGGAAACTGGAGCATGCACGGGGCTCCCAGACGGGGTCGTGACCACACCGTGCGGTGAGTCGGTGGGGAGTCGGGGTCGTTCTCCGAGGGCGTCTCGGGCGGCTGGGGAATCCGAGGTCCCAAGACCGTGCGTTGACGCACCGTGCGGTGAGGTCTTGGGGGATTTCGGGGTCACCGCACGGTCTGTCACCGCACCGTTTCGGGACTCTGAATCACCAGTGGCGGGCTGTTTTTCAATCCTGGGACTTTTGGAGGTTCGGGGGCGACGCCAGGGTGGTCTGGTGTATGCTTTATTTCCCGCTTCCCCGGGGGAAAAACAAAGGAAGCATCCATGCACCAGGACCCCGTACACACCAAGACCCGCTGTCCTGTGCACCTTTCCCCTGCAGGGCCGGCAGAAGCATCGGCGCGGTTTCGGCCCCCTGCTTTTTCCAGAGTGGAGCCCTCGCGGCTGCCCGCTCGGCGGCCGAGCTGGCTCGGACGTCGCCCTGGGGCTCCGATGGGAACGCCCCGGGGGTGCTCCCGCGCCAAGACAGGCAGGGGCGTCTGGCCTCGCCAGGCCCGGGCCTCCGAGGGCCTCGGGCCCTCGCCCCGGCCCCGGGACCGACGCAGCGCACCGTTCCGCAGCGAGCCCTCGCCGCCGTGCGCGCGCCCGGAGGCCTGCTGGCGCGCAGAGCAGGTGCGGCAGCATCGCGTCGTGCCGACGCGGCAGCGACCCCAGCGCGGGCGGTCAAGGCTGAACGCCGCCGGCCAGGGATTGTCCCCACATCGAACGGTCTGCGTCGTCGGAAAAATGCAGCGGCGGCACAAGCTTGACCGGTCCTCGCCGCGACGCAAACTTGCAGTACAGAAGGCCGGTTGTTCCTTGGAGGTATGACCTTCCAGAGGCCTACACCGGGACCCAGGCCCGACGCGGAGCTCAGCCCTCGACGATTCGCAGGCCAGGGTGCCCGACAAAAGGAGAAGAAGCACGGACCGTCTTTCGAGAGGAGAGCCCCCCTGAGACTGCACACTTCACGATTGACGAGCATAGCTATCCAGATTCATAGCCTCGCAGGCTGGACACCGCGGCGCGACACCACTGATACGAGACCCCAGGGGCACACATTCATACAGTGGGGGGCCCATGCCAACAAAACACCCTGCTTGCCTCCAGGGTGCCCTGGATTGCCGGGGTTCGATGGTTTTGCGATGGAGAGCGTGAAGCTCCCACACCGAAAATCAGTGGACGTCCTGGGGTCTCAGGGTTGGGTTTGTCGTGGACGGTTTCTTGTGAGCCAGCCTCCACTGTACGAAACCCCCAGGGGTAATTATAAAACGTCGCGAAGATCGGGACAAAATCGGATCGGGATTACTCGAAATCTCTGAGAATCGGCGGGTTTGGAGGATGTATTGGGCGTCGCGGCCGCTCCAGAGCGTTCCGGAACGCTCTGAGAGCGCTCCGGAACGCTCTGGAGCGATTTATCCCGATCCTAGCCCTGTTTTAAATTACACACCCACACCCCCGCGGTCTGGACGCCGAGCGCCGAGGCGCGATCTCCCGCGAAAAGCCGCCCGGCAGCCGCGGGGCGGAGGCCGAGGCGTCCAGGCCGGTCGGACGTCGATGGCCACGTGCTCTCCCCGCCCCAACGATCTCTCGCGAGCGGCTTCCCCCACGTGGTCTCCTCGGGGGGCCTCGCCCGTCCCCCAGAAGTTGGCGCCTCTTCTCGTGCCCGACGCGGGCTCGGTGCGGACGCGACGCGGGTGTGGCGCGGATCCGACGCGAATTCGACACGGATTCGACAATTCCGACATGGATTCGACACGGGTTCGCCGTGGATGGGGCCGCGGCGGGACAGACGAGGTCCCCCGAGGATGCCACACACGCTTCCCCCAAGCTCCCTCCGAGGACGCCGGGTTTGTGGCCAAGGTGATCGAGGGCAACACGAAGCAGAACGGCGACCGCACCTGGCTCGTCGAGGCCCCGGCGGTCGGCTGGGCCCCCCCCTGGGGGGCAAGCGGGGGGCCATACAGTCAGCCCGCATAGTAAGAAGGATGGGCAATCTGCCCAAGGGGACCCTTGCATCCTTGCGCCTTCGGCCCATTCTTGACGACTCTCGCTGGCCAGCCTCGTTCGAGAAACACAAACGTGGCCCTCCAAGGCCCTTGCACCCTTGCATCCTTACCGCGCGTCCTCATTATACGGGGTTGACTGTAGGGAGCAGAGCAGCCCCGCAGACCTTCCAGAGACAGGAGCCCAGGCCACTGACATTATCCAGTATCGATATTTCTACACGGGCGTTGCTCTGGAGGTTCAGGCCCTTGCTCCCTGAGTCCCTTTGGGAGGCCTCCAGAGACTCACGCAGGGTCAAGCAGGTCCCAAAACCTTGGCCCTCGATTCTCGAAACTGCTACTCCCGCCGCCTCACTCCTTCTCACTCCTCCTCCCATTCCTCCTCCTCCTCCTCCTCCTCCTCCTTCTTCGCCTCCTCCCCCTTCTCCTCCTCCTCCTCCTCTCCTCCACCTCCCCTCCTCCTCTCCTCCTCCTCCTCCTCCCCTCCTCTCACTCCTCCACCTCCTCCCCCTCCGCCTCCCCTCCTCCTCCCCACCCTTCCTCCTCCTGCCTCCTCCTCCTCCTCCTCCTCCTCCTCCTCCTCCTCCCTCTCCCCCTCCCCCTCCTCCCCCTCCCCATCCCACTTCTTCTCCCTCCTCCTCCCTCTGGATGGTGTGCCTGGCTGTTTCAGGGCCCCCCCTGCAGCCCCTTGGGTGGCTGAGTCCGACCGCCGTGTCGAGGCGTTCGTGCCCCGCGAGGGGGGCCACATGGGGAGCAAGAAGATCTGCATCCGCGGTTCTTCTTCCAGGGGGAGAGAGATGACCACGCACATGAAAACAATGCTGCGTCTGCTGCTGATGATGGTGATCATGCTGATGGTGATGCTGATGATGATGACGACGATGATGATGATGCTGGTGGTGGTGCGGTGCTGGTGTTGATGAAAGCGATGGTGACGACGATGATGATGAAGTTGATGTTGATGATGCTGATGCTGTTGCTGGTGATGATAAGTAGGGTGGCGTTCATGATGCAGCTGATGATGGCGCTAAGCCGGGTATTGATGATGGTGATGCTGCTGGCGATGACGATGACGATTTCTACGATGATGGTGATGCTGATGTTGGTGCTGCTCAGGATGATGATGCTGATGCTGCTGGTGCTGATGCTGATGTTGCTGATGATGATGATTGTGATATTGATGATGCTGCGGATGATGATGATGATGATGATGATGATGATGATGATGATGATGATGATGATGATGATGATGATGATGATGATGATGATGATGATGCTACTGATGATGATAATGAGGATGCTGATGCTTCTGATGATGAAGCAGATGCTGATGATGATGCTGATGCGGACGCTGCTGCTGACGTTGATGAAGATGATGCTGCGGATGATGATAATGCTTATCATGATCATCATGAGGTTCAGGATGATGGCGATGCTGATGATGATGATGGTGATGATGGTGGTGGTGGTAATGATGCTAATGGTGCTGATGATGATGTTGATGATGCTAAAGATGATGATGATGATGATGATGATGATGATGATGATGATGATGATGATGATGATGATGATGATGATGACGATGATGATGTGATGTGATGTGATGATGATGACGATGATGATGATAATGGTGGTGGTGGTGGTGGTGATGGTTCTAATGCTGATGCTGATGATGATGCTGATGCTGATGGTAAAGACGATGATGATGATCATGATGTTGTTGCTGATGATGATGAGGATGGTGAGGATGATGGTGCTGATCATGAGGATGATGCTGCTGGTGATAATGCTGCTGATTGTGATTGTGAGAATGGGGAGGACGATGAGGATGAGTAGGAGGAGAAGGATAAGGAGGGGAAGGGAAGGAGGAGAAGGAGGATGAGTAGGAGGAGGTGGTTCGTGGGATCGACGACTCAGGCTTGCCATTTGAAGCCTCTTTGGAGTCCCTTCGAGGGTAATCGTGAGGGCCTCCTGCTTTTCACTCGTGGCATGACGTGGAGGGTTCATTGCCTCCGCCGGCGCAGCGCCAGAGGAGGAGGAGGAGGAGGAGGAGGAGGAGGAGGAGGAGGAGGAGCTGGAGGAGGAGGAGGAGCATGAGGTGGATGATGGGGAGGACTCCCCAGACATCCGGCGCCTCAATGTCGTTCGATGCGTGCGTGCGACCCTGATCCGCGCGACCCCTCCCAATGGGCCGTCCTCTCCTCCTGGGCCGCCTTTGACGGCCCCGTGGCCTGAAGCCGGCCCCGGATGCCAACAAACGGTGCAAATGTTGCCCCCTCGATTTGGATGTCGGGCGGGTGGGCAGAAGGGGGTGGGGGAGGAGGGCACGGAGAAGGAGGAGGAGGAGGAGGAATGGGAGGAGGAGGAGGAATGGGAGGAGGAGGAGAAGGAGGAGTGAGGGAAGAAGGAGGATGAAGGAATGGGATCAGAGGATAGGAGGAGGGGGTGAGGAGGAAGGAGGGAGGCGGAGACGGAGGCGGAGGCGAGGGAGGAGGTGGAGGAGAAAGAGGAGAAGGAGGAGGAGGAGGAGGAGGAGGAGGAGGATGAGGAGCAGGAGGAGGCGGAGAGTGGAGGGGAAGGAGAAGGAGAAGGAGAACGAGGGAGGGTGATGTTGATAGGAGCAGGAAGTATCGAGGAGGAGGAGGAGGAGGAGGAGGAGGAGGAGCAGGAAGAGGCGGAAGGAGGAGGAGGAAAGAGGAGGAGGAGGGGTCTGGGTACTTTCCTCCTTTTCCTCCTCCTCCTCCTCCTCCTCCTCCTTCTCTTCCTCCTCTTCCTCCTCCTCCTCCCCCTCCTCCCATTTCCCCTCCTCCTGATCCTCCTACTCCTTCTCGTCCTTGCGCGTAGTTTGCCGTGCATTCTGAGCTGCATTCCCGCGTGTGTGTGTGTGTGTGTGTGTGTGTGTGTGTGTGTGGGTGTGATGGCCTGGTGATGGGAGGGACGCCGATCTCGGCCCCATGCCTCTGCTTGCTGGCTCGCCGCTGTCCCCATCCGCTTCGGGCGAGTCTGCTCCTTCTCCTCGCCCCGCCCATCTTCGGTTCCCTGCGGATGGACCCGGCGGACGCGGAAGACGACGTGGTGCGCTTCCGGGAGGCTTTCGAGAGCGGGGGGTGCCAGGCGGTGCAGGTGCCGCCTCCGCCGGCCTCCGCCGTCGCCGCGGACGAAGAAGCCGCGGCGGCCGCGCCGCTCCGCCCGTGTCCTGGACATCGTATTTCTGTGTGTGTGTGTGTGTGGCTAATTCGAGGTTTTGGTGCCCACAGATTGGATCGGGGTGGAGGAGGAGGATTGAGGAGGAGGATAAGGAGGATTGAGGAGGAGGGGGAGGAGGAGGAGGAGGAGGAGGAGGAGGAGGAGGATTGAGGACGAGATGGAGGAGCAGGAGGAGGAGGAGGAGCAAGAGGAGGAGGAGGAGCAAGATGAGGAGGAGGAGGAAGAGGAGGAGGAGGAGGAGAAGAGAGCACGACATTGACGTCGCGCTTTCTGTTGTCAGCTCCTGCGTCTTTCTCTGCAGACGCCCTTTCTGGGTGGACCGATGAGGAGATCGTTGTCGTCGTTGACCTCCTCATTCCCCATCCTCTCCCCTCTCCCCAAGCACCCTCTCCCTCCTCGACGTCGCGTGTTTTCTCTTTTAGCGCCAGTGCCTTGGTGTTTTTGTCCAGTAGCTTCGTCGCCCAGGGGCCGGGTCTGGACCAGGGGCACCGAGGGGAAAGGAGGGGACGGGGGACGGGGTTTGTCGTTCTCCTTGCTCTTTCCTCCGTCCCCCCAGCCCTCCCTCATTCCCTCCGTTCTCACACCTCGAAAGCGTTTTTTTATTCCGCGGGTGTTACCCGGGTGGCGCGGGGGGTGACGTCACGTTTCGCGATGGCGCCGTCTGGGAATGTCTAGGAGTATTTCGCAGAGGAAAGTTCGGACGTCAGCTCTTGCCTGAAGGGGGGGGCACAGCCGGGGCCGGTAACGGCAGTTATCCCGAACAAGAACCAACTCTCCCATCGGGCGCCTCGTCTCTCGCCTCCTTCTCCACCCCCTGCATCCCACGGAGGGGTGCATTTCCGAAAGAGCCGCCAACGACCAAAAGCATGGGCCCCGAGGACGGTGCCCCGAGGGTTGCAGGGCCCGCGGCTTGAATCGGTGGCGACGTCGGGTGTCGTGGCAGGGAGAGGAGAGGAGGAGGATTTTTTCCCTACCATCCCGCGGTGTTGGGTCCTCGTTTTGACGAGACGGTCCCCGCGTTCCTCTCCTCTCCTCTCCTCCTCTTCCCCCCCTTCCTCCTCCTCCTCCTCCTCCTCCTCCTCCTCCTCCTCCTCCTCCTCCTCCTCCTCCTCCTCCTCCTCCTCCTCCTCCTCATCGTCCTCATCCTCCTCCTCCTCCTCCTCCTCCTCCTCCCTCCGCCTGTCACCCCCCTCACCTTGGCACAACTCTCACACTTCTCTTGGCCCCATACGGAGCTCCACCGAAGGTCCCAGTCGGGAGGCCCCCCCCACCCACCATAGAGCTTCGTGGCCTCATAGGGAGCTCCACCGAAGACTAAGGGCCCCCCTGCCTGGGGGCGACGTGCGTGAAAAACACTCAGTAACTGAAGCAGCAGCACGACGAAGCACAGGCCCAGGAGCAGCTCAACCACGATGAAACAACTTCAGAACCACTCCATGTGATACCGCGACCGTCCACCCGCCCACAAAGATGAAGCATCGACAGCACGATCGCGGAGGCCAGCACCGATGCGCCAGGAAGCCACAGTCATTGCCGACCGCGCAGGCAGGCACATACAGCACATACCGCATGAGCACGCTTCGCCCCCACCAAAGAACAGATGCTAGAGCCTCTGAGGTTCACCGATATGAGCAGGAACACGAACATGGCCAACCTCGGAACTAAACCAGAAATATGCCGAAGAAAGTTCAGGAGTAAACCGATGACAGCTAACACAGCAAATTAAATGACACCGAACCTGTCCACCGTGTCGTCGCTGTCGTCTGAGTCCGGCCCGAACGTGGAGAACGGCACATTCCACGGGATCGCATCGCCAACCCCGGGTCCAGGCCAGGCATCAGAGCTAGGGCCCGCTCCTGGGTGAGCCGGGAGACTGGTCGGAACCCAGGCGGCAGAAGCCATCCGCATAGACGAAGCCCTCGAAGCCGAACCACGGTCGCCTGCAGGGGAGCACGCAGCAGCGCCAGTTCCAGCGCGGCGTTCCGACGCCACCGCCGCGGCCGCCGCACACCAGTGGCAGGCGCACACCAGTGGCAGGGGCCCGGCTGCCGCGAGCCGCGGGGCGCGCCGCGAGGGCCTCGGCGGGCAGCGGCGCCTCCGAGACTGCCAGCTGCTCCTCGACTCCTGGGCCTCCCAGATGGGTTCGGTGATGAGCCTGTTTTCCACCACCCCCACCACCACCCCCATAAGTCGGAGGGGGAAGGGACTCCTCGTCCTCCTCCTCCTCCTCCTCCTCGACCACCTCCTCCTCCTCCTCCTCGTCCTCCTCCTCCTCCTCCTCCTCCTCCTCCTCCTTCCCCCTCCAACTTAGGGCGGTGGTGGTGGTGGAAAACAGGCCCATCGTTCGGAGTCGATGGGGTGGGAGGATCGTGCCGCATCGACGACGCATCGGCGAGGCGGCTCGACGTGGAGCCCGATGTGTTTCACGTCGACGTCGCCGATGCATCGCCCACGTCGACGATGCATCGAAGGTACATCGCCGATGTATCGGCGATGCGGCGAGATCCCCCGACCCTATCGACTCCGACCCCATCTAGCATCCAGGAGGCCTCGGTCGACGACCTCGGACTCGAAACCGACGAGAAGGGGCTCCTCCCAGCAGCCGGGCGCAAGCCCGGGGACGAGCTCGGGGGCCCCGGCGTTCAAAGGCCGCGTGCCTCGAGCTGCACGCGGTCGCTTGCCTCCCCTGCTCGGCCACCCAGGCGAGGCCCTCTTCTGATGCACGCGGCGCAGACGCGCAGGCGCCGCGGAGAGGCAGCGGCCAGGCGCAGCCGCGTGCCACGCCACGGCTCCCGCGGAGGGCGTCGACGTGGCGCGGAGCTCGGCCAGCCAGCGCTGCACCCAGAGCTGCGGCGAGGGCCAAGACCCTGTCGGCCAGGAGCCTGGCCATCCGATCCAGTGTGCTTTTTAGTGGACACGCTATTCCCCCCCCAAAAAATAAGAGATACCCAGTATGTCAACATGGTAGGATCATGATAGACCGTAGAGGTTGCCCCTATCTGCGGCCGTATCGATAACTCTGTTGATGATCATCACCGGTCACCTGCATCTGCGGCGACCCCGACGTCGGGGTCGCCGAAGATGGAGGTGGCCCAGTCCAACAGCTGCTGCTGCTGGTCCTTGGCCAGCGTGATCTCGGCCTCAAGCTTGGCCACGAGCCCGTCCGCCGAGGCGCGCGGCCCGGCTGCCCCAGGAAAAGGGGGGCTCCCGCAGCCAACTCTCTCAAGCAGCAGCTCCCGGAGAAGGAGGAGGAGGAGGAGAAGGTTTAAGTCGGGCATATCCCTCTACAGGAGGAATATTCAAAAGTAGCCAAACAATGAAATGGGGACGATTGTTCCATCATGTTTTGGGCCATTCTGGATTATTGTTGTTGCTTTGTACTATTCCCAAGCATCCCGTGGTGTTGGGTCCTCGTTTTGAAGAGACGGTGCCTCGCGTTCCTCTCCTCGCCTCGCCTCTCCTCTCCTCTCCTCCTCCCCTCCTCCCTCCTCCCTCCCCCTCCTCCCCCTCCTCCCCCTCCTCCCTCCTCCCTGCGTTCCACCCAGCGTTTCGTGGCCCCATAGGGAGCCCCACCGAAAGGCCCAGTGGGACCGTCCGCATTCGCCCCGAACGCCAAATTTGTATTTTCACCCACCCAATACAACATTCCGTGGCCCCATAGGGAGCTCCACCGACGGCCCCAGTGCTGCCGCCCGCATACGCCCCCCCACCCCCCACCCACCCACCCAGTGCAGCGTTCCGTGGCCCCAGAAGGAACTTCACCGAAGAAGATATTCACAAATGCGGTACCCACAGCTGCATATGTTTGAGTCCTTCGCCAGGATGATTTGTCCTTCAAAATCCCGACCATACCCTGCATTCCTTATGTAATGATTCCTTAGTCTATGCCCTCGCGGTAACCTCTTCCGCACCTCCTCTTCCTCCTTTTCCTCGCTCAGAGCCATTCTGATTTATTCGTTACCACCCATACTCAGGCTCACTCATACTTGGACCCACTCGTACTCTCACTTGCTCACATTCAAGCCATTCATGTTCAGACCTGGTTTCGCCCAGACTCACTCTCAAACTCTTCGCACACACCCGTTCAGATACACTCACACTCATATATTTACTCTCACACAGACCCACTCATACTCAGACTCGCCTACACCAAAACCCACTAATTCTCAGATCCACACATACTCAGACACATAGACACATGCATTCAGGCTCACTCACACTTACACTCAGCTGCGCTGGCATCCAGATCCTCTTTCGCGCCCTGGGAGCGAGGATGTCTCAGTCGAGGCGCTGGCTTCAGCAGCCCACTGGGGGGCCGCCAAGAGCTATGACACGGACCCGCTCGCGACCAGATTGTGGGGATGTTTCAGACGGGTTGCCTGTTTGCGTGCCCAGCATATCTTGCGTTCGGATCAGGTGTTGAGGACGTTTCAGGCGAGGCGCTGGTTTCAGCACTCGCAAGGGGTAGCGCATTGGAGGTATGATAGTCGCCCGTTCGCACCCAGATTGGTGGGATGTCTCAGGCGGTTTGCCTGCCCGGATTGCGTGCCAAACATGTTTTCGTTTCGGAGCAGTGTGTGTTGATGTCTCAGGCGAGGCGCTGGTTCCAACAACTCAGCGGGATACCTCCAGGGGGTACATCACGTGCCCGTTTGTGCCACGGTTGTCTCACCCATCGCATCCAGACTCGTCCATATTCATACGCATTCGAATTGAGACTCACTCACATTTAGACTCGTTCGCACCCAGACTGGGTCTAACTCAGACTCGGGTTTGCTTTAATTCAGATTCGCCGGCCCTCAGATTCATTCAGGTGCAGAAAATACGTACCCCGACTCACTCATATCCAGATACGCACTAATCGCACTCATACTCAGACTCACTCGTACGCGGCCTTATTCACACTCAGATTCACTCGCACTCAGACTCGCCCACCCTCATATTCATTCATAGTCAGCTTCGTTCGGACTCAGACTCGCCCATACTCAGACTCGGACTCGTCATTCATACTCAGGCCCACTCGCACTGAGAGATGCTAACACTCAGACTAACTCACACTCAGAGTTGCGCCTGCTGCTGCCCCCCCCTCTCCCGCTCGCTGCCCGCGCTCGGTTTTTCCTGTCCTCGTCGTCCTCCTCCTCCTCCTCCTCCTTGCCCGAACTGGTGGCCCGAATTTCGGCCACGCTCGCCAGGCAGTTTCTGACAACGAGTTTCGGCGCGCATTCGACTCATACCCACTCATACTGAGACGCACCCGTATTCAGACCCTCTTTGACCCAGACTTGCCCACACTCAAGTTTGACCATTCCTGGGCTCACTCGCAGTGCGACTCACTTAGACTGAATCATTTGCGTCAGATCACTGACATATCCTCACCTCCCTCTTACTCTTCCTCCTCAACATTCAGACTCACGCGTACTCAGACTCACTCAAAGCCAGTCTCGCTCACATTCAGACTCACTCTTACCCAAGCGTTCTGACACGCAGACTCACGCATACTCAGACTCAGACTCACACTCGCCAAACTGATACCCAGACCACTCACACCCAGACTAGCTCACACTCAGTCTCCCTCACATTCATATTCATATTCGCTCATATTCAGTCTCACTCATACTCAGACGTACCCGCACCCAGACCCTCTCATATTTAGACTTGCTCACAGTCAAACTTAATTATTCCTGGGCTCACTCACACTCATATTCGAACGCACTTAAATCACTCACGCTCAGATCCACTTACAGTGCGCCTAACTTGGATTCTTCAGTGCTCCATCGCTTTTTACTTGTGTTTCCCTCATCACTCCTGAAGAATGCCCATAGAAGGGGGATTTGGGGGACGTCACTGAAGTCATCGCTGTCGTCGGCGTTGTCGTCGTCGTCGTCGTCGCGCCCGCGGCAGGAGTATGAGATGCGCATAGTGGGATCCCCGCGTCGAGTAATTGGGGGGCTCCTCCCCCCCCTTCTCCCCCCTCCGCCTCCTCCCCGCTCCTTTCTTTGTGTTTCTCCTGATGTGGTTCTGCTCCCTTGCCCCCCGCCTTCCCTGTTTCCCCTTTCTGTCCGCCCCACTGTCGTGGCCGTGTCCCCAAAAGGACGTTGCCTTGGAGGCGTCCCTGCAGCGTGGGTCCCACCTGCGCATGGTGTCGTCGCCCAGACCTGCCCGGACGCGGGGCGGATGGCCAGCCATCGTCGAAGAACGACGTGATACAGTGGAAGCCCATGCCAAGAAACACTCTGCTTGCCTCCAGGGTGCCCTGGGTTTCGATTGTTTTGCTGTGGAGAGGGTGACGTTCCCACACCAACAAAACAATCAATGGACGTCATGGGGTCTCGAGGTTGGGTTTATTGTGGAAGGAGCCTTGGTCGAGCTCCTTCTGTAGCATCACCTTCCTCTCCCATTCCTCTTCACTGGCGCGGCCCTTGCAGGTCCCCAGCGGTGGGTTCTTCGTGGGAAGGGCAGCAGAAGCAGGCCAGAGCTCGGACCCCCTCTCCTCGATCATGGGTCCTCTTCCTCATCCTCGGACGCGGCGTCGGGCATCCGCCGTCGGGCCTCGGGGCATGGTCGGCGGTGCGGTGGGCGGCATCGCGGTGCCGTCCTCCCCCCTCGGCTGCTTCTGTGGAACTCTTGGCCTGCCTCGCGCACCAGTGCACCTTCTGCTCCACCTCCTCTCCGAGTTCCTCCTCTTGGTCCGCCTCCTCCCCCCCCCCCCGTCGCCCTTCTCCTCCTCCTCCTCCGCTTCCTCCCCGCTCGCCCTCCGAGGGGCGCGCCTCAACGTCAGCGGCACTGCGCTCGGGACTCCGTCTCGGCAGCGCAGCGAGCGCAACCACGCTCTCCGCTCCCCTCGCCCTCCTCGAGGGAAGTGCTCTTTTTGAGCACTGCTTCGACGTCAAGCAGCCGAATGAGCCGAATCCAGCTTCGAACGAAAACGACGAACTTCTCTCGGGCTTCCTTCCCCTCCCCCTCCCCACCTGTTCCACACCTGCCCGTCCGAGAGAAGGGGGGGGAGAAATGTTGCGATGGGCTGTGAGGCCTCGTGGAGACCTCTTCCGGCCCTCTCGAGGGTCTGCTGGGGGTCCCTCGGGGGTTCTTGGGAGCCTCTCGGGGGCCTCGGGGCGGCCGCCTCGGAGGCCAACTCCTGACGAGGCCTTCTCGCCTGCGATAGGGGGGGAGCACCTGCCGGGCCCGTGGAGCGACACACGCGGAATCTGGCAAAAACGCGGAGACACATTCGAAATGTAAACGCAGCACTTGACAAACAAAAAGCTGAACAAACATTTGCTTGGCGAAGCGCCCACCCGTATGCAGTTGTGAGTACCGCAGTTGTGGGGCTCGTCCTCCGTGGATCTCCCTGTAGGCTATGAAACGCCGTATTGGGTGGGGGAGGCACGCGAACTGAGCCACTTGGGACCTTCGGTGAGGCTCCCTCTGGGGCCACGAAACGCTGTACTGAGCGGGGGGGGGGTCGCATGCGAGCTGCGCCATTGGGACCTCATGTAGAGCTCCCTCTGGGGCCACGAAACACCGTACTGGGCGGGAGGGGCGCGTCGGTGGAGCTGGGGCCACGAAGCGCTGTACTGGGTGGAAGGAACTGCGCCACGGGGACCTTTGGTTGAACTCTCTCTGGGGCCACGAAACGCTGTACTGGGCGGGGGGAGGGGGACTCCCACGCGAACTGCGCCACTGGGACCTTCGGTGGAGCTCCCTCTGGGGCCACGAACGCTGTACTGGGCGGGGGGGGGTCGCATGCGAGCTGCGCCAGTGGGACCTTATGTGGAGCTCCCTCTGGGGCCACGAAACATTGTACTGGGCAGGAGGGGGGGGGCGGTGGAGCTGGGGCCACGGAACGCTGTACTGGGTGGAAGGAACTGCGCCGCTGGGACCTTCGGTGGAGCTCCCTCTGGGGCCACGAAGCGCTGTACTGGGCGGGGGGGGCGCATGCGATCTGCTCCACCAGGGACCTTCGGTGGAGCTCCTTCAGAGGCCTTGAAGCGCTGTACTCGGCGGGGGGGACGCATGCGAACTGCACCACTGGGACCTTCGGTGGAGCTCCCTCTGGGGCCACGAAGCGCTGTACTGGGCGGGCGGGACCAATCGATCTGCGCCACCTGTGACCTTCGGTGGAGCTTCCTCTGAGACCACGAAACGCTGTACTGGGTGGGAGAGACGCATGCGAACTTCAGAGAATGGAGGAGGGGGAGGAGGAAAGAGGAGAGGAGAGGAGAGGTGAGGAGGAACGCGGGGCGCTCTCTCTGAAAACGAGGACCCAGCACCACAGGATGCATTGCTGGTTCAAGAAAGCCGCAAAGACAACGAAGAAGATAACATATTTTCAAAGCGCCCCCCCCCGAGAGGCGCTGCGCACCGAGATGCGGCAGAACATTTGGAGGAGGTGAGGCGCAGAGCCCGACGGCCGGCCTGTCGCGCCCCGCGCCCCGCTCGGACGGGGCCAGGGCCTAGGACAAATCCTTCTCCCTCCTCTCGCCTCCGTCCTCCCTCCTTCCTCCTCCTCCTCCCCCCTCCTCCTCCTCATCCTCCTCCTCCTCCTCCTCCTCCTCCTGCTCTTCCTCCTCTTCATTCTCGTCCTCCTCCTCTTCCTCCTCCTCTCTCCTTTTCCTCCTCCATTATTTATCAATTCCTTTGTTCTCCTCCTCCCTCCTCCTCCCTCCTCTCCTCCTTCCTCTTCCTCCTCACTTTTCTCAATCCCTTTTTTTCCTCCTCCTCCATCCGCCACCTCCTCCTCCTCCTCCTCGTCCTCCTCCTCCTCCACCCCCGATCCTCTTTCCTCCGTCCTCCTCCTCCTCGTCCACCTCCGTCCTCCTTTTCTTTTTCCGTCCTCCTCCTCCTCCTCCTCTTCCTCCTCCTCCTCCTCCTCCTCCTCCCCCTCCTCCTCCTCCTTCTCCTCCTCCTCCTCCTCCTCCTCGTCCACCTCCTCCTCCTCCTCTCCTCCTCCTCCTCCCTCTCCTCCTCCTTCTCCTCCTCTCCCCTCCTCCTCCACCTCCTCCTCCTCCTCCTACCTCCTCCTCCTCCTCCTCCTCCTCCTCCCCCTCCCCCTCCCCCTCCCCCTTCTCCTCCCTCCCCCTCTGCTCTTCCTCCCACCTTCTCTTCCTCCTCCTCCTCCTCACTTCCTCCTCCTCTTCTTCCTCCCCTCCTCCTCCTTCCCTCCCTCCTCCTCCCCTTCCTCCCTCCCTCCCTCCTTCCCTCCCTCCCTCCCTCCATCCCTCCCTCCTCCCTCCCTCCCTCCCTCACTCTCCCCCCGTCTTCCGTCCCTCCTCCCTCCCTCCCTCCTCCTCCTCCTCCTCCCTTCCTGGCTCCTCCTCTCCCTCCTCCTCCCTGTCTCCTCCTCCTCCTTCCTCCTCCTCTTCCTGCCCCTCCTCTTCCATCCTCCTCCTCCTTCTCCTCCTCCTCCTCCTCCCTCCTTCTCCTCCTCCCCTCCTCCCTTGTCCTCCTCCCTCCTTCCTACTTCCTCGTCCTCCTCCTGCTCCTCCTCCTCCTCCTCTTCCCCCTTCTCCTCCTCCTCCTCCTCCTCCTCCTCCGTCCTCCTTCTCCTTCGTCGTCCTCCTCCTCCTCCTCCTTCTGCTCCTGCTCCTGCTCCTCCCTCCCTCCCTCCACTCAAACAATCGTGGTTCAGACGGCGGGGACAATTCGGGCACGGGGGCCGTCCATTCTGGCCAAAGCACCCGTCCCGACCCTTGCGCGCCTCCACGCTGTACTTGAGGGGCGCCGGGTAATCCCGAACTGGGGCCGCTCTCGGCGGCGAGCGGGTGCAGCGGGTGCGGGCGTTGTGAGTACAACGCCACGCTCGAGACCCGCGACAGGAGATGCATGTGTGGAAGGCAGGTCACGCTGTACAAGCCCAAAGGCGGCGAGCAGGACGACCATGCCAATGATATTGTGGAGTTAGATTCGAAGAGCGACAAGGCCACCAAGGGCACAGGCAAGGGCAAGGGCGGCGCGGGCAAAGGGGGCACACAGCCTGACCAAGCCACGCCCCCAGCCTCACGCCTGCAGTTGCTCCAGCAGACGATCTCCACCGCGTCCGCTCCTCTTCTGCTGAAGCTCCTCCAGGATGAGTTGGCGAAGGTGCAGGCGGCGAGCACACCGACCCAGAGCCCCGAGGAGGCGCTCAGGCTGGCAGCAGGCGCATGGCGCGACGCCACCCTGCGCCACGACCAGGCTGTCAACGCGGTGGTCAAGGCGCAGGAGAACCTTACCAAAGCTCAGCAGCGAGAGAGGGCGGCCGCACTCGACCTGGCCAAAGCCGAGCAGGCCTGGCAGATCGCGGCGCACGGTCTGGCCTCCGACATGGGCATCGCCCCGAAGGAGAAGGATATCCTCTTCCAGGTGCAGATCGCTGAGGAGTTCTTTGCAGGCGGCCTTGAGGGCCTCGACATCGAGCAGCAGGACCTCGAGGTTTTGCATGCTTTAGAGAAGGAGCTCAGGAGCGCGCGCGCAGGCCGTCATGGAAGGCAAGCGTTCCGAGGCCCAGCGCTGGCAGGTCCGCATGAAGGAGCTTCGCCAGAAGGTCTACGAGCGGTTCGCCAAGAAGAGGCGCGCGGTTGACGAAGGTGCGGTGGCAGGGGCGGCACCGGCGCCAGCAGCGGGGGCTCCCGCGGCAGGCGGCGGCGCCAGTAGTGCGGCGACGGGGGCCACCGAGATCCCTGCCCCCGGCAGCGGGCCAGCCAGGGGGCGAAGTTGCAGCAGGCGGCCGACCGCCGTAGCGAGGCCAAGTTGGCAGCGGTAGCGGCAGCGCAGGCGGCGACGGCGATGGCAGCGGCGAGCATCGCTTCCACAGCACCGCCAGCCTTGTCTGCTTGACGGGGGCCGCCTGCTCCACGGACCCCGAAGGCCCATTCGCAGGGGCTCGAGGGTCACGCCGGCATCAGGCCCCTACGATGCAGTTGAAGTGGCTGCTGATGATATTTCACACCGGGTTGCAAGCACCTTCTTTTTCGCCGACGTCACTTGCGCGGGAAATTTAGCCTGGGATTACTTTGCCTCTCGCTCCCACGATTGCGTAGGCCTGGCGGAGACGCGCGTGGGCGACTTGACCACGGCCGACTGCGACAGCAAAGATCGCGCTACCCGCCTTCGGCCCCTCACCAACCCAGCTCGATCTTCAGGGCGTGGCTCCTGGCGCAGGGCCACCGCGGCGCGAGGAGCCTTGCGGAGTCTTGGACGGCCCTACGAGCGGAAGGGCACACATCGTTATATGGCATGCTGGTGTCAGTCATAGAAATGCGCGTGTTGTCCTTTGTTTCAGTCTGCTTCTACGGATTTGCCAATGAGTTGGGCAGGTAGGAACCTGCAGCGGTTTCCGAGGCTCGGGGCGCCCCTTGTCAGTCTCCAGCTTCCAGGGGTTGTCCTTGCAGTTTGGAGCGCACCTGTTAGCGCTCTAGAGTCCAGAGCGTATTTCGCCAACGTTGGAGGGCGTGCCTTGAGGGCTTCGAGCCTCGCAGCCACGCGCGCGGCAGGTGCGAGAGGTTCGGGTTCCATGCGTTCTGTCTTTTGAGGCCACGGCCCACGTGCCATGGAAAACGCGCTGTGGCCTGCTGCTACGCTCCCGAGGGTCAGGCGCCCAGTTATTTGCGCGCTCTTTGGGTCTGCCTTTCTGGCTGCCTCAGCCCCTCCCCCCCCCTCCCCCGGGCCCAAGTTGTCCAGGGCAAAGGCCCAGCGTCGCGGCGTCGCGCGGCTCAGGAGAAGGGGGGCGCTCGTGCTCGGGAGGAACATCGGTTGCTTTTTTGGGTGCGTTCTTGACGAGCCCGACTCGGGCTTGGAAGGGGGTCCACCCGACATTCCAATGCACCTATGCATCTAAGAGTGGATGTGGGTTCGGGGGCCCAGTGCGAAGCGGAGGAAGATCCGTGGGCTGACAAAGAGAATGCCGGCGCCTGCGACGGGGTTTCTGTCTCTTGCGCGCTCCGCCCTGGAGCCAGCAGTATCGGGGGCACGGCTGGAGTCAATTTCGTTAGCCCTGGACCTTCCCCAAGTCCCCCGAGGGCCCCATCGGGCATCGCTGCGCCCAGCCCCCCGACCCAGGCAGCTGCGCCCCAGGAAGTGTCAGCAGCCCCTTTGTGCACGACGGCCGTTGCTCCTGCGCTCGCCCCCCCCCCCCCCCCCCTTCTCCATTCCGTCGACACCTCGGCTCGAGTATCGCGCCCAGGTTTTTTCTTTCGGCCCCATGTCGCTGGGGGCGCCATTTCAGACTCGCGCGCTTTCATGGCGGGCGCCACTCACATTCCGCACATCAGCGGGGCGCGCGGCGCGCGGGCGACTGCGGCGGAGAGCTGCATCCCAGCACCCCGCGGTATGGCCATCCCGCCAGGACGGCCCCGTTGTGCTGCTGGAGCGTGCTTCCGAGTGCACGAGGCGCGGATGGCCGAGAGATGCAGGGCTCTACTGCTCCACGACAGGCGCAGTGCATGGTGGTCCCGGGTGCGCGCGGTGCTGGCCAGGACGCTGCACCGCAGGCGCAATGGCAACGGAGCTCGGCAATGTGCCGCGCTGGCAGAGGCCTGCCAGAAGCTGGCCACTGACTATCCGAGCCAAGCCCACCAGGCGCTGCGCTGGACGTGGACATGGGTTGCTTGGCTGCAGCACATACGCGAACCCTTTCACACTCTCGATGGGTTTGCTGACTGACTTACTGGAGTTGGCCAGCAATGGGGGCCGTCAGGGTCGGCGGCAGAGCCCCCCACGCGTCCTTGGGCGACTTCCGCTCATGGATGGTCGAGGAGGGGCCAATCAACTTTCTTCACGCGGGCCTCGAGAATACCGTAGCCCCAGCGCAGGAGGCGGTCGCGCCCGAGGGGGCGCTGAACCACCCGCGCGACATCATTGGTAGCAAGATCACGAAGTGGCACGACCTCTGGGGGCGACAGCCGCTGATCAAGGTCGAGCTGCCGAGGGCCATGGATGCGATCAAGGAGGAGGCGGCCTTCCAGGGCCCCCCCCCCCTCTCTCACGGGCGACATGCTCAGGGCCGCCGCGCACCCGATGCGGCCGAGAGCGGGTCAGGGAGCGGGCGGGGTCTCACCGCTGGCGCAGGTCCTGGCGGCGGCGGAGTCTCGCCCCAGCTGGCTTCGGCAACTTCTCTCGGTTGTCGGACGCTTGTTGCCAGAGAAGGCAGGGGGCGACAGATCGATAGGACTGGTAGGTTTGGTTCCTCGGTTCTGGTCGATGGCCAGGGGGCCGCTGATCAAAGATTGGACAGAGGCATCTCGTCCTCACTGAGACGCAGCAGAGGCAGGGAGCTCCTCCTTGCGGGATGGGCTTCTTCCGCATTCTCGGAGACGATGTATACTCGCGTCTAGGTCTCTCGTTCGTGCGTGGCTTGGTCGACAGTCAGAGTTTCTGCAACGGCATGCGCTGGTTACGATTGACCAAGTCAGCCCTTGCACTGGGGCTTCCCCCAGTTATCTTCTTTCCTGAGTTGCAGTTGCGCATCAGTCCTCGCACTTTGGCCCGGAAGGATTGCTTTTCGGAGGCTTTCCAGCCGAGTCCCGGCGTGGTCCGGGGGCTGCGCAGCGGGGCGAGACTTGCGCGCTGCGTGACCTACTTCATTCTGGATCGGCTTGCGGCGTCTTTCCCCGGAGTCCGCATTCGACTGTGGATCGACGACATGTCACAACATGTGCTGGGATCGCGCAGGAATGCGCGTTATACATCGGTACAGGTGCTGGTTCAGACGAGCGAAGGCATGCGCAACCGTGGGCTGGATGAGGCGAGCAAGAGCGTCGTTCTGCGCTACACGCACCAGGGCGCCAAGTTCGTGGCAGCGAGCCTGCGGCGCAAGGGGGTCACCATGACGGCGGTCCGCCAGTCGGCCTTCGCCGGCCTTGGCGCGGGGGCAGGCCGCCGCGCGCGCGCCGCTCAGCGGAAGCGGGTGGTGAAGGCCTTCGCGATGCATCGGCGCCTCGCAGGTTTCGCGCGCGTAGCCCGCGGGCATCGCCCGTCGATGAGGCTCGAGGCTGCGGGCGCGCAGCCGGCGGCGCACTACGGCCATCAGGTGATGGGCGTCTTCGGCGCGGCGATGCCGGGCACGAACAGTCGCCCGGGCCACGCGGCCAGCTCGGCCAAGCGAGGGAGATGCCTCACCTCGGTCCTGGACCGCAGGTACGTCGACCAGGACCCAGGCTACGGCCCCCCTTCGACTGCCTAAACTCGTGGCTGCGCACGTGGTTCGCCGAGCCGCGCCTCGGGAATGGCGCGAAGCAGGCGTGGCCAAAGGCGGTGCAACAGCTCAGGGACCTCGACCCATCGCAGCGCAGCCGCCACGTGCGCGGCCCACTGTCTTCGGTCATTTCGTATTTGTTGCAGTGCACTTGGGGCTCAGTCTCGGCCGTGGAGCGGGGCGCGCTGCCGCCAGGGTCCGAGGGCGGAGAAGCTTTCATTTTCGACGGCGGCCCGGGCCCGGACACCGATTTCACAAACATTATTCTTGAGCTCGAAGCTACCATCAAGCGCCAACAATGACCGCAGGCTTCGACGCGTTTTTGCGGAGGTGGCCTGCAGCGAGGGGCCGACGACAGATCCCTGAGGAGCTACCTTCGCACCCTTGAGCGCGCCCACAAAAAGCACGAGCTTTCGGAGATGATGCCATGCATTTCTGCTGGGGGCACCTGGCCCAGACAGAGGATCGAGGGCGACGCAGGCGGCCGCGACTCGGCGCTCTTTACGCGCTGCGGCCTCGACCCCCTGGACCACGTTTCATCGTTGCTGGTCCTGCCCCAAGAACAGTGGGGCAGTGGTATATGAGGCTTCAGAATGCCTCCTGCTTCAGGCGCATCCGCAACATGAGATCGAGCCTATTTTGGCTCCGTGGCATTCTGCCAGCGTCGCGGACCGAAGTTCCAGCCCCAGTCGACCAAACGCGCTGGCTTGGCAGCGGCCTCGGGCCCCAACTCACCCGAGGCTTGTTTGGCACGGGCTCCGCCATGGCGCCGCTTGTGCAGTTCGGCGGCGCCAGTGGAGGTCCCGACCCGCGGGGCCCCCGACTCCGCAGAGTCGGGATCGGCGTCGCGACCATCTCTGCTTTCAGCCCGCGCCGAGTTGACACGTCGATTAGTGGACCGCTGCACGGCAGGAGGCAAACTGTCCCGAGAGGGAGGGGAATTGCTCGGCCCTGTCAGCGCAGTTGAATACAGCGAGGGACCTCTCATTTACGTTGCAGACACTGAGGCGGTCATGCGAGGCTGGCACCAGCGGGCCACCGACCACCCCAAGGGCGGCAATGCGGATTTGTGGCGCAGGCTCGGCAAGTTGCGACTTCGGCGCGACTTGGACACCACTGTGGTGGTGCAGGTACCTTCTCACCAGTCTGCAGCAGACATAGTGCGCTCAGGGCTGCCTTAGTGGTTGGCTCTGGGCAATGCTGCAGCAGACGAGCATGCAGGCCAGGCGACGCTCGAAGCCCGCCTACCCCTGCACTGTCGGCACAACGACGCCAGGACAGAACACATGGCCCGACTTGTCCGCAGGCGACAACTCCGTGCTCACCTCGAGGCAGTGGTTGTGGATAAAAAGACAGGCGATCGCCGTGAAAAAAACGTTGCCCTCACACCTCTGCCGCTGCCCTTGCTCTCTTCTCCTCGACCCGTTCTTTGTCCGAGGACGGCAGGAGCTGCCAGCGTTGCCATGCCAGCGCTTCGCTGGCCACCTTGACCCAGCGGCGCTGCACCGGACGTGTTGGCTTAATTCATCAAGACGAACGCGTCTCGAAGATGCCAGAGGGTCGTGGTGAACACATAAGGGGGGAGCTGGACACACCCGAGCCACCATTTATTATGTAGTCGTGTTTTACGGCTGTGGTTATGTAGGTCGTGTGGGTTCTACGGGAGTCAGCTCATGCGTTGCCTCACAGACGCGTGCTTGTCGTCTCCCAATCTCCGACTTGAACAGAGGGTGCTACCAGACGTAGCTACCTGACACGTATATACACGGGTACATTCCCTCAGCCACAGCCGAGCCAATTGCTCGTGCTATCCTACCCTGTCCTATCCTTCCCTCCCTTCTTCCCTTCCCTCCCTCCCCCCTCCACCTCCTCCACCTCATCCTCCTCCTGCCTCCTCCTCCCCTCCTCCTCCTCCTCATCCTCCTTATCGCCATCACCACCAGCATCACCATCATCATCATCACCCGCAGCATCATCATCATCATCATCATCATCATCATCATCATCATCATCATCATCATCATCATCATCATCATCATCATCATCATCTTCACCATCCCCATCATTATCACCAACATCATCCTCATTACCCTCAACATTCTTACCAACAGCATCATCACCATCATAAGTATCATTTTCACCACCATCAACATCAGCATTCGCACCAGCATCGTCACCACCATCAGCATCACCTCTCCCCCTACTCCTTCTCATCATCCTCCTCCCCCTTCCTCCCCCTCCTCCTCCTAATCCCCCTCCTCCTCCTCCCATTCCTCCCCCCCTCCTCCTCCCCCTCCTCCTCCTCATCCTTCCTCTT
>CAUYUJ010021548.1:464398-534816 GCA_963575745.1 Prorocentrum cordatum | reverse complement strand
CTACTACTACTACTGCTACCACTACTACGGCTACTACTACTACTACTACTACCACCACTACTACTACTACTACCACTACTACGACTACCACTACCAATACTACTCCTACTACTACTACTACTACTACTACTACTACTACTACTACTACAACTACTACTACTACTATTTCTACTACGACCACGACCACTACTACTAATACTACGACTACTATTACTGCTACTACTACTACTACTACTACGACCGTGACTACGACCCCTACTATCACTATTCGTATTCTCATTACTACGACTACGACTACTACTACTACTACTACTACTACTACTACTACTACTACCACTATTGCAGTTACTGCTACTGCTGCTACTACGAGTACTACCACGACTCCTATTACTACTACTACTACTACTACTACCACTACTACTACTACTACTACTACTGCCACTACACTCGTACAACAACTACTACTACTACTATTTGTACTACGACTTCGACTACGGTTACGGTTACGGTTACGACTACTACTTCTACTACTACTACTACTGCTACTACCACAATTACCACTACCAGAACTACTATTTTTACTACTACTACTACTACTACTACTATTACGACGACGACCGCTACGACGACTTATAAACATAATAACAGTAATAACAATCAGAATAGCATTAATTATAATAATCCTCATCCTCCCTCCTTGCCCTCCTCCTTCTCCTGTTCTCCCCTTCCTTCTCCTCTTCTTGAGGCAATGAGGCAATGACGGCAATGACGGCAGTGGAGTTGTCCGAACGTTCCTTCCTTCTCAGCCTCCTCTTCCTCCTCCTCCTTCTTCTTTCCCCTCCTCCTCCCTCCTGCTCCTCAACCCTCTTTACTTTGGACCAACATTAGGTGCGCCTTCTCCCTCCTTCTATTCCTCCTCCTCGCTCCTCCCTCCTCCTCCTCTTCCTCCTCCTCCTAGTCAGGCCATGAGGCAATGAGGCAATGACGGCAGTGGTGCTATCCGAACGCTCCTTCCTCCTCCTTCTCCTCCTCATCATCCTTCTCCTCCTCCTCTTCCTGCTCCTCCTCCTCCTCCTCCCTGAGCTATCCCGAACGCTCTGAAAAAAAAGCCCTGGCGATGCATCCTTTGGAGCCGCCCGATCTTCGAGAATCTCGACCCGTCCTCACCCGGTTGTATCCTCGCCCTGGCTCCGTCTTGCCCGCGCGCCACCGCCCGCGCCCGTTTTCCCGGCACCTCGTTGGGCGCACGGCGCCGAGCCCGTGCGAGCCCGGGCGGTATGAAGGCGCGGGCAACCCCGACTCGGGGGCAGTAGAGAGGGGGAGGTGATGGCTAGGGGGGGGGTGTATACCATGGCGGGGCCATGATACCTCCCCAGGTGTCATGGCACCTCTTCTTACAGTCGACCCGCATAGCAAGGATGGGCAATCTTCCCAAGAATACCCTCCCATCCTTGCCCCTTCAGCCCCATCCTCAGCGACGCTAACATGGGCCTTCAAGGCCCTTGCATCCTTACCGCCCACTCTAATGGTGCGGGTTGACTGTATTTCAATACGTCCCCGCCCCCCCCCTGCCCCCTGCGTCGCGCGCACCCCATACCCCAGAGGTCTGGACCCCTTCCCAGGGACCGGTTTGTCATCCCGAGTCGTTTTTGTACGGTCCCGAGGCCCGAGGCCTCGGGAGTGCCCCCATAGGCCGAACATAACGAAACACCCCCCGGGCGTTTTATTTTCACAGCGCGAGGGGGTCTGGGACATGCCGCCGGCCATGATTTGCGCCCCCCCTCTCTTGAACGCCCCCCTCTTGGACGCCTCCGGCCGACCTCTCCCGCCGCCCCGCCCTCCTCCCGCGGCACCTCTGCTCCCGAGCCACCGCGGGCTCCCGCCCACGTCCCCCCCGCCCTGGCGCTCGGGCCCCCCCCCCCCCCCCGGAGGAAGCGGGCAGGGGAGGAGGAGGGAGGGAGGGGCGGAGGAGGAGGAGAGAGGAGGAGAGGAGGAGGAGGAGGAGGGTCGAGGGACAGAGGCAGGAGGAGGAGGAGGAGGAGGAGGAGGGAGAGAGGAGGAGGAGGCAGGAGGCAGGAGGAGGCAGAGGAGGAGGAGGAGGAGGGCGGAGGGAGGAGGAGGGAGGGAGGGAGGAGGAGGGAGGGATTAGGGAGGGAGAGGGAGGGAGGGAGGGAGGGAGGAGGAGGAGAGGAGGAGGAGGAGGAGGAGAGGAGGGGAGGGAGGAGGAGGAGGAAGGAGGGAGAGAGGGAGGAGGAAAGAGGAGGGAGGGGAGCGGAGGAGGGAGAGGAGGGAGGAGGAGGAGGGAGGAGGGAGGAGGAGGAGGAAGGAGGGAGGAGGGAGGAGGGAGGAGAGGAGGTGGAAGGGAGGAGATGAGGCGGAGGAGGAGGAGGAAAGGAGGAGGAGGCGGAGGGAGGAGGCGGAGGAGGGGAGGAGGGAGGAAGGGGAGGATAAGGAGGGGAGGGTTGAGGTGCGGAAAGGTCTTGCTCGCTCGCTGGCAGGAGGAGGGAAGGAGGAGGGGGGAGTGAGGAGGAGGAGCCAAGCAGCGGACTGGCGAGCGCACGGCCCAGCGAGCGGGGGGAGGGGACGCTCGTTGATCAAGGATTGATGGCTCTGCAGCGTTTTCCGCTCGCTTCTCCGAGTCTCTGGGTGGCTGCTCGTGTCGCCGCGTCCGTGTCGAGGAAGAACAGCTTGAGAATAAGTCGGTTAGACGTAGGAGTGACCTTTCGCCGGAGTGACCTTTAGTGCTGGCCCAATGGGGTCCCCCGATCGCCGGACGCGAGGCGGCAGTGGCGTCTTGCGCGCTTGTGCTTGGCCCCTCCACGGACCCCAAAAATCCGCGCACCAAAGGTCACTCTTACCCAGGGTCACTCTTGCGTGTAGTCCAATAAGCATAGCTTTTCGCAGGGTCCGCGCGGGTCCCCCTACGGGCCCCCCTTTTGCGGCGCCCCCGGTGCGGCTTTCTCGGCCCTCTCTCCGCGCGCCAGGGAGGCGGGTTCCAGTGCCGTTTCAGGGGAGCCTGGCAGGGCAGATCTCTGAGCTCTCTCTCTCTCTCTCGGAGGAGGAGGAGGAGGAGGAGGAGGACGAGGAGGAGAAGGAGCAGGAGCAGGAGCAGGAGCAGGAGAGGGGGGGGGGAGGGAGGAGGAGGAGAGGAGGAGGAGGAGGGGAGGAGGAGGAGGAAGGAGGAGGAGGAGGAGGAGGAGGAGGAGGAGGAGGAGGAGGTGGAGAGGAGGAGGAGGAGGAGGAGGGAGGAGGAGGAGGAGGGGTGGAGAGAGAGAGAGAGCGCGCGGCTGAGGGCGAAGGGTCTCTCCGCCCCGCGCGCGGCCGCGGCCGCGCCTTCGGCGCGCGGGCAGCGGCGGCCGCCCAGCGCCGAACGTCGAGGGTGTACTGGGAGTGCGCGCACTCGTACACCACCACCAGGACCGGGTCACAGCAGCTCCAGCTCAATCGCCACGTCCCCGTGCGGCGATTTCCCGTCTGCCAACTTGGTGAGCGCCGCCGTCGCCTTCGCCGAGGGAGCCAGACACTCGCGGGCGAAGCTCGAAGCACGGCGCGATCCCAGCGCGCCACAGGTGAGGCAGGCGACGACGGGCATCTCACGCACCATCTGCCGCTCGTTCTGCGGCCGCACCCTCGCAAGGCGGTGAGGCCTGAGCCCGCCGCTGCGATGAGCAGCGTTCAGGTCGAGAGCCGCTGCTACGATGCTGCCCTGGCAGGCCGACTTCCTCTCTACCCAGCGGCACACCGCGCACCACCGCTTGCCCGCGGGCCCGCGCAGCTGGCACTGCAGCGGCGGCGCCGCAGGGGCAGCTGCCACAGCGCGCGGCGCAGGTCGATTGGCTTTGCCCTTGCGGTGCGTGGTGTCCGCGCCGCCCACCGCCGAGCCCACCGCGGACAGCCACATCGCCACTCCCTCCACCATCTTCTCTCTCTGGAGCAGCTTCAGGCGGCTGGCGTGAGGAAGCCTCGCATGGGCCGCCGCCGACTTGGCCGCCTGGTCCGCCAGCCTGTTGCCGTACCAGTCGCGGTAGGACACGACCCCGTCGAGGATCTGGCGCCTCGTGCAGTGGGCCTTGACCCAGCGGATCGTCAGGCCCCCCGCGCACAAGCCCCCGAACTCGTCGACAAGCCGCCACACCTCCCTCCAAGGGTGCGACCAGGCGTACACGTACGAGCACGTGCGCTCTCGACCGTCCACCGTGAGGCCCAGGAACACGAACTTGGAGTCGACCACGGCAGTGACGGGCGGCACCGCGTAGCGCAACGTAGCGAGGAGCGCGCTCAACTCGCCGCCATTGATGTCCATGAATGGGCCAGTCATCATGCCCGAAACGCCCGTCGAGAACACCTCGCAGTTGGACTGGAGCGCGATGACGGCCCAGCCCACGCTGGTGAACTGGGAGTACTCGCCCTCGAAGGCAGAACCGTCCAGGAAGAGCTCGCCAGATGGCAGCACGCCGTCACCGTTGCCGAACCAGCAGACCGCGTCGGACCGAGGTGGCATCACGAGTCCTTTCGGCGCTGGCCACAGCGCCCGCTCCAGGAGGCAACGCACCTCGGGAAGGTCATCAGCACGCTGCCGCAATAGCCGCATACGCTCGGGCAGGCGCAACTCCTCTGGCCGTCCTGTGCAGTCGCAGTGCCGGTGCAGCAGCGTGCCAGGCTCTCCGCACAGCAAGCAGTCCTCATCTTGCGCAAGCCCCGCGCAATGCTTCCGCTGCTGGGGCCACTGCCCATCGGCGACAACCGATGCCAAGTAGCCGCGCTCTTTGGGCGTGAGCCGCACAACCCTGCCAGCAGCATCACGTGGCACGCCGGCGCTCGGTGACCTTGGGGGCTCCTCGGCAGCGCCAGGAAGGTCACCGGCCCCGGGGGCCTCCTGGCCAGCGTCCGGCAGCACACCAGCGTTCGGTGACCTTGGAGGCTCCCCAGCAGCGCCAGGAAGGTCACCGCCGGCCCTCGGCGGCCCTGCAGCGTCGCCGCCCTCCACGTCCTGCGCCTGCACATGATCGCCGAATACACCCTTGCGGCTAACGGCGCCTGTAGAGGTCATGCGAACCAGCGGCTCGAGCACACCGCCGTCACGCAGGTGGGCAAGCTCGGGCTTCTTGGCCACCTGCTGCCACTGCCAAGCCTCGACCGCACGCCACAGCAGCCGCTTGACCAGCCATGGGCTTACCTCAAACACCTGCAGGAGTTCGCCCTCGTGCGTGCGCCACGTGGCCGCGTCGATGATAGTCCAACCGATTCTCTCCAACGTCATGTGCACCGCAGAGAACGGTCCACGCACCTGAGGCCAGGAGGAAGCACCGCACTGCATCATGCCGAAATCGATCACATGCCGGGGCAGCCAACCTTCCCACACGGCCCGCAACAGCGCCATGACAGGCAGCACGGTGGCCCGGTACATTGGATCCATCATCTTGGTTATGAGGGTGAGAGTGCGAGACCGCCCTGCAGTGGAAGGCACCATGGCGGAGAAGACGAGCGACCGCGTCTTGTCCAGCTCGCCCGTGGCGCAGCCCGTGACGCTGAAGCCGTAGGACACGCTCGCCTCCAGGCCCGAGCGCGCGACCTTCCTGGTCGCAAGCTTGCGGCCACGTCCCACCTTCAGGATGTTGACGCGCCGGATGCGGAGCCCCGCTTGCACCAGCTTCTCCTGCCTCACCGTGCGCACGATGCGCTTGCCGCAGGCGAAGTCGACCCCGAGGTTGCGCTCCCCCTTCACAGCCTGCACGCCCAGAGGACGACGAAGGCGACGCTCGAGGTCCTGACGGGCACACGGCACGTTTGCCAAGGCCCTCGACTTCTTCACTGCCACGTTGAGGTCCACCTCCTGCAAGAGCCCGCCCAGGCGAAAGGCAGCATCCGCCACCTCCCGCGTCACGCGCGCCACCCCGCCGACACGATAGAGCATGAGGTCGTCCACCACCACCGCCAGAGACACCGTCCGGTGGAGCGCCTGCAAACGGTCCAAGGGCTCGATGAGCATTAGCTTGAGGAAGGGTGTTGCCCACCCATCGCCTGGCAAGATCGCCTGCTTCGCCACAATGGGGCACGACGAAGCTGGGCCTAAGCATAGGATCCGCGGCGCACAATACAGTTCCACCTGCAGCTTGAGCTGCCAAAGGGGGAAGCCCGTGCGCCTGGCCGCATCGAGCAACCAGTGGTGCCGCACCTGCTCGAAGGCCTTGAGCAGGTCCAGCAGCACCGCCACCGCCACCCACGACATCTCGTCGCCGTCGTGCTTCCCTTTCGCCGTGGCCCACTCGCCCATGGCCGCCTGGTGCCACACGGCACGCTCGCAGCTGCGCCCAGCCGACGCCCACCAATATGAGCGAGCGTTGCGCTGCTCCCACTCTCGCGCGATGCCGCGTCTAAGCCGTGCCTGCACCCGCGCCAGGATCATGATGATCGCAATCGGCCGCACGCCGCCCAACCGCTTTTCGAGGAAGCCGATCTTGGTGGAGAGCTCGGGCCACTTGGCGTCGCGCTCCACCGCCACCAGCACGTCGATGAACACCTCCAGGGCCGCGTCGCACAGCTCGTCAAGCTGCCGCGGCTTGACGACGCAGAAGGACACCCCCGAGCCCTTCTTGAAGGTCCGGAGGACCTTCCGGAGCTCATCGACCGACGGCCGAGGCGGCCGCTCTCCAAGGTCCGGCGGCCATCGCAAGGCATCCGGCTTGCACGAAGTCCTCCACCAGCGGCTCCACTCCTGCTCCAGCTGCTGGATCTCCTGGCCAAGGTCGGCGGGCGCGTGCCACTGGGTGGCTGCGCTGCCAGCCTGGCCGCCCTCGGCGGCGAGCTCGTCCACCTCTTCGACGTCGGGGCTGACGTGCATGCCCATCGGCACCTTGGACACAGCATGAAGCCCGCCACCGCCGCCTGCGGCCTGCACGGCAATCCAGTCGGCGAAGCGTTTGGCCCGCTCGTCCATGTCCTTGGCAGCGAGCCGCTGCGACTCCAAGTGGACGGCCTTCGCCATGGCGCTCAGTTGCGCCAGTTCCAGCCGATGCAGCGGACACGGAGCCACATGCTGGCGTCCAAGGCAGGCCCCGGGCACTCCACCCCACGACGGACGACAGGCGCAGAGCGCACAACGTCACCCTGGGCTGCCTCTTTCACCAGCTTGGGCGCCTTCCCGAGCAGCCCGCGAACACCTCGTAGAGCACGCAATCGCTCCAGCGGCCGGTCCTCACAGGAACCAGCGACCCGAAGAAGCTCACCCAGTCGATGCAACCACGTCGCCTCCATGGACACGCGGGGCCAGCGTGCAGCGCGCGGCGGCAGGCGACGCATCCAGCGCTGCACGGGCTGATGACCACGGCCAGTGTGCTTGCCGCGATCCTCCTCCACCTGGTAGATGTCAACCCACTCGTGCTCCGCCTGCTGCAGGAACCACTGCCAGGCCTGAGTGATGGGCTCGCTCGGCGTGCCTGCATCCCCTGATGCATCCCCTCCGCCATCGTGCTCTGGCAGGGCCGCAGGCGACTCCGGCGCGAGCCGCCCGTCGCGCCCTCCCGCGCCATGCGGCCCTGACCGACCCGAGCCGGCCAACCCCAGCAGCAATTGCACGTTGGATGACGTGGTGGCCCATCTCAACGTGTGATCCTCGGACCAACAGCCCATGGGCCTGTCGACAGGGAACAGCTTCGGCAGCTCCAGCACGCGAATCCATGGCCTCTCACGCTGGCCTTCTAGAGTAAGCAGCACAGGCCGGTGAGGAGACACAGGAGACGACGTGATGACCTCCACCCCACAGAGCTTGATAGCCCGAGCCACCAAGAACATATCAATGGACCGCTCGGACTGCACGCAGGTGGCCTCCAGCGTGGTCACGCACTCCGCGTCGAACCAATTGAGAATGCCGAACTGCTCCAGCTCAGCCTTCGTTACGTTAAAGTCTCCGCCCACCACGTACGGCATGCCGTGCTCACGCAGCCGGATGGCCAGCATCCGAAGGGCCTCGTAATTGCCACGATTGACCCCGACGCCCGACTCCAGGTACACATTCGCAAGGATGATTGATGCCTCCGCGCACAAGGCAGCTGCAGTGCATGATCGACACGCGGCCCTCGATGAGGATGGCTGGGCGTCCGCCCAACATGGGCGCCAAGCCGTGCTCCTCCTTGACCATGGTCACCAGCCCGCCGGTGGCCAATCCGCCCGCAAGGGACGGCACAGCTGGCGCAGCATACGCCCGCCAGCCTCTCTTGCCGAGGTCACTCTCGGCGTCAGGAGAACGAGCTGCACACAACCTCGTCTCCTGGAACAGCACCGCATCGCAGGCGGTGATTTCCTCGATCATGCACTTGTCGACGTTGCTGAACGTGTTCATGTTGAGAGTGCCAAGCTTCCAGCGCGTGGGGCTACCCACACCGCTGCTTCTTGGCCAATTCCCTCTTTGCGAGAAGCTCGGTCTGCAGCTGCTCCACCCACTTCCGCTTGTCGGCGTCGCCTTTGCAGAAGTCGTCGTTGAAGGAGCTCCAGAAGCTCGAGTCCTGCAAGGGGTCTTGCATCTCGATGTCGTCAGCAGCCTCAGCAGCGGGAGGTGGCTTGCCCTGGCCACCCTCACCAGGGCCTCCAGCATGGCCTGCGACGGCGGCGACTTCGGCGGCAGGCTCAGGGCCGGCCGCGGTAGCCGCGGCAGGAGCTGCCGCTGCCAGGATCTTGGCGCCGTCCGCAGCGATCTGCGCGAGGAGCTCGCCCAACGGCCCCGTTGCTGCGCCGTCGCCCAGCTGGGCGGAGACCTTCTTCGCCATGCTGACGTACCTGCCGAGCGAAGGCGCTGCCGCAACGGCCTCCGAAGCTGCAGGCGCAGACGCAACCGCAGGCTCGGCCCTCGCCTCCTCGACTGCAGCTTTCGCCTTCTTGACCGCCTCGTCGAGCTCGAGGCGGAGGAGGCGCACCTTCTTCTCCTGCTCCGCCACCGCCTCCAATGCCTGCTCGGCCGCGGCGCGCCGCCGGAACAGGAGGTCCGTAGCCTTGTCCAGCTGGGGGGCCTTCTCGTCGGCCTGCACCTGGACCAGCTTGACCGCCTTGACCTGCGACAGCTCGCCCAGCGCGGACTTCGCGAGGAAGCGCGCTTGGCGAAGCTGCTGCCGCTCGGAAGGATCCAGCAGCGCAGCCATGCTGTCGAAGGTGGCGTCGTCCATGCCCATGTACACCGCACGCTGCTCCTCGGCCAGAGGAGGGCGCTGCTGCGACCCGCCGCCGCGCCCGCCCGTGCCCTTGCCGAGGTCGCCGTTGCCATTGCCACCTCCGCCTCCGCGCTTGTCCTTCTGATCCTTCCGGCCTGCGGCTCCAGGCCCATTGACCCACACGGCACCAGGAGGGAGGCGAGAAGCACCAGCAGGATGCGGACGTGGGTTCCGCGTATCGGGACGACACCCGAAGCAGCCGGCCTGGCGGCACTTCTGGCGGGCCCCGAAGTTATAGTAGTTGCACCAAGCACAGTTCCAGCCATCCCCAGCCGCTGCACGCCCCGCTGCCATGCCGCGCGCGCGCCCGACGGCCCACTGAGAACTGTCCTCGGATCAGAGGTCTCCCTTTTGCCTGGAGGCTGGACAGCCTCCCAGGTAAGCATCTTGAGCCAAAATGGCTACGGAGGAGGAGGAGGAGGAGGAGGAGGAGGAGGCAGGAGCGAGGAGGAGAAGGAGGAGAAAACGCACCTAATGTGAATCCAAAGTAAAAAGGAACGAGGAGAAGGAGGGAGGAGGAGGGGAAGGAAGAAGGGGGAGGAGCCCAGCCCGAGGGCACCGATTTACCCTCCAATTTCTGTATGGAGGGATAAGCTTTCAGAAGTAATAAAACAAGAATATGGAAACGTTGTTTCGACTATTCCTGACCATTTCCGACTCTTTGTTGGGGGGTCCTGTAGGAGAGCATGCCCGACCTGATTCCAGTGTTGGGGGGTGTCGGGGAACATGGGGAAAGACGCATACGAAGCCCGTACCCCCCCAACCCGAAATTCGGGTGTTCGGGTTGGGTTGGAGTGGTCTGGTAGGTAGTCTGAAAAAGGTTGCAACAAGCGTTGGGGAACCACCTTGCCAGACCCCCCTCCGCCCCCCGGGCATTCGCGGAGGAGCGAGGCTGGGGAAGACTTTGAGCCCACCAATCTCGAAGGTAAACATGGGAAATGACGCATACGAAACCCGTACCCTTCCGCCCCCCAACCCGAAATTCGGGTCTTCAGGTTGGGTTGGGCTGGCCTGGCGGGTAGTCGCGGGCGTCGCGCGGGAAGACCAGGAGCATGGTCCAGCGCTTGCTGTCCGCAGTCTCTTGGGGTGGATGGGGGGTGGAGGGGGTTCGACGCTCGAGAAACTCCTCGTCGGCACGGCCGGATCCGCCTCGAAATGCGATCCAACGGTTGCTTCTTGAGCCCCAGAGCCCACACCTCCGACGCCGTGACACGAAATCTGCCGTTACTTTTGTGGTCTGGGCCACTCGGGGCGCTCACGGGTGCCTTGGGGCCCGCCGCCCAGAGACGCACGCGGTCGAGAGCGATCGGTGGCCCGCGTATCAAAAGAGAGCACGCCGGCTTGGGCTGGGAAGGCGGGTCCCGCTCCTAAGGTCACCACCCACCAAACCAGCCCTAACCCAACCCGAAGGCCTCAATTTACCCTCCATTTCCAGTGGGGGGGGGGTCGGGGAGCATTGAAAAAACACATATTGAACCCGTTCCCCCCCCACCCCGTAATTCGGGTCTTCGGGTTGGGTCGGGGTGGTCTGATAGGTAGTCATAAGGATCTCTCGAGGACCAGGGCGCCTGTCACCGGACGGCCCTGGGAGCCCACCCCCGTCCTGCACCCTCAGGGCGCCCGTGGCCTTCTCTCGTCGGGCCGGCCGGGGGATGCCCTCGAGAGGCCGAGGGGAAGCGGTGGGCCGGAGGGGGCGTTGGGCAGCTCGCGGGGGCGTGGAGGTTCCGGCTGGTAGCTTGCGAGGGGTCCCTTGCGCGCGGCCTCGAGTGATCGCCCCTCCACCCTTGCCTGCCTGCCTGCCTCCCCCCTCCCTCATTCCCTCCCTCCCTCCCCGCCGCCCACCCTCCCTCCCTCCCTCCCTCCCTGCCTCCCTCCCTCCCCCACCCCCACCCCCTCCTCCTCCTCCTCCTCCTCCTCCGCCTCCTCCTCCCCCCTGCTGTAGGATGACGGTTGAGAGATATCCCTGGGGGGGCGCAGCAGCGCCTTCGGCGCTGATTCATACATTAATTGTCCCCAGGCCAGCTCGTCGGCGTAATGTCTACCCAAGCATTTTACCTTTTTCACTTTGACGGCAGACCTTGAGATCCTGGCGTTGCAATGTTATTCACGGCGGGCGTTTTCGCTTAATCTCAGGCCCCGTGACCTTCACATATCGGTCCGGCGAAGATAGGGTCTGGGCTTCCAGTCGTGTTTTTGTTTGCGACGTTGTATTGTTCTGCAACGTCGGATCTCAGGGGAGGAATCTTTATCTACTCGTTCACCCCCGTGTTGTTGTCGATCGTCATCTTGCATTGCATCTCCGTCCCCTCCTCGCGAGGAGTTCGAGATGCGCGATCGCCGCGTGAGCTACGCGAGCTGCGCGAGCGAGACCACGGTCATCGACGCAGACACGGGCCTGCCTGTGGAGCAGGTCACCCAGGTTTGCCATCTGATTTTATTGTTCTCGAACACACACGGAGATCACAATCAACATAATGTATCGGAGGTCCGCACGGTTTTTGGGATGGGCGCTGCCCCCCCCCCCCTAGCGGCCCCTTTGGCGACACCTTCGCGCGCTCCGCACCAGGGAAGAGGGTCCATAGCCGACCCAAGAAATCCGCGCCAGCCTCAGCAGAAGTATCAGCATTATGTTTGATGTTCCTCTAGAATCGTTTGCTTTCCTTGTTCACTGGTCTCCAGCACGCGGTGTAGCCATGGTGGTAACTCTGACTATGCATGGCACCTCGCAGGTAGCCTGTCACGGGGACGCGCCTTCCATATTGGCTGAGTTTGGATTGCGCAGATCGTCATCATGAAGAGCTGACTACATTGTGTCCTCTGGTCAATGTACCGTTCTCGTGCTCCTCCTCGCCGTTCTCCTTGCCTTTGTCGCCGTCGCCGCCGTTACCATCGTCGTCTGCGTCGACGCTGTCGTCACACTTCTTTAGCCGGCGGTGTCATGATGCGCTTCTGTCGCCTAGAACCTCATGGACCAGATGGACAGCATGTCTTACGTCGTCGACGACTTTCGGGCATGCACTAGGCTGGCCGTGCACACTACCCGCTCATGCTTGCACCTGTTTTCGGGCGGTCTCGAGCAACCGCTCCTCACGTGTTGACATTGGCCGCGGGCCGGCCCCTTCGTTGCCACGGCCAGACCCTGCTCCAAAACAAGCATGGACATCGGGGTGTGGGAAGCATTGTGCCGCATCGATTCGTCTACATTGCGCGAGGAGAGGTGGCTTCACGGTGGAGATGGTCTGCTCCTGATGGGCAGCAGCAGTACATAGGTTGAGAAGATCAGCATCTGACGTTGCATCGCTTTTCGCCGCTGGATTCGAGGCCGTCCGCAGCCAAATATGGGCCCTGCCCCTCCCCCGAGTACATCTATAATCGGTCAAGGAGGGAGAATATTGAAACGCAGGTGACTGCCAAACCTGTGCACCCCCCAACGCCTGACTGGTGCTGCGGAAGAGCCGACCGCCTTCCTGGACAGCAACAGTTGCAGCATGCATCGCCATTGCCGAGCAGGCTTCGAAGCTCGATTTCGCGACGCGATCGTTGCCCCACCGTCGCACTTCCTCGCGTTTTCGTCGCCTTACTGACTCCTCTCGTGTCACGCTCGCGGCCGGTCCCGCGCACCATTCGCACAATCGCTCTGGTGCTTTCCCTGTTGGCACGTAGCCATGCGCCATGCTTTCTCTGGTTCCATGCCCCTTTGCGTATGACTTCCACCTTGAACGTCAGGGGATCCAATTAGCAGGGTGACTGGCTTCTAATCCTTCTGTCCCGTCTCCTTCCTTCTCCGCCTCATCGTTCTTCCCCGTTCCTTCCTCTTCCCCGGCCCCTTCCTCTTCCTCCTCCTTTTACTTACCCTGCTTACCATTCATCCTCAGACAGCCTACTGGATGAACACCTCGTTGCTAAGATCTGCCGATACGCCTGTTGTCCAATGTCACAATGTTGGTGCCCCGCCGCTTCATTGCAGCGTTGTCTCGCTTCTCCGTTGCCCCTGTTGCGAACAGGGGAAAATGCTGAAACACAGGAGGAGGTGGAGGAGCAGCAGCAGCAGCAGCAGTTGCAGCGTGCGAGAAAGAGCACAATAATCAGGCGGACGATGTCGAGGAGCAGGAGGATCGACTGCATAAGAAATATAACGAACGGTTGCATAACCCGCAGTTGCACAGGGAAGCATAATACGCGCATGCGATGATGAGGTGAAGGAACAGTTGGAGGACACGCATGGTGCAAGGTCGCAGCACGACCTGAATGAAGAACACGCGCGAGATGAGGGGGACATGATGAGGAACTGAGTTGGAGGCTCGGGAGGATGTAGCTGGTGACCAGGGGCGTAACCAGAATTGGCGGTGGGCCAGCATGCAGTTTTTCTTCATAGAGCTTGTTGATGTGAGCATGTCTGCTCTGCCTTCCGAAATAATGCGAAGCACCCCGCGATTGCGGATGAGAGTGGGGGGGGGGGGCAGACACGGGGTGGGTCGCGGGTGGGCCGCGGATCGGTCGCGGGTGGGTCGTGGGGTGGGTCGTGTGGGGGGGGGAAGACGACGACAACGACAATCAACAACCACAAGCTCTAACAAGCAAGCAGACTCGGGGCCGCGGAGTCCTACTTCACCCACGCACCCGGGCGTGGTGAAAGAAAGTTCGGCCCCCTCGTTCTGACCTGGGGGCACGCGTGAGGGGGCGCGGGTGGGTCGCGGCGCATGTGGGTCCAGACCCGCTTGCGACCCATCTCCGCCGCGACCCAACCCCGCCGCGACCCACCCGCGCCGACGATGCCAAGAACAATAGCAACAGCACCATTCACTTCTAGATTGTTCGCTATCGTATGGCCGCGTCTCATTCAGCATGTATCTCCCGCGCCCTCGATACCCGCTCTCTTCGTCTTCGACCGTGCCCCCACTTGTGAGGTATGTCATCCTTCTCTGCCGCGTGTGCTTGGCACAGGCTTTTGACCAGGACGAGCGGAGAAAAGAGATGTCAGCCAGCGCGGGCTCGACACAGTCTGTTCCTAGCAGTTTGTGATTTGCGACTGATGGAGTGCAGTCTATGTGGTGCACTACAGCTTCCGCAGTCTACGTGATGCAATATATGTCGTGCGACTTTTAAGGTGGATTCTGTGATCTGCAATATAGTTGTTGTGCAGTTGGTGTGGTGCAGCCTATGTGGTGCAATTCACTTTGACTGTCTTTGAAGCTGTCCTCTCCACTGCTCGTGCAACTATCCCACCCTCCCGCCCGCAACTTAGTCGCAAGACCTCCTAAGATCGTGACGGTAGGTAACACAACATGGCGCTTGGCAACGACACCGACGCCGACAGCGACAGCGACAGCGATAACGACGACGACGACGCCGATTCGACTACGACGGCACCGACGACGACTCCGACGACTTCGACGACGACGACGGCAACGACGACAACGACGACGACGACACCGACGACGCCGACGACGACGACGCCGACGACGCCGACGCCGACGACGACGACGACGCCGACGCCGACGACCCGACGACGACGACGCCGACGACGACGACGACGATGACGACTACGACGCGTACGAAGACGACGACGACGTCGCCAACGAAGATGATGACGACGAGGGAGGAGGGAGGACGACGACGGCGACAGCGACGAAGGAGGAGGGAGGACGGCGACAACGACGACGACGACGGCGACGGTGACGAAATAGAAAGGAAGACGACGAGACGCCGACGACGGACGACGACGAAGACGAGGGAGGAGGAAGGACGACCACGGCGACAGCGACGACGGAAACGACGACGACGCCAACGAGGACGACGACGACGACGACGACTAGGGAGGAAGGAGGACGGCGGCGACGACGACGACGACGCAAGAGCGCGCGCGCACGCTTTTGTTGAAAACCCGTGCTGCGAAACCATGTGTTTTGTATGTTTTTTTGGACACTCGATTTTGAAACCCTTCCCAGGACCTAAGGTGTTTGAAGGATTTCGGTATGCATGCGCGCGCGACGACGCGCGCGGGTGCACTTCGTCCCGTTTGTTGCAAAGGATTCTCGCGACGGCACGCGCGCAAGGGCGTTCGAACGAGGTCGACATGCGCGCGCGAAGCCCGTTTGGTAGAATTGCCTGAAGATATGGGAAAACCAACTGTTCTCTTTAGATGCTGCAAGAGCGCGCGTACGCTGTTTTAGAAAACCGGTGTTGCGAAACCCGGTGTTCTTGTATGTGTTTGACACTCTATTTTGAAATCTTTTCGAATCCCGAGGTTTTTGAAGGATTCCGCCATGCGCGCGCGACGACGCGCGCGTGTGGACTTTGTCCTATTGTTTGCAAGGGATTGTTGGAAACTTGTGATTTGTGATAAACGAGAGTGCGCTAGTGCGCTCATAGTATTTGTTGCAAAGGATGGCGGGGGGGATTGATACCAGTTTGGCTGGGGTAGTACGAGCTCATACCTAGGATGGGCGAGCGTGCAGAATACACACGACATAGCAAGACCCTAAGGAGGATCGTTAACTCCGGTGGGGGGTAGAGTCTATTCTTCTTCTGGAAAGGGGAATTCATGTGGTGCAACCAATGTTGTGCAACCCGCGTGGTACAACCCGTGTGGTGCAACCTATTTGGTGCAATCTGCGTGATGCAATCTACGTTGTGCAATCTGTGATATGCAATATGCGTGATGCTATCTATGTGGCGCAGTTGGTTTGCGCAAGCGAGTTGGCAAACCCCACGCTCTTGCAACCATCCCACCCACCCACCCGCACCTTCGCTTGCAAAAGCCATGGGGCGGCAATTGCGATGCTTGCGTGGCGTTGGCTGGTGCACCTCAACGGCCGCGCATGCCCGAGCATGCTCGCGCGCACGGCGGCCAGCTAGTTTGGCGCGACCGACGCGGCCGCTGTGGCGCTGGCCGCTGGGCATTTCCCAGCGGGCACCCCAATGCGATTCGCTGGTTTTGGGCAGGGCTGCTGTTGTTGCTGGGGGCGGCGCCAATGCTGAAGAGAGTAGGGCGATAGTCCAGCTTACAACATAACGAAGTCACGAGCGGGGACGCTGGTTTTGCTGGGACGGCGGATTTCGGCGGCGAGGAGGAACACCACCTTGAGTAAGAAAGGAGGAAGCATCGAGCGGGAACCGTGATTTTGTCGGGACGGGGGCTGTCGGCGGCGAGGAACAGCACCATCCCTAGGAAAAAGGGGGGAAGCCTCGAGCGGGAACGTTGTATTTGCTGGGATCGGCGCCAATTCAAAAGAGAGTTGGGCGCCAGCCCAGCGTAAAACGGAAGGAAGTCTCGGGCGGGTGCGCTGGTTTTGTCGGGGCGGCGGTTTTCGGCGGCAAGGGTGGGCATCGCCTTGTATTAAAAAAGGGAGGAAACCCAATGAACGGGAGCGTTGTTTTTGCTGGGGGCGGCGCCGATGAGAGAAAGACTAGCGCGCCAGTCCAAGGTAAAAATGGAGGAAGTCTCAAGCGGGAGCGCTGGTTTTGTCAGGGCGGCGGCTTTCGGCGGCGAGCAAGAACACCAGCTCTGAGTAAAAAAGGAGGAAGCCTCGAGCGGGAACGCTGTTGTTGTTGGGGGGCCGGTTTTGGCGGTCCCCCAAACCGCTCAAGCGTGAGCCTCATTTTCAATGAACAGGTAGCCGGCGCCTCGGCGAGAGCGCCAGGGCGCATTAAAGTAGTCCAACAGTAATAATTGTTTAGGCATTAGCACTCAACAACAACAACAACGACAACCACAACGACAACAATAACGCAATAAACATAACCCTCACCACGGATCCCCACTTCAGCCACGCACCCAGGGTCAATGAATGACCGTTCGGCCCCCTCATTCTTATGTACATATATACATATGTATGTACATACGTCCCGGAGTTGTTTGTTTTTACACGCGTATGTGTATATATACACATATATATACACATATATGTGTTCGGCACACTCGTTTTTGACGTCTCTGCGGTACCACAAGTGCTTGAATGATACCGGCGTGAGCTGGGGACGACGCCCGAGTGCGCACGCCATCCCATCTAATGCAAGGGATGTTTGCGACAGGACGCGCGCAAGGGCGTTCGAGCGATTTCAACGCGCTCGCGCGCCAGAGGCCCGCTTGGTAGCATGTTATGAACATGTTGCAATCATTGTTCTTTGGGGTTCGCAAGAGCGTGGGCGCAGGCTTTGTTTGTTTGGCTTCGTTGCGAAACCATGTCTTTATCATCTTTTCGGGACACTCGATTTTGGAATCCGTGCGAAACCGAACATTTGGAAACATTCTGGCATGCGCGTGCGGCGACGCGCGCGTGTGCAAAACTGCAGGTTTTCGATAAATGAGTGCGCGCGCATATAGTATTTGTGGCAGGGGATGGTACAAATTCATAGGGGCAGAATCGTATATGCATTGCAATACAGGCTCACAGGCCCGGACGACGGGCGGCGACAGAGCGGCGACGTGGCAGCGACGACGGGACACTGCTGCATACCGACTCCCAGGCCCCGACGACGAGCGGCGACGAGGCGGCGACGGGGCGACGATCGCGAGAACATGGCCGCCAGATCGCCCCAGAGTTCCAGTTCCTTAGAGAACGAGTGACAACCCCTAAGTGCAATCCCTGCTTCGGGAAAGTGGGAGGGAGCGAGGGGGAAGAGAATGGTGGAAGAGGGGCAAGAGGGATGTGGGGAGAAATTTGATGACGAGAGGGGTTAGCATGAGAAGTTAGCAAGAAGAGTTGGCAGGGAAGTCTCAGGCGAGAGAGCGATTCCCGTGTAAATTATGACGAACACCCGAGCGAGAGCGCGGTTCCAGGCAGGGGCTGCTGTTGTTGTCGGGGGCCGGCCACACAGTCTGAGGCCCCAGACTTTCCTTTGCAAACATGGGTGCGAGCCCGGGTAGGGGCATTTCAATTGAAATCGCACCAGAGAAAGCCCCAATCAGTGGATGCTTTGAGCATTTGGTTCGGGTGTGATCACGATCGTGAGATCGACAGTGAGTTCCATAGTGCGATCGGTAGTGAGATCGATCGTGAGATCGATCTCGCTCTATGGATCGATCGAACCCGGAACGGGGAAGCTGGGAACTCTGCGATCGGGAACGCGGAACCGGGAACCCGGGAACCAAGAACCCGGAATCGGGAATGCAGGGACCAGGAACCCGGGAACCCGGGAACCCAGCGGCCCACCTAAATCGGCCGTTTGCTTCCGCCAAATTTTTGAAAATCCGCTAGGACCCTTTCAGAGCAAGCGCTGATTGGGGAAAAACTCAGCAAGCACCAGAGGGGACGATCAACAATATTTCCCAATAAGTGCTTGCACTGAAGGGGTACCATATTGAAAGATTTGGCGAAAGTCCCGGCCGATTTCGGTAACCGGTTGGGTTTCCGGTTTCCCCCTTCCAGGTTCCTGGGTTCCCGGTTAATGGTCCTCGGCCGATTTCGGGATCCCACGATGAAGCTCACCATCTATCTCATGATCGATCCCACTATCTTTAAGTCGGGCATGTCCCTCTCCAGGAGGAGTATTCAAATATAGTCAAGCAATAATGCGGGGACGATTTATCTATTATGTTGTACATATGTTTGATCATTCCTTTGCAATGTTTCAATTTTCGCCCAAAGGTCCCCTGTAGGAAGACATCCCCGACCTACCACGATCTATCTCACTCAATCGATCTCCCCATCAATATCACCATCGATCACTATCGACCTCACTATGGGTCTCACTCAATCGACCTGACTCAATCAATCGACTTCCCCTGATTGGTAGTTTCCCGAGTGTCATATGTATACACACGCGTGTATACATATATGCATATCAACACACACATATATACATATATGAACATATGTATATCAGAAGGGCGAACTCGCCAACAGCACCACCGACAATCCGCACCGCGCAAACCCACACCAGCCACACAACCACGGACTGCGCAAGATCGTTCGGCGCCCTTCACCCTGACCTCCGTGGAGCCCGCCTCGCAACCGTGCTTGCCTTGGCCCACCCTTGGCGTGGGCCTCCTCCTCCTCCTCTTCCTCCTCGTCCTCCTCCTGCTGCTGCTGCTCCTCCTCCTCCTCCTGCTGCTGCTCCTCCTCCTCCTCCTCCTGCTGCTACTCCTTCTCCTCCTCCTCCTCCTGCTGCTGCTCCTCCTCCTCTTCCTCCTCCGCCTCCTCCTCCTCCTCCTCCTCTGCTGGACTCGGGAGATCCTTCGGCCCTGGTTTGCGTGCGGCTGTGCTGCACCGCCCCCGTCGGCCTCTCGGTGCCCTCCCAGGTGGGTGCGCACAGGGGGCGTTCCCTTTCCTGGGGGCCCCCGAACGGAGTGGTGACCACACCGTGTGGTGAGTCGGTGGGGATTCGGGGTCACCGCACGGTTTTGGGACGCGGGTCGTTTTCCGAGGACGTCTCAGGCGACTGGGGCATCCGAGGTCCCAAAACCGTGCGTTGACGGACCGTGCGGTGACGTCTTGGGGGATTTCGAGGTCACCGCACGGTCTGTCACCGCACCGCTTCGGGACGCCAAACTTTTCTGCTGGCCAGGCCTGTTCCGGGAATGTCCTCCACGCCGTTGAAGGCCAGGTTGTCGCGCCCTGGAGGAGTTTTGCCGACACCCGCCGGCCGAGTCTCTGCGCTGGTCATCCCACGCTGGTTACCCCACTGCCCTTCGCTTCGGTGGGCGGGGGGGGGCACCCACCAATTTCGCCACCGCCCCCAAGGGGCATACGCAGATCTCAGGAGCTGCATCCACAGCGTTGGCCGAAGGACCAAGGAAGGGGTCCCGAGGTTCCTCGGATCCGTCCTTTGGTTCCCGCCCCGACACGTTGGGGTTGTTTGGCTGCAATAAAGAGGTTCCCGACCCTCCGCCTCGCACGCCCCGTGCTCCTTGGGCATCCGGCCTCGCGTATGTGACGGATCAGGGCTACATGTTGCGGCCACCAGGCTCCAAGGGGCCCATCCAGGGTACGGTTCGATCCGATCGAGGCGACCAGATATCTGATCGGGCCAGACCAGTCCGATTCCATTCCGATGCTGAGTGCGGCCCGATGTTCAGGGCGCTGTCGTGCACCCTGGCGCACCTGGCCCGTTCCGATCGCGACACTTCGGATGCAGCTCGTGTGAGGTCGAATTCAGTGTCGGCGCTGGTGAATCCGTGGTCGAAGACTGGCCTAATCCAGCAAAGCTCCGTTTACTCCCAATAGATCCCGATCATTCTGGCCTGATCTGGGCTAAGCCAGCTTAGTGGCCCTTGGAGGAGGAGGCGGGAGGAGGGAGATTGAGAGGAGGGCCAGGAGGAGGCAGACCGTGGAAGGAGGAGGACTCTGGACGGTTTATGCGGAGGGAGGAAGGATTGGGGAGGAGACAGAGGAGGCGGAAGAGGGATGAAGGAGGAGGAGGAGGAGGAGGAGGAGGAGGAAGAGGCGGGAAGCAGGAGGAGGAGGCGGGAAGCAGGAGGAGGAGGAGCAAGAGGACGCAGGAGGCACAAGGAGCAGGAGGAGGAGGAGGAGGAGGAGGAGGAGCAGGAAGGAGCAGCAGGGGCAGGAGATGGGGACCCCCCCCCCTGGCGCAGTCGCCTGAGCGCCATGTCCCAGTCCACGCCGTCGCGCCAGCTGGAGCGAGCGGCGCGCCACCCGCCCGCGCGCGCGCAGGGTCGCGGGGCCAGGGCACGGGGGAGCTCCAGGCAGGCTCGCGTTCTGTAGGAATCCCGACGGTTTCCTCCCCTCCTCCTCCTGCTCCTCCTCCTCTTGCCTCCTCCTCCACTTGCCTTCTCCACCTCCTGCCTCCTCCTCCACCTCTTCCTTCTCCTCCTTCTCCTCCTCCTCCTCATCCTCTTGTCACCTTCTCCGGCCTCCTCCTCCTCCTCTTCCTCATCTTCCTCCTGCCTCCTCAGCTCGCTTCTTCCTGCTGCCTCCTCCTCATCCTTGCTCCTCCTTCTACCCTCCCTCCTCTGCCTCCTGCCTCCCTCTGTGAACTCTCAGAGCCTCAGGCAGCCATGCACGCGAATCTTGTAATACACACACATATATATACATACATACACATAAAAATATATGTAGATTGAGAGAGCTGTAGAATATGTAGAATGAGAAGGAGAGAGAGAGGGAACATATGTTTTGACAACAAAATAACATAAAGAAAATATTGATAGAGAGAGAGAGAGCGAGACAGAGACAGAGATAGAGGGGCGGCGGACTGGAGTTTTGACAAAATTGCAGCCGTGACTTGCGCAGGAGTGCCTGTATTTGATCGAGTCGTCAAGGCATTGAGCGGCCAGGTTCCAATCAGCATCCGTTGACCCGAGGCTGGGCCGGTGCTTAATACAGGATGTTCCCCGTACAGTGCTTGCACTAAGGGGTTCTTACTTGTCTTAACCATCTGGGGACCAGTCCCGGCTTTTCCTGGCGGTGCCGCCCGTCGCCGCCCTGTCGCCGCCTCGTTGACGCCCGTCGCCTGAGCCCCAGTCTTGGCTTTTCTGGGCAGTGCCGCCCGTCACCGCCCCGTCGCCGCCTCGTCGCCGCCCCGTCGCCGCATCGTCGCCACCCACATCGATTTTTTTTTTTTTTTTTTTTTTTTTTTTTTTCAAAAATTAGATTCTACTCCCATCATCCCCCCAGGGTTATCCGCCACGCGCTTCAATTGAAAATTCACGTATGATCGTGACCCTTCGTTCATTGACCCATGAATTATCATACCATCCCAGGCCAGCCAGTAGCGCCCCCCCTCAGCTCTGCACATGCGTTGATCTAGGATGAGCTTGTGGTGCGATTCCCCATCAAATAATACCATGCGGGCCACATGCGCGCGCGCAAGACGACATTATTCCAAAACCTTTGTTTTGGTAGCGATTTCATCACATTTTTATTCTACAAAAAACACTGGTTGTTTCACCGCACATTGTTCAATGGCTTACTCCCTCGCTAAAGCGGATTTCTACGGAACCCACTACTTCTTCAATACTCCTGTCAAAAAAGGCCTTCGCGCGCGCACGTCGAACTTGTTCCAACGCCCTGGCGCACTTGCCAGAGGCACGCGACTTGTCAAATGGTACCATGCGGGGCACATGCAGTGCCCTTGCGTCGATTTAAGATGTGGTTTCGATACGAATCCGCATTCAAATAATACCATGCGGTCCACATGCGCGCGTGCAAGACGAAATTCTTTCCAAGCCTTCGTGGTCCTAGCGTAAAAGACGTTAAGAACTAATCAGTTGTGCAACAACAAGTTTTCAAATTTCCACCCCGCGCGCTCTTGCGGGGAATCGGTTCCAGCATCGCTACTATCATCATCGTGTCTACCACTGTCGACGCTGCCATGATACCGCACCCGCCCAAGTCGCCGACTCGCACTGAAGTGCCCGCTGGGATGACCGAGCGGTCAGCGCCACCGCGTTCGCGTCGGTCGCGCCAAACTACCTGGCCGCTGCGCGCGCGAGCATGCGCGGGCTGGCGCGGCCGCAATGCAACAGCCAACACCAAGCACTCATCGCAATCGTTTCCGCATGGGGTTTGCTAACCAAGTTGCGGGTGTGTGGGTGGTGGGGTGTTTGCGCGAGCAGTGAAGCGGACAACTTCAAGTTGAGCGTTGGTGAATTGCACCACGCAGATTCACCTTTCCAAGAAGAGATCGGTTCTACCACCCTCCCCCTCCCAAGCTGATCCACTCACCGGGAACCGATGCAAAACAAACACCGAATCCGGACCCAATGTCCATCCTACCTGTGAACCCATAGTGGCCCAGCCAAACCGTTTTCGCCACCCCCCGCCATCTTCTGCAACAGAGACTGTGCGCGCCCATTCGTTTATCACAATTCGCAAGTTTTCACGAATCCCTTGCTAGAAACGGGACGAGGTGCACACGCGCACGTCGTCGCGCGCGCATGCCGACAGCCTTCAAAAGCTCTTGGTTTCGGGGGGATCTCATCATCGAGTGTCGAAAAACATATAAGTACAACACAAGGTTTCGCAACACACATTACAAACAATGCGCGCGCTCTAGAATACTACCAAACGGGCTTCGCACGCGCATGACGAAATCGTTCGATCGTCGCGCGCACATGCCGAAATCCTTCACAAGCCATCGGTTTCGGACGGATTGGAAAATCGAATGTAGAAAACACATGCAAAAAACAGAGCTTCGCAACATTGAGTTTCAGCAAAAGCGTACGCGCGCGCCTTTGCGGATTCTTGAGACAACCATGGGTTGTCCAACATTTTCATAACATTATACCAAATATGGGCTGCGCGCATGTCGACATAGTTCGTACGCCCTTGCGCGCGTGCTGGGGACACTCTCGCGCGTCTGCCGCGCGCGCATTTCGAATTCCTTCTAAAACCTTCATCACCGACGCGAATACGCCGTCATCGTCTTCGGCGTGATCGGCATCGGCGCCGTCACTGGCCGTGCCGTCGTCGCTGTCAGCATCGTCGCCAACATCGCTACTATCATCATCATCGTGTCTACAATTGTCGACGTTGCCATGTTACCGCGCCCGCTCAAGCCGCCGACTCGCACGGAAGTGCCCGCTGGGATTTGCCGAGCGGTCAGCACCTCCGCGGCCGCGATGGTCGCGCCAAACTACCTGTCCGCTGCGCGCGCGCATGCGCGGGCTGGTGCGGCCGCAGAGATGCACCAGCCAGCGCCAAGCCCTCATCGCAATCACCGTGACATTTGGTGTGCAAGCCAAATTGCGGGTGGATGGGTCGGATGTTTGCGCGGGCAGTGGAGTGGACAGTTGATTTCGAACAGAAACGATTTGCAATGCATACGTTGTACCGGGTAGATTCTTCTTTACTCAACAGTAATCGGTTCTACCACCACCACCACCCTCTGGACTTACGGGTTCCCGCTTCCATAATGAAATTTTCGCACGGTTCTGCCCCACCGCTCATCCTAAATATGAACTTGCCGTATCCCATGGGGGGCGATATCGCCCCCTCCCCCCGCCATCCTCGGCAAACAACACTATGCGCGCACACCTGTTCATAACAAATCATAAGTTTTCAAACATCCATTGCAACACGTAAGACGAAGAGCGCTCGCGCGTGTCGTCGCGCGCATGCCGGAATCCTTCAAACACCTTCGGTTTCGGACGGATTTCAAAATCGAGCTTCCCATGTACATGTAAAACCAGCATGGTTTCGCAACACGAGTTCTCAACACAAACATTCGCGCGCGATCTTGCGATTTTTCAAGAAATAACAGTAACTTTGTTTTAACAACTTCAGAACATGCTACCAAACGGGCTTCGCGCGTGCGCATTTCGAAATCGTTCGAACGCCATTGTGCGCGTGCCGTCGCGAGAACCATCTGCAAACATCGAAACGAAGTGCTCGCGCGCGCGCCGTGTCGCGCGTGCATGCTGGAATTCTTCCAAAAGCTTCGGTTCCAGACTGGTTTCGCAATCGAGTGTCCAGAGAATATATAAAAAAAAGAAACAAATACTTTCGCAACACGGGTTTTCAACACAGGCGTGCGCGCGTTTTTTTGAGATTTGTTTCTCAAAAAACCATGCGTTTCCAACTTTTCATAACATGCTATCAAACGGGTTTCGTTTGCGCGCATGCCGAAATCGTTTGAGCACCCTTGGGCGCGTGTTGGGGTGGCTCGATCCGTGTCACAAGATGAAATTCGAGACGCTACCGCGCGTCTGCCGCGCGCGCATTTCGAATTCCTTCCACAACTTTCATCTCCGACGCGACGACGCCGTCATCGTTTTCGGCACGATCAGCATCGGCGCCGTCACTGGCTGCCCCATCGTCGCTGTCAGCATCGTCGCCAGCATCGCTGCTATCAACATCGTGTCTACACTTGTCGACGTTGCCATGATACCGCGCCCACCCAAGTCGCCGACTGCCACTGAAGTGCCCACTGGGATACGCCGAGCGGTCAGCGCCACCGCGCTCGCGTCCGGCGCGCCAAGCTAGCTGGCCGATGCGCGCGCGAGCATGCGCGGTCTAGCGCGGCCGCAAAGATGCACCAGCCAACACCAAGCATTCATCGCAATAGTTTCTGCATGGGGTTTGCAAACCAGGTTGCGGGTGGGTGGGCGGGCTGTTTTTTTCGCGAGCATTGGAGTGGACATTACAAATTGAGTAGATTGCCTTACATAGGAAGCATCGCAAACATTGCACCACATCGATTGCACCGCGTACACTGCCAACACCTAGTGTTTGGAGCCCACGCTGGCAAGCATATGTATCACAAGGAACCGTACTGGCCTGCGTCCGTATGGCGTTTCTTGGGCTAGATTCGGTGATCGTCCCCTCTCTTCCTTTCTTCCCCCATCCTCCTGTTCCTGCTAGTCCTCACTATCGCACTGGACGCTGTGGTGACAGCCGGTGTCCATGTCCAGCGCCATTGTATTCACAATGGTTCAGGTGCCTTCGCCTCTTAGTCTGAATCCCGGTGGTGCAGTGGGGTAATGTCCGTTTGTATAAGCTGCCGATCGCAGGACAGCCCGTCTGCGTGGCTGGACGCTTCAATCCCAATCGTGTGCACAGCATGTCAGGCAGCTCTGTGGTTTCACGAATGCGTCGCCGAGAATGTCATGATGTTGCGCCCGCTCTTTTTCATCAAATATTTCGCAAGAAGTTGTCGCCGACAGCACATCCACGTCACACGCATCCCTACCAACTGGGAACGAACGCTCAGTTCCCAAAATGCGTGAGGCTGCATGCAGTAGGCGCATCAAACGTCTGTCTCCCCATGATCCCAGGCACACGCAGAGAAGCCCTGAGGGAGACCCCCGGCGATCGCCGACGAGTGTGCCTGCATGTGGGTGCTGCAGGTGGTGGCGCGCCAGGGCAGATGTGAAGACGCCTTCTGCCTGGGTCCCGGCAGTGCTGCGCGGAGGGCTCCCTGGAGCACACGCTCTGCCGGAGGCCCTCCGGAGGCCCGTTGCGTGCGCCCCACGCGCCCTGCCCAATGGGGCCCACCCCCGCTCTTCTCTGCCTGGCCTCCTAGGGAGCTGCGCGCCCCGTGCCCGCCACCCTGCCCGCCCGCCTGCTCGGGGGCGGCAGCACGGGCCTGCCTCGGACCCGAGCGCTCGCATGAAATCTCGACCCGCGAGGCTGCCGAGTGGCCGCCGCCGTGGTCGTCGTCGTGGTCGTCGTCGTCGTCGCCGCCGCCGCCACCGCCGCCGCCGCCGCCGTCGTCGTCGTCGTCTTCGTCGTCGTCATCATCCTCGTCGTCGTCGTCGTCGTGGTCCCGGTCGCCGGTGCCCCCGCTGACCCTTGCCCCTCGGGGCTCAAGAGGCGGGGTCAGTGCAAACGGGGGTCGGTCACAGCGCCGGATCTGGCGTCATCCTTCAGAGCCAGGGTTGCATTGACCCGGGCTTGGGTGCAGGATCCTGCAGGATCCTGCAGGACCTTGCAGGATCTTGCAGGGCCTGGCTGACTGGGGTCTGGAATGACCCAGGCCAGTGGACGCCTGAGCCTCGCTCGCCCGGCCTCCTGCACCTGGGCAACTGCGCATCCCAGCGCGTCCCGCTGGCGCTTCCCGCCGGGAGGGGCCTCCTCAGATCACCGACGATGGTGTCGTTCTTCGGTCCGGGCGTGTCTCTCAGATGTTTCTGCCCTCGAGGGCTGTCTTCAGGACCCGGGTGAGCAAAACTGCCCCCGGGGAGACGGTCGGGACACGCGGGGCCGCGGATGGAGACGCGCATCACAGCGGCGGCTGTCAGGGTTTCGCGCGCCGGGCCCCAAGACTTCAGTATGGCATGTCCCTCTATATGAGTTTTTTTCTTTTCAATATAGTCAAGGAATACTCAGGGACGATTTCCGACCATTTCTTTACAATGTTTGAACTGTTGTGGCTATTCTTGTCTTTTCGTTCCTCCAAAGTCCGCCCGACCTGACCCCCAGAAGGAGATTGCAAAGGTGCCTCCCAGCCCGCGCCGCCTGCCTCCTGCCCCCGCACCCCCCGCTCCGATGCCCTCTCCATGGCCTGGCGCCGCTGGGGCCCTGCCGGGCCGTGGTCCTCCTGGCAGACGTGCGTCGCACCGCGCGCTCGCCGGCCTCCCTGCACTTCCAGAGCAACCGCGGCCCCTCCTGCCCCCCCCCGCACTTCCAGCCTCGACCCTCGGCCAGCAGGTGGCCCTGCGGCGGAGTGGCCTCTGGTGCGGGTCCACGGGGTGGCCTCCCCAGCCATGGTCCTCGCGCTCGGCCGTGGCCCCCGCGCGGCCACGTGGAGCTTTTGGAGTGCCGGGCGCCAGAGGCCACCCTTGCGTTTGGCGTGGCTCTTCCTCCTCCTCCTCCTCCTCCTCCTCCTCCTACTCCTCCTCCTCCTCCTCCTCCTCCTCCTCCTCCTCCTCCTCCTCCTCCTCCTCCTTCCCCTCCTCCTCCTCCTCCTCCTCCCCCTCCTCCTCCTCCTCCTCCTCCTCCTCCTCCTCCTCCTTCTCCTCCTCCCCCACCTTTGGGGACGGTGTGCACCGAAGCAGCCCCGGCGGGGGGGCGGCGCGCACAGGGAGGATCCCTCGCAGGTCGGGGGCGGAAAAGAGGGGGGTGATGACCAGGGGGGGGGAGATATCGTGGCGGGGGCCATGATCTTTCCCCAGGTTTCAGGGCGCCTCTTCTTATTTCATTACGTCCCTGGCCCCCTCGCTGGGCCGCGCACATGCTGCCGGTCATGATTTGCACCCCCCCTCTTTGACACCCCCCTCTTCGCCGCTCCCGACTCGCAGGGGGAGCGCCCGTGCACGGAGGAAGGTTGGTCCAAGGGGGCAGCGTGCTCTTCGAAGATCGGTGCCGCACCACGCGACCTGCGCGACGCCAACCGTACTCCGCAGGGGCTCTCATTCGGGGAACGAGCAATGACATGAGCATAAACACTCGGAGGTCTGCGCGGATTCCTCGGATCGGCGCTGGACCCCCCTCTTTGGAGCGCGGAGCGCGCCAGGGGATGCGCCGGAGGCGCCGCCAGGGGGCTCCTGCGCCGATGCGAGGAATCCGCACGAACCTCCGAGTTTTTTCATTTGCATGCCTTCGTTCAGTCCTTGTGTTATTAGGCGGCGCGCCCAGGGGGGAAGTGAGAAGGGGCGGGCCTTCTCAGAAGGCTCGAAAGTTCCCCGGCCTTCTAAGAAGTTTCCTAAGCCTCCCCCGAAGGCGCAGAACACCTCTCAGAAGGCGCGAGGGCTTCTGAGAAGCCCCGCCACCTTCTGAGCAGGCCTCCTCCTCCCCCCCCCCTCGCTCGCAGCGCCACATCCTGCTCCTGCCGCTGTGTCTTGCTGCGTCCCTGTGGCAATGCCACTGCTGATGGCCACTGCTCAGTTCTCTGCCCCGCCGCGTGGCCGATCAGATGAGCTCGGCACGCCGCCGGCACCGCCGGCGGGCGCGCGGCCGCGGCCCCCCGCCGGCCTCCTCCTCCTCCTCCTCCTCCTCCTCCTCCTCCTCCTCCTCCTCCTCCTCCTCCTCCTCCTCCTCCTCCTCCTCCTCCTCCTCCTCCTCCTCCTCCCTCCTCCTCCTCCTCCTCCTCCTCCTCCTCCTCCTGCCTCCTCCTCCTCCCCCCCCCCCCCGCAGGCCACCGCGGCCACGCGCCTCTCCGTGGCCTCGGCCGAGCTGCGCACCCCGTCGGCGGCCGGGCGGGAGGCGAGCGGCGCGGAAGGCGCCCCCCCCAGGGAGGGAGGCCGTCGTCCCCATTAGGTCCAGCGCACTTGGGACAAACAACAAAATCAAGACAGAGGAGGAGGAGGAGGAGGAGGAGGAGGAGGAGGAGGAGGAGGAGGAGGAGGAGGAGGAGGAGGAGGAGGAGGAGAAGAGGAGGAGCAGGAGCAGGAGCAGGAGGAGGAGGATGGGGGTTTGGCGCTCATTTCGGCCCCTGGGGGCCCTCGCCAGGCCCCGGGACGGTCAGAGAACGACTCGGGGTGAAAAACCGGTCCTGGGGAATGGGTCAAGACTTCTGGGGACCGCGAATGGACAAAAATTACGGCATCGGATCTCTGGGCCTCTGGGCGCCCAGAGCGGGTACGGAAAAGTTGGGTACTTCTAGGCCTCTCAGATATCTGGTCGGAGCAGATGGTGTCGGAGGATCGCGCCGCATCGCCGATGCTTCGGCGATGCCTTTCGATGCGGAGCCCGATGCTCTCCACGCCGGCGTCGCTGATACACCACCGACGTCGGCGATGCCGCGCGATCCTCCGACCCCACCTACTCGGAACCCATCTAGGAGGCCTCTGGTACGATGCCCAACAAGTGAGCGATGAAAGACGAAGCGGGGTCGTCTGCGCTGACATTGGCGTGTGTAAGCTTCCGCGTGCGTAATGGCTCGCGTAAGCGCCACCTCGTTTCCAAAACAGCGTGTCGCTCTGGGCGCCCGCGTGAGCCACCGCGTAAGGTCGCTATGTCATCTTGCGTAAGTTTGTTTTTCAGAAAAAAAAAGCCGGTCAAGTGCTGTCAAAAACCGGCATCGGCCGATGTCGGACAGGCATTCTTGTTTGTCTCGGATCGGCAGCGTCCGTGGCGTCGCCGACGGCGATTGTCCAACATGAGCAGGGAATGCTGCTGGTCTGTGTAACCATTCTTTCTTTACCCATTTCGATTGTCTTGATCGTCGTCGCCTTCCTCGTGCTGCCTTCGAGGATCGAGGGCTGAGGGTTGCTGCTCGTGGGCTCAGGCCTCGCGTCGTGAAGAGTCCAATCACGAAGGGAGTTGTTGTTGCTGTTCTTGCCCTTTGGGGGCCCTCGCCGGGTTCCAGGACGGTCGAAAAACGACTCAGGATGAAAAGTCGATCCCAGGGAATGGGTCAAGACGTTGGGGTCCGGGTTGCGAACAAAAACGCTACCTCTGGGGTCTGGGCCGCCGCCTTCGAGGATCGATGGCTGAGGGTCACGAGTTCGTGTGATCATGTTTTTGGGGTGCCTTTGCCTCTGCGGGTGGGCTTCCAAGTGAGGAGGGAGGGCGTCCTCGTCGTCAGGGGGGATCCGCCTCGAAGTTTGGGTCGCAGCTGGCCCCGGTACCAGCCTTGGGAAGCGGTCATCGTCGCCCCGTCGTCGTGGAATGGGGAGCGATGGAGGATGGTTGGCACGAGCACGAGGCGGAGGAGACGGAGGAGGATCACGAGAAGGAGGAGAAGGAGGAGGAGGAGGGGCAGCAGGGAGGAGACGAGGAGGAGGAGGAGGAGGAGGCTGCGAAGTGACCAGTCGGAAGCATAGAAAATGGGGTAGAAGGAAACACTACGCAAGAAAAGGTTAGGATGGAGGGGAGGGCGAGGGGAGGGGCAGGGTGACGCGCACGAATACAGGATAGGGGGGAGGGGGAGATAGAGGGGAAGCAGCGGCAAAGGAAGCGGAGCGAGAGGAGCAGGAGGGGAATGAGCACGAAGCCCGTCAATCCCGAGCCGCGCCAGAACACCATTGCTGGGATTTCAGCCTTAGGAGCCTTGGAAGTTGAGCCAAACTTTTGAGACGACTGCGCGCGGAGAAAATGCGTGAACCACGGTTTGAGGTTGAGCCGCCCTGCATTCTCAAAGCTCTCGCAAACATTCAAGCCGACCGTGCGCGGCGCCAGAGCGGCAGCCACATCGTGAGAAGGACCTGTCCTCCATCGTTCGAAGCTGCTGCGAATTTTTAAGACGAATGCGCGCGGCGCGAATGCGAGAGCCACCTGCCAAACAGAACCCGCCGTCCATCCTTGAAGCTGCTGCAAGGTTTTAAGACGAATGTGTGCGGCGCGAGTGCGAGGGGCACATGTTGAAGAGGACTTGCCCTCCATGGTTGAAGCTGTTGTGCATTCCAAGCGTCAATCTCATAAGAACGTCTGTGGGTGAAAGTGAATGGAGGAGGAGGAGGAGGAGGAGGAGGAGGAGGAGGAGGAGGAGGAGGAGGAGGGAGGGAGGGAGGGAGGGAGGGAGGGAGGAGGAGGAGGAGAGGCGAGGAGGAGCATGGAGAGAGTGAGGAGCTGTGGAAGAGATGAGGAGGAGGAGGAGGAGGAGGAGGAGGAGGAGGAGGAGGAGGAGGGGAAAGATGAGGAGGAGGGGGAGGACAAGCAATGAGCTTGCAGCAAGGAGCGAGGAGGGGGACCAGGCACGCGCAAGGTGCATCCGCACCGCTGCCAGACTCACCCTTCGGGCACCGCCACGCCTGCCCCTCGATCGGGGCCGCGGCCACACTGTGCCCCACGTGGCTGCGCCGGAGTGGAGGAGGAGGAGGAGGAGAAGGAGGAGGAGGAGGAGGGAGGAGGGAGGGAGGAGGGGGAGGGAGGGAGGAGGGAGGGAGGGAGGGAGGAGGAGGAGGGAGGAGGAGGAGGAGGAGGAGGAGGAGGAGGAGGAGGAAGGAGGGGGAGGGAGGGAGGGAGGGAGGAGGGGGGGAGGGGGAGGAGTAGGGAGGGAGGGAGGGGAGAGGAGGAGGGAGGGAGACCAGGACCAGAGGGGAGCGAGCGGCCGGGGACGCCCGGCGCTCCTGCGGGCACGCTTCGGGGGCCCGAGGCAGACCTTTCGTGGTGCCGAGGTCCTGCCCTGGGCAGGTGTGTCGGGCGGGCGCTCCCCGGGCCCGTCCAGGGCCCCGGGGGCCTCACCATTCGGGGGTGGACAGACCTCCTACCCTGACACGTCGATTAAGGAATTGGCCGTTTTCGGTTCGCGAGAGGCGTCGCGGCCGTCATTCTTGCGGGTCCAGGTCCGTCGGTTTCGGTCCCAGGCCGTTTTCACTAAAGGGAGGTTTACTAAACGGAGGTTCATCCACCGCCGAACCACGGAGCCCGGGGCAGCTGCCGTGGGGGAGATGCTCCGGACTCTGGCTGCCCGGGGCGGAGTCCTTCGGCGAGCGAGCTCTGGCCCGTCTCGGGGGCGGCAGAGAGGGGGGTGATGCTTAGGGGGGGAGGATATCAAGGCGGGGGCCGTGATCTTTCCCCAGGTTTCAGGGCGCCTCTTCTTATTTCATTACGTCACTGGCCCCCCCCCGCTGGGCCGCGCACATGCCGCGGGTCATGATTATCACACACCCCTCTTGGACACCCCCCTCTTGGCCGCTCTTGCCTGTCTGGAGAAGGATGGCACAGCTGAGGCGCGGAGGTGAACACGGGCGAGACTCGGGCGCAGTGCCAGGCGATTTCCGCAACGTTCGGGGTGGTGGGTTCGGCGCCGTGGGGAGCCTGGGCGATCTCGGCCAGATCTGTGCCCCCCCCGCGCCAGAGGGTCCTGAAAGCCTTTGGTTGACCCAACAGGGGATCCAGCGAACAGGGGGTGGTGCAATAGATTTGGTGGAATAGATTTATGGGGTTGCAATAGATTTGGGGTGCGCTGTACATTCCAGTGTCCAAATGTCTTGTTGGATTTTTGCGTGCATTGCGTTAGCTGCAGTACAGTGCAACACAAATTTCTTGCGCAAAGCATTTGCAATACAATTGTCCTAAGTTTTTTGCACCACACCCGATCAGGTGGACCCCGTTGAGCCACGAGGAAGCCCTTGTGCTCCCCGCCTGCGCTGCCCCGAGCACCGCCGACGTCGCGCGTGTTCCCGAGAGTCGCTGCCCTGCGCTGCAGGAAGTGGCTGCCAATCGAAGCGCGGTCCGGAGAGTGAGCCATGGGATCCGGCCACCTGGCCCTCGCCAGGCGCGAGAGAGATTCGGGAGCGGGGGAGGGAGCCAAAAAGGAGGCGGGCCGAAGACGTGCCAGGAAGCTGGATACTCATGGCGTGGCCGGCCTGGGCGAGTGCTGGATGCACACGCGGCCACGTATCTTTCCAGCGTCCGTGCCCCGTTTGGCCAAGCACGGTGATCCTCAACATGTGTATCCGGCAAGCGGCCTCCGGATGTTCCACATCTGGATCCAGCCATGTATCTTTCCAGCTTCCTGGCGGGAAAATTCCAGGAGCCCTGTCGACCGGGACGAGTCTCCTCGGGAGGGGAACAGGTTATCACTTGCGTGCCGTCGTTAGGAGCCCGCCAGCGCTTTTTACTTCTCAGGGAGCACCCGTCTTCCATATAGATTTTGTCGCCCATGTCCCGCCGGAGAGGATGAGATCGGAGGGGCCAGAGAGGAGGAGGAGGAGGAGGAGGAGGAGGAGGAGGAGGAGGAGGAGGAGGGCGAGGGGGAGGGGGAGGAGGAGGAGGAGGAGGAGGAGGAGGAGGAGGAGGAGGAGGAGAAGGAGGAGTAGGGGGAGGAGAGGAGGAGGAGGAGAGGAGGAGGAGGAGGAGGAGAAGGAGGAGGGAGGAGGAGGAGAGGAGGAGGAGGAGGAGGGAGGAGGAGGAGGAGAGGAGGAGGAGGAGGGAGGAGGAGGAGGAGGAGGAGGAGGAGGAGGAGGAGGAGGAGGAGAGGGAGGAGGAGGAGAGGGAGGAGGAGAGGAGGAGGAGGAGGAGGAGGAGGAGGAGGAGGAAAAGGAGGAGGAGGAGGAGGAGAAGGAGGAGGAAGGGAGGCGGAGGAGGAGGAGGATTAAAAACAGGAGGAGGAGGAGGAGGAGGAGGAGGAAGAGGAGAAGGAGGTGCTCGGAGGAGTAGGAGGAGGAGGAGGAGGAGGTGGAGGAGGAGGAGGAGGAGGAGCTCGTCTCGCCGCGCTGCGGGTGAGCTGAGGAGCCGCAGACGTTGGGACCGAGCCGCCCTTTGCCAGGCGCGGCTCAAGGCGAAACGTTACACAGGTCCCAGCGCACGGCGACGTTCCGCGCCCTGAGATCCAGGCGTCGTTGGATGGCCAAGTCTACCTGCTTCTACAAGTCCAACATCTGGGGCTGATGCCAAATACCGTTCTCGCGTCCTAGCCAACAGCGTCTATGGATACATTGGGTGCGGTGACGTCCATAGAGGCTTTTCGGGGTGGATGCGTCCATACAGTACGTTCCTGTTCTAGAGCAGGTCCCACATGGTACTCAGATGTCGTCGCATGCTTTCACACTGGGCGTGTTTGTCATGTTTCGGGCAGCGGGTCCCCCACGGATCGATTTGGCTCGACGAAAGTTCATGCCAAGGGTTATGGGGTCTTGGGCTCCGGTGGTGCCTCCACGCGAGGCTGCAGTTTTCTTCGTAACGTCGGATCTCAGGGAGAAGCGTGGCAGCAGACGATTGGTGGTGTGCGCGAGTGTGCGTGAGCGCGCGCGGCTGGCGCCCTGGGCTTACGCGGCGGGCGAGCGTGAATGTTGGGCGTCGGCCGTTGGCCAGCGCGACTGGCAGCGGCACCGCGCCTCGAGGCTCGAGACGTGCCGCGCCTCGCTCGGCACGAGGATCGAGGGGCGACGCCCCGCAGACGAGGTCCGAGGATTCCCCCGGCCATCTGACCACGCCGGTGCCTAGGCCCCAGCGGGGCTCCTCGGCGCTCGCGCCTGGTTTTTTTGGCCCCGGCTTTTCCTTCCTGCCCGCCCGCGTGGGCAGACGTCGGCCGTCGCGTTCGCGTGGGGGGTCGCGCCGCGGGCTCGGAAAGCATGCGCCGCGCGGCGCCGGCGGGGCGAGCGCGGGGCGCCGAGGCGGGGTGCACTTTGTCCAGCAGTGGCGAGGCGTCCTGGCTCGCCCTGTTGGCCCAAGCAAGAGTGTTCTGAGAACCGTCTGTGGCCTGCACGAGGTGTTCTCGGAGCATTTCTGGCCGGGGCTGTCTTGTTTTGGCGCATCGGGCTTCCGTTCTAAGAACCTTGTTTTCGTTATTCGAACACATTCGGGGTCTAAAAACATGTCGTGGTAGGCCTTTAGGAATAACGGGACGGTCGGTCCCTACTCAACATTTTGTGATCGTTCTATCATTCGTTGTTTCGCCGATCGGCGCGGAAGCACTCTTCCCCTCCCCCCCCACCATGAAGCAGATCTTGGCTGTTTCTGGGTGCCTGTTTCAAGCAGTTGCTGTCTCTCCCCCAGAGGACGCACAGTTCCAAACAGTCGCATAGAGCAGAGGTCCGGAGCTAGACACCCCCACTCCCCCCCCCTCCGCCCCTTGTCGAAACGTAGAATAAGAAAACGCTCACTTTGCAATCCTGCCGATCAGCGTCGATATCGATTTTGGGCGGCCGGAGCCGATTCGCTTCTGATGTCCCGAAGATTCGAGGTAGCCCGAGCCTCGCAGAGTGCTGTTGTGCATCCTGGCGCAGCCAAGCAGCGTCGACTTCGGCTCCGTGCCGATGCGTGCAGGCCGATCAGACGCACATGTCACTTCGATCCGACTTTGCGTTCAGATGCTGGCTCATGCTGCCCAGGCTTCGAGAGGCCCCCGATCTTGCCGTCGAAATTGACGCGTTAGCCCGCCCGAAACGCCGATCACGGCACAGCATCCTCGAACATGGCGGAAGTCCGCCATCATTGCCGCCAGCGCCACTGTGTGTCCTTAAGCGAAATGGAGTGGCATGTTGTGGAGAAGAACAGGGGTCGTGAGAGTTAGCAAGAGCAAATAGAAGATGCGCGCCTGGAATCCGCAGGCCCTGCGGCTCCGTAAGGCCGAAAACAATTGCGCGAGCACGCGTGGGACCCGATATCGAAGAACATCTTCAGCAGTTGAAGCGTCGTGGTAAGGGTTGACCGAAGCTATCGGTGCCCAGGCGGGACCTTTGCTTGGCACCATGCGGCCAAGCTGCCAACATCAACCAAGTGGGGTGTTTTGCCGAACTAGTTGTTCTGTTTCTCTTGTACAGTCACCTTCGGAAAGGAAACCCACAAAAGCGAATGCTGCTGATTTGCGCGTCGACGTTTACCCAAGTCACTTAGAACCAGGGAGCATGTATCACGTGCCTCCCCAGCCGAGGCGCCCCTGCGGAGCAGGACCAGTACAAAGGGCTTGGCTTCTGGGTGAGCCTCCCCAGCGAGCATGAGGAGAAGGATCGAATGAGGATTCGCGTGTTTCAGCCCCCTGTGCCGCCGCTCCCGTCAATCCACCCACTCGTTGCCTCCTCCCCCCCTCACATCCCACAGACGCCGCCTCCTTCTCCTCCTCCTCCTCCTCCACCTCCTCCCCGTCCTCCTCCTTTGGGCACGCTCGACCTCCCCCTCCTCCTCCTCCTCCTCCTCCTCCTCCTCCTCCTCCTCCTCCTCCTGGGCCCCTGGCCCTTCACGCTCCCCCGCAACAGCTTGAGGTCCTGAAGGCTGGACAGGCCAAACCGCCCAACGAGCACTCTTTGCTTCCTCCTGCGCCTAACGCCGCTCTGCCCCACAGACGGCTGAAGCCAGCAGCTCGCCGTTGAGTCTCGTGACACATCGAACTCCCCATGGCACAGTAAGCGTATCAAGTAAGAAATTGGCCTGCCAGCAGGTGCGTCAGAAGTCTCTTGCATAGCCCACGGTGACCCTGGAGACCCACAGAAGCCATGGGACTCAGGAAGCCCAATGATCGAGGAAGAGCGTGCCCAACGACTTCCTATCGCAGGATTCCCGATCGCACGCTCTGGCGTGACAGCGAGGCGCTCGTGTGATTTTTGGAGCGGATGTTCCACGAAGCGGCCCTCAACGCTGCCGAATCACAGACAGTCCGATCCTGCGTGCCAGCTGTACCGCAGCGCCCCCGAGGCGGGAGGCCCTGCCGCCCCCGCGCCCCCCGCGGGGAGAGTTCACCTCGCCGGGCGTCGCTCGGAGCGCCCGCCGACGTTCGCCGCTGGCCGCCGGTGGCGCGTGGCTGGCCGAGGCGGCTCGTCCGGCCCGCCACGGCCGGCTGCTCGAGGCGCCCCCGCCGCCGCCGCTGCGGGTCCCCGCTGGCCCGCCGCGTGCTGCTTCGGGGTTCTGCTGCGCTGCGGCGGCAGCGAGGCCGCAGCGGCGAGGAAGGCCAGCGTGAAGGCGGGCCCGTCCCTCTACAGGAGGAACATTCAAAAATAATCAGAAATAATGGTCTGGGGGCGAGTCTTTTCTAATCTTTGTGACATGTTTGAATATGTTTGGCTATATTTTTATCATTTGCCCAATATCGGGCTTTAGGGGGACACGCCCGACCTAAGGCGCTGGTGCTTGCCCCCTGGTTGGCGGGATCTCCTGCCGGGCTGCCCTCTGGGGGGCCTGGCGCTGCGCCGGCGGCCGCCAGGCGGCTTGCGCAGGGCTGGCTGCGCGCCGCATCGCGCAGCCCCCCAAGGTCCCAGACTAGGGGGCGCCGCTTCTCGGCGCCTGCGACCACGCATGCCACCCATCATAGCCCATCAACAAACATATGAGTGTGTTTTTTTTTTTCAGATGCAATACGCATCGATAACAGCGTTAGATTTCAATCACGGCAGCCTCCGTTCGTCTTGGATTGAGTGTGTGTATGTGTGCGTGTGTCGGCAAGTCGCGCCCAATACCGTCCAAGGCGTTGCCGCGACAGGAGTTTCTGCGGCCCAGCATGATGTTGGAAATTCCCATCCTTCTGACGAATCCGATGGTGGGCAGACGGCTCCTGCGCGTCCGCCGAGTAATTCGGTTCACCCGTGGATTCCAACAATTCTTTGCCTTAAGACGGTATCGAAAACGATTCCCCGCCAAATGCATGACAAATGGGGCGGGATGCGTGTCTGCGCGGAGTAATATCCATTCAATCCACCCCGATGCTCCGCACATCTTCAGTCATCTCGCATCCAGACCACATGATAATTTGGTCACGGCGGTGTAGCGCCCAGAAGCGACGACTAGTGCTCAAATGACGCCCACTGGCACCCACTGGCGCCATACGAGAGAGATGCAGCATGTCCGCCCTGCACTCCCTCGGACGCGCTGGTGGGCGCCGTGGGGACGACGAGAAGCTCCCGTGAGCTGTTGTCTCACAGCCGCAGCGCTTCGAGCAAGCTGCTCGTGCCTCTCTTCGACCCCCCCTGCTCCACGTGAGTGCACGCGGTCGTGCCGCCACCCGTCCTCGACTGTGTGCCCAGGCGGCCGCAGCTTGCGCGCGCTCGCTGGCCGCGCAGGCCCGTCCCCTGCCCGGGCCGCCGGGCTCGCTTGCTCGGAGGGCGGCCCGCGGCGCCAGCGCGCGCGCGCGCTGCAGGGCCGACGGGCAGGGCCGCGCCGCCAGCGAGGCCGAGGCGGCGCCCCGCGGTGGCGGCCGATGGCCGCACCCCAACGCGCGGCGGTCTCGGGGAGGCGTGGTCCTGGGCTGAAGTCGGGCCTGTCCCTCTACAGGGGGGGATCTTCTAAAATAGTCACCAACAAAAATAGTCTGGGGAGCATGTTGGACTATTTTTGAGCATGTTTGGCGTATTTTTAGAATTTTTTTTGCATTTTTCGTCCAAAATCCCCCTGTAGGGGGACTCTGGGCATTGTTGGAATATTTTGGGGTATGTTTGGGCATTGTTGGGATATTTTGGAATATTTGGTTGTGCTTTTCGTCCAAAATCCCCCTGTAGGGAGACAGGCCCGACCTCATCCTGGGCTCCCCGCGCCGCCGAGGATGGGCGCCGGCGCCGCGGGCTCGCAGAGCGGGCCGCGGCTTCGGGCGGCGCTTCGGGGGCGCCCGCGCGTGGCGCTGGGTTCTCGGTGCGGCCGGCGTGCCTCGCGGGCGGCGGCCTCGGAGCTGGGAGGTCTCAAGAAGGTCTCGTTGCACACGGCCAGGTTCGCGCGTACGGAGCCCTTTTTGTTCGGCTACACGTAAGAGCGACCCTTGGCCAGAGTGACCTTTAGTGTTGGCCCGAATGGGGTCGGACAATTTTTTTTCGAGGAGTGCGCTCGGCCTCGTGTCGGCGCACGCTGCACTAGTCTGCGATCGTATCAGAGCGCGCTTGATTCAGGGTGCGCCCCTCGCAATCGATCGCAACGCACGCACGGTGTATTCTGCCGCGTGCTTCGTTTGGCGAGGGGGGGCCAGTCGAGCGTGCGACGTGCTCTCCGCTTTGGGACTGGTCCCAAATCGTCCTGGAATAACTTTGACTAACTTTGAAAAACTTTTCGCATTCCGCGCTTTACATCTCATTTCTTTACTATTGAAATTTATTTGCGGCCGCGGGCGGGCCAAGTTTCGGCCTGCTTTCGGCCTCGACGCCAGACCTGGTCAGACGTCATCGCGATGCGGCCCGGCAGTGCCAGAACATTCCGCGGTGGCGCCCGATTACGTATGGCTTCGCAGAGCCCTCGGGCGGGTGTTCTGGGGCGCCCGGAACGAATTGGCGGAAGTCCGCAATTGCCTGCTGGCGCCCCACCGATCGTCGATGCAATCCGACGGCCTCGGCTTGCGCGGTTGCTTCAGGCCCCCACGGGGCCCCGTAAGGCCGCGCGCCAAAAGGCACTGTTGCCTAGGGTCACTCTTACGTGTCGCCGATATGTGTGAAGATCTCAAGGACGGAGTATGACAGGCATGGGCGCCGTTCCCCATTCTGTGCGGAGCGACAACCTTTTTGAACGGAACCTGGCTGCAGCTCCCGATGAAAGCGCCCTCGGGCCTGCGGGCCAACGCCCTGCGGCGACGACGCGCGCTGGACCTCCAGGTTTTTCCTCATCCTTCTCCCCCTCCTCCTGGTCGTCGTCCACCTCCCCCACGCGCATTTCTACGACAGTGGAGACCCATGCCAAGAAACACCCTGCTTGCCTCCAGGGTGCCCAGGGGTTCTTGGGTTTCGATGTTTTTGCCATGGGAAGCGTGACGTTCCCACGCCGGAAATGGTATCGACCTCTTCGGATCTTGGGGTTGGGTTTCTTGTGGAATGTTTCTTGAGGACTGTCCTCCACTGTACGCCAGTACGGCTGCGGTTGCGTCTCTGACGGGCCCCGCTGCCCGTCTGCATTTTTCTGTTCCTGCAGCTTCCAGCTCCACTGCGCACCTTTTACTACGATCCTCCACCCCCGTCTCCTCCGCCCAGCGCGGGCTCCTTCCTTGCGTATTTGTTCCTCGCCCTCTCAGCTCTTCGTCACGCCCTTGCGTTCGCCGTTGCTCGCCCCTCCGCTGCCGCCGTGGTCGGAGAGAGCCCAGCCTGCGGCATCGGGATGCGGTAAGGAGGATGGGGGGGAGAAGGGAAGGGCGGCTTCAAAGACGTTGGGGCGGAAGAGGAGCACAGTCAACCCGCATAGTAGGGATGGGCACCCTTCCCAAGGGTACCATCGCAGCTTTCCCGTTGGGCCCATCCTTGGCCGCTTTCGCTGGCCGGGCCCCGGTTGCAAAGGGTCGACATTGCCCTCCAAGGCCCTTGCATCCTTCACGTGCCTCCTCATTATACGGGGTGACTGTAAGCACGGGAAGGAAGGGTGGGAGCAGGCGGCGCGAGGATGGTTGCAACCAGCACAGGCTCCATGCTGAGGCGGAGGGTGCTTTTCAAGAGAGCACGGGGCGGTTTACTAACTCAAAGCAGGCGCCCAATCCCAAAAACGCGGGGGCCAAGACAAAACGCAGACACCTCAAGACTTCGGGGAGGGAGATTTTGGAGTAGGGTTTCAGCAGGGTGACGACGACGAACGCAAAACATACCTCGAAATCTTTGGCCGATCTTCGAATCCTCGGCGAATCCGCGTTTATGGGATTGGGGATGTGTTTCTTCGTGGTCAGCGGTGGAGGAGCAACCGCACCGAGGAGGGCCGGACGAGGAGGTGCTTCCTGCATTCGGCAAGGGCTCGGAGCGGCGATGGGCGAGCAGGGGTGGAAAGGGGGGGCGCTCGCGCGGTCGAGGGCGGGGCGCCGCCGCAAAACCTTCCGCTCCTCAGCGTCGAGGCCCTTCTCCTCCTCCCCGCCCTTTCTCCGAGGAGTATGCAGGGAGCTCCTCCTCCTCCTCCTCCTCCTCCTCCTCCTCCTCTTCCTCCTCCTCCTCCTCCTACTTCCTTTTTCTCCTCCTCACTTTTTGTTCATCCTCCCTTTTTCTCCTCCCTCCCTCCCTCCCTCCCTCCCTCCTCTCTTCTCCCTCATCCTGAAGACGGGGCCGCAGCGAGCCACCAGGGGGATGTCAGCACGTTGTTCTCCCATCGTCAGTTCCATCGGCGAAAAGGCGTTCCAGTCACAATCCAGGCGATTGGTGCAACGTAATGTATACGGCGCGGCCTCTTGATCCGAGCTGTCTTGAGCCAGTGGGCTGAGCTGAGGCGAACTAACTGACACAAGCGTGTGCATATTCGACGAACGGGTCTCTAACTCAGGGTATGGCGCCAAGAGCGATCAATCCACTACAATTGTCAAGCGTCTCTAGATAGTTAGCGCGTCATGCACATGATTAGGCCTAGGCGCGAAGAGCGGGTGACTATGTTGCAAGCGAGAGGCGCATGCCCAGATCGCCGACGAACGACGCGACCTTTTTCAATCTGGCTGTTTTTCATCTACGTCGGCTCCTAGGTCCTAGGGCCCGTCATCGGGCCTCGGGACGAAAACGTGGACCCGAGGAAGCGGTCGGGACCTTCCTATGGGACCGCGGATCGAAGAGATCAGGCCGGCGGACGTCAGAGAGCGCGCCCGAGGGCTCGGCAGGGAGCAGCGGCGCGTGCACGCCTTAGTGGGCCCTGGAAACGACAGGGCCATTTCCATTTTCAAGGGGTATTTTTTGGGAAACGGTGAAAAAACGGCCCTGCCGTTTCCGGGGCCCACAAAGGTGCACGCACAGAGGGCGGAGTTCAAGGCGAACGTCGGCGGAAGGGGGACCCGGAGGGGATGACCGATGTTGGCGTCAGCCGCGCGCTGTGGGCACGTTGCCCGGCGGTGCGGCCCCGAAAATCGCACGCGCACGCGTACGCACGCGCACGCATCGATGCAGGGGCAAACGCCCTTCATGGCCTCTGTGCGAAAGGTAAGTTGCGAATGCACAGCGGGCGGTGCTGCCGCACGGCGTGTCAAATCTCCGTGCAGCGGCGGAGATCCCAGAGGTTTTCGAAGACTCCGATTCGCAGTTGCTGCTGGCCCTCCGCTGCTCAGCAGTTCCCAGCCCGACGCCACAGAGACTGAAGCAGGTCTACCTCATCTGCTGCCTGATCATCACGGCGAGCTTCTCCCTCACGGCGACCTGGCTGTGGTCCGACATGGTGAGGGGGCGCAACAGAAACAGACGGGAGGGAGACCAGGAAAGGTGGGCGCATTTTGAAGCTTCTCCCACCGAAGGGTCACCCAGTTTCCATCGCCAAACCCTTTTTGCCTCAGGAACCGACGTTCCAGGAACTGAGGAGGTAGTGGATACCGTTGGAGAAAATCACCGCCCACCAAACCACCCAAACCCAACCCGAATGCCCCGATTTGCCCTCCATTTCCAGTGGGGGGGGGTCGGGGAACATTCAAAAAATACATATGAAGCCCGTACCCCCCCCAAAAAAAAAACGAGATTCGGGTCTTCGTGTTGGGTTGGAGTGGTCTGGTAGGTAGTCTGAAAAAGTTGCAGCAAGCGTTTGGGAACCACTTGCCTGACCCCCATCCGTCCCCCGGCCCTTCGCGGAGGAGACGAGCTGCGGAAGATTATGAACCCACCAATTTCGAAGGCAAACGTATGTACACGCGTACATTTATCCCAACTTCCTGCTTTGACCTTGAGCGCCGAATCTGTGTGCACACTTTTCGGTACCTGATCTCGCCTATCGCAAGTCGGCCTGTGCGTTCTTCCAGGTTCCCTGTTCAGGCCAGTTGGGTGGAGGGCGCAGAGGCTTCTTTTTGCCCGTGAAGGCCAGGGTGTGGAAGGGGGCAGTGGGCTCTCCTACCTCGGGCGCCGTCGTTGCAGCGCTCTCCTTCCGCCGTGCGGTTAGCCCTGCGCACCCCCGGGGCCCGACAAAGATACCGTGCCACCAGGCGGTGGACATGTGGCGTCGGGGCTGTTTGGGTGAGCGTGTCGCTCCGCCGCTTCGGCGCTCCGGCGCCACGCGCTCTCCCCCCGTCCCAGCCCCGACGCGTCAGCGCCCCGAGCCTTGCACAGCCTCCCTTCCCAGCGGAGCGGGGCGGCACGCTTCCCCCTCGCAGGGCGTGGCGTGTCGCGGGGCCGCAGCTGCGGCACGCTGCGCCCGAGTTCCCGACCGCATCGTCTCTGCCCCTCAGGCACCGCTTTTTTGTTCTACACCTGGCGAATTTTCGGATGTCGTGGGCGGAGTCAGCGGCTTGGTGGGCCCCCGCAAACGGCAGGGCCGTTTTTTCACCGCTTCCGAACAAGTGTCTCTTGAACGTGAAAGCGGTGAACAAAGCGGCGATCGAAATCGGCAAAACATCGGCTCTGGGATTGGAGCCAGAGCAAGAACTGGGTCAAAGACGACGATGGAACTGGCACAGAAACGGCGTCGGAACGGGCAACGAAAACGGCAAAACGAAACGGGTTCAAAAAAAACGACCCCGTCGTGCCCATGGCCCACAAGGGTTAGCGGCGGGGCGCCTCACAGCAAGGCCCGCCTCCCAGAGATCCAATGTCGTCATTTCTTCCATGCGCGGGCTCCGGAAGTCTTTGCGGGCAGTATTTATATCCATATCCAGAGCGTCTTGGACTTTTCAGGAAGGGGTGCCGCAACGCCGAGGCGCACTGGATATGGATAAAATCAAGCCTCTTGGGGCCAGATTTTTATCCATATCCAGTGCGTCTACGGCTTCTGGGGAAGAGAGCCCAAGACTCCAAGACGCACTGGATGTGGATATAACTATTGCCCGCAGTCTTGACCCATTTTCCAGGACCCGCTTTTCATCCTGAGACGTGATTTGACGGTCCCGAGGCCCGGCGAGGGCCCCTACGGGGGCCGAAATCCGCGAAAAGCCTCCGCCTTGATCTCGTCGGTGCGCTGGATCTCGGGGCCCGCGTGCGCGCCAGGGCAGGCGCGTGCCGTGGGGTCGGCCGGGGCGAGGGCCGCACACGCACCCGGCCGTGGCCGCAGATTGCTCTCCGGCGCCCGGCCCGGCGAGGATCTCGAGTGGAGGTACCCGGGGCCCACAGGCCTCCCCTGTGGGGCGACGACGACGACGGCGACGACGGCGACGACGGCGACGACGGCGGACGACGACGACCCCACGCCCGGTCCCGAACGGAAAGGCGTGGCGGTCTGGAGGGAGGAACCGCTGTGCTGCACAAGCCTCAGGTAAGTCGGGCGTGTCCCTCTACAGGAGGAATATTCAAAAATAGGAAAAATGCTCTGGGGACGATTTGTCCATCATCTTCGAGTATGTTTTGATTATGTTTTGGGTATGTTTAATTGTTCGTCCAAAATCCTCCTGCAGGAGGACGCCCGACCTAAGACAAGCCAATGTTTCGCGCAAGGGCTATCCTATTGTTTATTGCAGGTTGCTCCTGGCGTGGCTCCTAGTTTGCTTAGTGCACTTCATGGTCGCCATCGCTCGTCGCAGGGGAGTGCGTTTGTTCCGTGGGGACAAAATCTGATGAGGGTGGAAGGGAGACAGGCGGTCGGACTCCACACATGCCCCGCGCCATTGGCCGCTCCACGCGGAGGGCGCCGAGTCGCTGGCAGACCGATGGGGCATAGTTCTGTTGTTCAGAGCTTCCCTGCGTCTGCCAAGGGCCTTCCTCCCTCCGCCTGCATGCCGGCCAGTTCGCTTCGCTGCCACGCTGGAGCGGACTGCCACGCTTCGCCGCCGACGAACAAAGTGTGTGCCCACGGGAGCCCGCGCCGGGACAGCGATGCTGGCGGTGCGGTCGGGCCATCTTCGTGAGGTCCTCCACGGGCCCCGGGGCCTGAGACGACTCGGGACGAAAGGCTGGCCCCGGGGGAAGGCCCCTGGAGTCCACTGCATGGGCGGGGCCAGGACCGGGACGGATCTTTCCAGAGCGTTCTGCCGGAGGGGGGAGATGGGACACCAACACCACCGGGGTGGCCACCTCCAGCAAGGAGGTCCACGATGCCTCCCCGAGGTGGAGGCTGGGGATGTCTTCGAGCGAGAGGGGGGGACCACACCACCAGAGAAAAAACCCTGGCTCCTCGCATCTCTTCGCGCTGGTGGTGTTGGTGTCGCCTTTCCTTCTTCCTATTCTGGAAGGCTCTCAGCATTCCGGAGAGCCCTGGAACGGCCGCGGCGCCCGATGCAGTACAGCCTCCAGACCCGCCGGATCTCGGAGATCCCCGATTTATCCCGGTCCGATGATGTCCCGCCCCTGGCCTCGGTTTTAATCACGGACCCGTTTCCTTCGGGACCCGTGTTGTTCGTGCTTGCGGATGCGGATTGTTCCCAACCATCCTGTGGTGTTGGGTCCTCGTTTTGAAGAGACGGCGCCCCGCGTTCGCTCGCCTCCTCCTCCTCCTCCTCCTCCTCCTCCTCCTCCTCCTCCCGCCTCCTTACTCCTCCCGCTCTTCCCTCCTCCCCCTCCTTGCCTCTGCTCTCCGCATGTCAACAATCTCGGCACATCCCTCACACGTTTCGTGGCCCCACAGGGAGCTCCACCGAAGGCCCCCGTGCCACCGCCCGCATGCGTCACGCACACCCATCACACCCCTCACACGTTTCGTGGCCTGATAGGGAGCTCCACCGAAGGTTCCAGTGCAACCGCCCGCATGCGTCACGCACATCCATGTCGGCACATCCCTCACACGCTTCGTGGCCCATAGGGAGTTCCACCGAGGGCACCAGTGCCACCGCCCGCATGCGTCGCGCACACCCATGTCGGCACACCCCTCACATGTTTCGTGGCCCCACAGAGAGCACCGAAGGCCCCAGTGCCACCGCCCGCATGCGTCACGCACATCCATTTCGGCACACCCCTGACACGCTTCGTGGCCACATGGTGAGCTCCACCGAAGGCCCCAGTGCCACCGGCCGCATGTGTCACGCACACCCATGTCGGCACAGCCCTCGCACGTTTCGTGGCCCCACAGGGAGCTCCACCGAAGGTTCCAGTGCAACCGCCCGCATGCGCCACGCACACCGATTTCAGCACACCACTCACATGTTTCGTGGTCCCACAGGGACCTCAACCGAAGGCCACAATGCCACTGCCCGAATGCGTCACCCACACCCACTCCGGGACACCCCTCAACGTTTCGTGGCCCCACAGGAAGCTCCACCGAAGGCGCCAGTGCCACCGCCCGAATGCGTCACCCACACCCATCTCGGCACACCCCTCAACTCCTCCTCGCCTTCCCCCTTCCCCCGCCTGCATACGGAGCTCCACCGAAGACCCCGCTGTCCTCGCCCGCATGCGTCACGCACACCGATCCCGGCGCACTCTTCACTCTTTTCGCGGCCCCGCAGGAAGCTCTACCGAAGGCGCCAGTGTCTGCGCTCGCATGCGCCTGCCGAACCTATTTCGGCACCTGTCACGCGCTTCGTGGCCCCACAGGGAGCTCCACCGAAGGCCCCAGTGGCTGCTTCCCAATGCGCCCACCAGACAATTTGTTGCACACCCCTCACACGCTTCGTGGCCTGATAGGGAGCTCCTCCGAATGCGGTGTATACAACGACGGTGCTCACAACTGCATATGGTTGGGTCCTTCGCCATCCTGTGGTGTTGGGTCTTCGTTTTGAAGAGACAGCGATCCGCGTCACTCACTCACTCCTCGCCTTCCCCCTTCCCCCGCCCGCACACGCCACCAACATCTATTTCGGCACACCCCTCGCACGTTTCGCGGCCCCTGTGTAGCGAGCTCCAACGAAGGCCACAATGCCACCGCCCGAATGCGTCACCCACATCCACTTCGGGACACCGCTCACACGTTTCGTGGACCCACAGGGAGCTCCACCGAAGACCCCAGTGCCACCGCCCGCATGCGTCACCCACACCCATTTTCTCGTCACACCCCTCAATTGTTTCGTGGCCCCAGAGGGAGCTCCACCGAAGGCCCCGCTGTCTCCGCCCGTATGCGTCACCCACACCCTCTTCGGGACACCCCTCACATTTTTTGCGGCCCCATAGGGAGCTCCATCGAAGGCGCCAGTGCCACCGCCCGCATGCGGCACGCACACCCATGTCGGCACACCGCTCACACGTTTCGTGGCCCCGCAGGGAGCTCCACCGAAGGCCCCAGTGCCACCGCCCGCATGCGGCACGCACACTCATTTCGGCACACCCCTCACACGTTTCGTGGCCCCATAGGGAGCTCCATCGAAGGCGCCAGTGCCACCGTCCGCATGCGACACGCACACCCATTTCGGCACACCCCTCACACTTTTTGCGGCCCCATAGGGAGCTCCACCGAGGGCCACAATGCCACCGCCCGCATGCGTCACCCACACTCATTTCGGCACACCCCTTACACGTTTCGTGGCACATGTAGGGAGCTCCACCGAAGGCCCACGTGCCACTGCCCGCATGCGTCACCCACACCCATTTTCTCGTCACGCCCCTCACACGCTTCGTGGCCCGACAGGGAGCTCCAACGAAGGCCCACGTGCCACCGCCCGCATGCGTCACCCACGCCCATCCCAGCACATCCCTCACGCGTTTAGTGGCCCCATAGGGATTCCACCGAATGCGCCAGTGCCACCGCCCGCATGCGTCACCCACGTACATGTCGTCACACCCCTCACATGTCGTCGCCCCATAGGGAGATCCAAGAACGATTCCGGTGCCACCGCCCGCATGCGTCACCCACGCACATTCAGGCACACCCCTCACGCGCTTTGTGGCCCCATAGGGCGCTCCACCGAAGGCCCCAGTGGCTGCGTTCGCATGCGCCCACCGCGCACATGTCGGCACACCCCTCACACGTTTCGCGGCCTCATAGGGAGCTCCATCGACGGCCCGAGTGGCTGCGTTCGCATGCGCCCACCACACCCATTTCGGCACACATCTCACGCGCTTCATGGCCCCACAGGGAATTCCACCGACGGCCCAAGTGGCTGCTTTCGCAAGCGTCCACCGGACAAGTTTTGGCACACCCCTCACGTTTCCTGGCCCTATAGGGAGCTCCTCCGAATGCGGTGTATACAGCGACGGTAGTCTCAACAGCATATGGTTGGGTCCTTTGCCAGGCTATTTGTTTCAGGGATCGTCTGTGCGCAGCCGGGACGGAGCCTTACCAGAGTGTGTGGTCGATTATTGGTGCCATTTTGCAGGGTGGAGCTCACACCTATGACCCGCGCTTCAGGGAAAGGGCGACCTCACATTGTCCTTCCTGGACGAGTACACGAAATACAAGTGGGTGTTCAACGGGACCATGGCGGCGGTGCCCCCCGGAGCAGGAGAGAGGAACGAGGCCGCGTGAGGCGCGCCAGCAGTGGCGAGGGGCGGGGGAGGACGGGATCTTGAAGTCTTGCCCCCCCCCCCTGGCGACCGCGTCCTTCATCACAAGATAATTCGCTGCTCAGGCCCTGCAGCCCCCCAAAAATGCATGGATGCAGTTAGTGTGGCTCCGCGAAATCTGTGAGGGAGCACGATGGGTTGCGCTGAGCCCCGTCGGCATTCTCGTTTTGCAGTTTCCTCTTCGGCCTCGTCGTCGTCCTCGCCCGTCTCCTGCTCCACATCCTCAACTGGGTATCATCCATCATCCCTCCCCCGTCTTCCCCCCCCTCTTATCCAGACTCGCGCGTGCCTGTTTGCCGTTCCATCGGTTGCGCCATAGGATGCGCCACAGATGGTGCGGTCGGAAGTCTACCTTCAGTTTTCGCTCTGGGCTGCGCCATGGGTCACGGCATCGGTTGCGTTTTGCCAGCTTGCGTTGCAGGTTACTCCAAAGGCCGCGGGCGCAGGCGCGTGCGCGGGTTCTGAGGTGCGGGTCGCGGGCGCGGGTCCCGCGGGGGGGTGGCGTTTGGAGGCCGCGGTGAGCACGGGTCACGGGCAGCAGGCCGCAGTGCGGGTCTTTGGGCGACAATGGGAAACACTAATGAAGAGCCCGCGTCGCGGACAGCCCCAACTTAAGCCACGCACCCAGGCACAAAATAGGACCGGTCGGCCCTTTCGGCCTCACAAGTCAGTACGCGCTTGTCCGAGCAGGCTTATAGATCCTAGACCAGTATGTAGTTATGATGCGCGCGTCGTACTGTCCAGTCGATGCTGCAATGCTCTGTGGGTAGTCAGCAAGCAGGAGGGACAGGGAAAGGATGAAAGGATGAAACAGACGAGGGGGGACGAGGAGGTGGTGGAAGGATCAGGAGGATTGAAGTGGGGAGGGCCAGGAGGAGGAGGAGGAGGAGAAAGGACAGCAACCGCTGTGAACCGAAAGTAAGTTTGATTCGAGTCGTGTTTGCTCAAGCCGTGTATGGCCCAGTCATGTAATGCGTGTACTTCAGAGAGGATATCAGGCCATCTCCCTGTCGACGTTGCAATTAAAAAATTCAACGAAGGAACACAATGGAGTGCGGCACTGAAGTTGCTCCGCGAAGGTATTAAATCAGGCTTGAAGTTCACCCAAGGCCATTACATTGCGACGATCGGCGCGTGCAGGAAAAGAGGGCAATGGCAACACGCACTGTCTCTGATCAATGAGATGTGGGAGGCGAAGGTTGAGCCCAGCGTCACCTACATTGCTATGCTAGGCGTTCTGCGCAGCTTCTTCCGGGCCAGGTTGCCTCGACGGCTCCGCTCGAGCGGCGATGCCGTCCTGGCCCGTAAGAGCCCAGATGGGGCCCGAGAGAGCCCACAGAAGCCTCAAGAGAACATGCAGACAGCCCAGGAACGCCCCAAAGGCGGGCCAAGAGGTCCCAAAGACTCCCCGAAAGGGCTTCAATCTATGAAAGAGCGTGTTCTACCGCTGCTGGCGGAAAACCGGGGGGGGTCACTACCGGTTCGAACCCCTCCCCCCCCCCCCTCCGGAAAACCGGGGGGGGTCACTACCGGTTCGAACCCCTCCCCCCCCCCCCCCTGCTCATCATGAAAAGGGGGGGGTCACTACCGGTTCGAACCCCCCCCCCCCCCCCCTCCGGATCCGGAAAACCGGGGGGGGTCACTACCGGTTCGAACCCCCCCCCCCTCTCGAAAACCGAGTGGGGGTGCGGACAGTGGCGGGGACGGTGTTGGTGGGGACAGTGGTGAGGGGATAGCGGGACAGTGGTGGGGACAGTGGGACAGTGGGACAGTGGTGGGGACGGTAGTGGTGGGGACAGTGGTGGGGACAATGGTGGGAACAGGGGGGGACAGTGGACAGTGGTGGTGACGGTGGTGGTGGGGACAGTGGTGTGGGGACAATGGGAATGAGGTGGAAACAGTGGGACAGTGGAGGGTACAATGGTGGTGGGGACAGTGGTGAAGGCGGTGGCGAGGACGGCGGTGGGACAATGGGACAGAGGTACAGTGGGGACAGTGGTGGGGACAGTGGGGACAGTGGTGGGAACAGTGGGACAGCTCAGTGGGACAGCGGAGGAGTCAGTGGGACAGTGGGGACAGTGGGGATAGTCGGGCAGTGGTTGGGGCCGTGGAGACAGTGGGGAGAGTGGAACCGTGGTGGGAACAGTTCTGGGGACAGCGGGGACAGTGCGACAGTGGTGGGGCCACTGGTGGGGACAGTAGGGGCGGTGGTGGAACCAGTGGGGACAGCGGTGGTGAGGACAGTGGTGCTGGGAACACCAGTGGGGGATGTGATGCGGACGGTGGTGGGGACCGGGAGTCGTTTGCTGGCGGTGAGTAGGGGGGGGGGGGGTTCGAACCGGTAGTGCCCCCCCGGTTTTCCGGATCCGGAGGGGGGGGGGGAGGGGGGAGGGGTTCGAACCGGTAGTGCCCCCCGGTTTTCGAGCGGGAGGGGGGGGGGGGGGGGAGGGGGTTACTTCGTGTCCCTGGCCTCTCTTCCGTTATATCTTGAGTTACAGTGGACTTAGCGAGACTTAGCGCAACTGTTTACAAGTTTCTTAGGACAACTTGCGTAGTAGTTGCTATCCAGAAGCAAGTCCACCGCATATTTTCATAAGGTATCATAAGTTAACATAAGTTAACATAAGATTACATAAGTTTCAGTAGCCATTTTGGCTCAAGTTTCAGTAGCCATTTTGGCTCAGATGCGCTATGACGGAGGCCCGTTCAGCCAGAATCGTCGCAGCATTGCAGGCAGGCGGCTTGCACGTTCCATGCCGCGCCCTCTGCCGCATGGTGAATGCCTTGCAAGAGGACGACGGCAGTGACCACGAAGGCAGTGCAATCCAGGGGCATCGGCAATTACAGGACCAGGTCAATGAGATCGGCAACCGCAGCACGGATTATGGCCGAATGATAACCAACATAGCGTTGCCCCGCGAAGACGGTGGCGAGATGTCGGGGGATATCATTAACCCGTTCGCAGTGTTGTCTGTAATGTGCGAGGAGTGTTCATGGTTTGCGAGGCTTCTCCACGATTCCGTCGGCAGTGGTAAAGCCAGCCTGGTGGTGTGGGGAGACGAGACATCGTCGGGGAACCAGCTGCGGCCTGACGCAGCAAACAAATGGCTATCCGTGTATTGGACGGTGGTAAACCTACCGTCATATTTCCGATCCTCGGACCCAGGGTGGATACCTCTCGGCGTTCTCAAGTATGACGATCTAAAAGCAGTTCGTTGCCAGTACAGCGGCGTCATCCGATCTGCACTGCACCATATGTTTACCCAGCACATGTTTTCGTTCAGCGTGGGCATCCGTTTGAGAGACGGACGCGGAGGCATGTTTTTATTTTCTGGAGAATTGCGTGCCGTGCTGCAAGATGAGAAAGCTCACAAAGAAATGAAATCCACCAAGGGGGCGAGCGGATCTGTGTGCTGTTCTTCTTGTAAGAATATATACAATGGTGACGCTTCAAAAGTGCAGGGACATACATATATACGGCACTACGCTGCCACGCCGCCTTGTGAGTTCGACCTCCACACAGATGAATCGTTCTGGGAGCTGTGCGATAAGCTTGAGGAGCAAAAGCCTTTGCTGAGCAAAAAAGATTTTAAGGTTTTAGAGCAGAAGGCTGGTCTGCGCTTGGAACCAGGGGCTTTGGTGTTCGACAAAGCATTGCGAGGCGTTTTCAAACCACAAAGCCACACATATTGGGATTGGATGCGCATCATATGTGCAAGCGGCGGTACTGCTCAGATCAATTGCAATGAACTGTGTTTAACATTATTGCAAAAAGGCGTGACGCTGGAGGCGTTGGATGCGTTTCAGAGACAGCTTTTGGCCGATCAGAAAATCGTAAGAAAATTGCCGCTGCGGCTGTTCCAAGACCGCGTCGTGAACGCGCACGGTCACCACATGAAGTTATTCGCTGGGGAGTGCTTGACGGTGGTAACGGTCCTAGCTACGTTTGCCCGTGGCTCCCTGGACGTGGAGTGCCCGCATAGACGGTGCATGCAAGTCCTGAGTGACCTCTGCGATCTTTTAACAGCTGGTGACGACGCGGCGCCGAAGACAACCCAGCTCGCGACCTTGCTCTGGCAGCACCACCCCCTCATGCTAAATACTTACGGGGGGGGCGTCGTGCAAGATCAAGGCGCACTTGCAGCACCATGTGCCCAGGTGCATCGCCCGCACTAAAGCGAATCTAGATAATAGCCTTCCGCCCTCCCACCCACCCACCCCCCCGCCCCCCGTCGGGTTCGCGCGGATAAGGTCGGGTCGACGGGTTCTAGAACTTGGGCCCCTCGCTCGGGAAGGGGCAGGCGGAAGTTGTTTCTCGAACGAGAGGCGCAATCGGAAGCTGAAAGCAGTTGCCAATCCGAATGTCCAGAACGCATCCCGCCAAGTTCTCGTTAGGCTTCTTCATGATTTTTTAGACATGATGCGGTCTGGCGAGGGGGGGCATCCGTTTTGTTTGAAAGAGCCCGTCGTGGACGCGTCATGGATGGCAGTTCACTTTTCCCCGCTGGCGAGGCCATCCCGCGTGCATCTGTCTCGGAGCATGCGTTGGCCCCGTGGTAAGATTTCGGTGGGTGACGTGTTGTCTGTTCGCGTTGCCGACGGCATGGTCGGCGTGATCAGGGTCACGCGCTGTGCCGATGCGCGTGTCGATCGAGCCCCGACGATTCCACACTGTTTCGTTATTGGCGTTGCGTGCGCCGAGGTGCACAATGGCGCGGCGCCCGCCGACGCGCACGCTGTCGAGTACTGTCCTACAGACAGCTTTGCCGTTGCGGAGATGGCTTGCGTTATTAACAACCATATACATTACAAAAGCAGGCGTGGATTTCGAGTACTGTTCAATTATTCTTGTTAAAGCGTTCCCGATAAAGAGCACCTTTGCCTTCGCCCTACCCCCGCTGCCCAGGGGGGGGAGGAGGAGGGCGACGACGCCGAGGAGGGAGGGCAGAGAGGAGGAGCACACGCACACGCACACGCGCGCGCGCACACCCGCACACCCGCACACCCGCGCACCCGCACACCCGCACACCCGCAGACGCATAACTGATATTGCAATACACGTTCAAGTCCCATGTCCCTTCCTCATCTCCATCCTCTCCATCCCGTCTCCTCCCTCCTCCGCCGTCGGCCCTGCGCGGGGGTCGGCCGCCGCCCGCGCGAGCTCTCACCTGTCGGCGCGGGCGGGGTGGGGGGCGCGCATTGGATCAGGCAAGTCGAGGAGGAGCTGGGTTGCAGGAGTCGGGATCGAGAGAGCAGGGGGTCACAACGGGGGCAAAGGGCTCCGCGGCAGCTAGCGTTGGTTTCGAGGCAGGTCCAGCCGTGGTCGCGAGGGCCCATTGCACATTGGGAGGGAAAGCATACACATGCTCTGAAACGTCATGTTTTTATGCGTTGCGATCCTCGTTTCCCCCCTCTTCCTCCTCCTCTTGCTTCCCCGCCCCCATGTCCCCCCTCTGCCCTCGTTGACTGCCTGGCCGCCGCCGTGTGGGATCGGATCAGCGTTCAGTAGTCTTCGGCATGACGAGCATGTATTTCGGTCCGACTTCAGATGGGCCAGTCGCAACGCTTCGGGAGAGCTGTCCGATCGGCACGATCACCAGCAGCCAGGCAGCCATCGTGTTCGGCCTCACGCATTGCCGCTCGAGCATCCGCAACAGGGGCCGCGGGGCAGGCCGCGAACTCATGATCACAGGTCGAACGTCGAACCTCGAGCGAGCCCGCGCCATCACCCTAGATTTCGTCGCTTTGAACGGGGCCGATGGCGGTCGGAAGACCCCAGCTGAGCAGGAGCTTCACCGTCTTCACACTAGTCTACGTCGATTGGAAGAGAGAGCACGGGTCGCCGAGATGTCGGCGCGGTTAGCTATGTCAAATGCAGCGTTCCTGATGGCGGCGGCGCCCGTGCCCTGCTGGATTTTTCTGCCCCCCCAATGGGCGCCTTGCGGGCCCGGCGCCGCGTTCGGGGACGACGCGAACTTCCCCTTCGTGCGCGAGGCGCATGCCGAGACCGAGGAGCGCGGCCGAGGCTCCGCCCCGTCGCGGGGGGGGGGGAGTCTGCACATGTTGGACAATTCTCTACGCTTCGCGTATCCCCACCAGCCCATCTCACAGCAGCAACTCTCGCGAAGCATGCCGACAGTCGTGTTTTTCAGGCGTGTGTCCGCTTGGCCCCGCATATCTCCCCTGTTCCTCCTTCCCCCCGCCTCCTTATACATCCTCCTTGCGAGGGGAGCGGGAGAAGGACGAGGCGGAGGAGGAGGGAGAGAAAGCGCTCCTCGTGATTTGAGTCGTTTGGGGTTTCTCGTCCTGGTGTGAGTCGTTCGGGCCCTTCTTCCTGGTGTGAGTCGTTCGGGCTCTTCGTGGTGTGAGTCGTTCGGGCTCTTCGTCCTGGTGTGAGTCGTTCGGGCTTCTCGTGGTGTGAGTTGTTCGGGCCCCTCATCCTGGTGTGAGTCGTTCGGGCCCCTCCTCCTGGTGTGACTCGTTCGGGCTCCTCGTGGTGTGAGTCGTTCGGGGCCCGCGTCGTGGTGTGAGTCCTTCGGGCTCCTCGTGGTGTGAGTCGTTCGGGCACCTCGTCCTGGTGTGAGTCGTTCGGGCCCCTCCTTGTGGTGTGAGTCGTTCGGGCTCTTCGTGGTGTGAGTCGTTCGGGCCCCTCGTCCTGGTGTGAGTCGTTCGGGCTCCTCGTGGGGCCTCTTGGGGCCTCTTGGGGCCCCGTGGGGCCTCTTGGGGGCCTCTTTGGCCTCTTGGGGGCCTCTTGGGGGCCTCTTGGGGGCCTCTTGGGGGCCTCTTGGGGGCCTCTTGGGGCCTCTTGGGGGCCTCTTGGGGGCCTCTTGGGGGCCTCTTGGGGGCCTCTTGGGGCAGCTTGGGGGCCTCTGGGGGGCCTCTTGGAGGCCTCTTGGGAGCCTCCTGGTGGCCTCTTGGGGCCATCTTGAGGCCTCTTGCGACCTCCTCAGAAGCGCAAATGAGAGCTGCCCCCTGAGAAGGACAAGCTGAGCGCACAACCTTCGTAAAAAGATCGTATCGGGTCCAGTTGGATCGGGGAATATCGGATCCTGCAGCAATGCGTTGACGAAAAAAACTACATGTCGAGGCATCGCAATGCCAAATCGTCTTTTCCCTTGATCCATGCTCACTTTCCCTTGCCCCGCATGAGCCGCCCTCTCCGCCCCCTCCACCCCCCCCCCCCCCCCCCCCCCCCACCGTAATCCCACCAGCCCTTTGGGCGTGAGTGGTTTGGGGGGCTCTCTCTGTTCTCAACCCCCCTTCTTCCCCCTCGGGGAGGGGTTTCCCCTACCCCCTCCCCTGGACCTGGAGAGGGCGGGCCGAGCGTTCTCAGGGGGGTCCATTTCGGCCCCTGGGAGGGCCAAAAAAACGACTACCCTCATGAGGATTCTGGCCCCGACGGGGGGGGGGGGAGTTTGGCCCCTCTGCTCGTCTTTGAAGCAGAAATCATTGATTTTACGATGGTTGTGGCCACATTTTGGCCTTCTGAGGGGACCGAGCTCATCTCCCCTCGCCTCTCGCGCGTCGCTGCCCGCAGGGCGGTCCGAGGGCGTCGCCGCGGGCTGGCGCGTGGAGGCCGTCGGTGGCACGCAGGCGCCGCCCGCCTGTCGCGGGGGGCAGGGCGAGGATGATTCTGGATGCAACGGCGGCGACAGCGGCGCGGCTGCCTTCCTGTTCCGAAGAGGAGGACAGGACGAGGGGGGAACTGGTAATTTCCCTCTCCCCCTCCCTCGCCCTCCTCCTCTCCGCCCGCCTTTCTTTTTCCCCTGGCCAACTTCCCCCATCGCCATGTCCATCTCCAACCGCCCGTCGCGCGCGAGGCGGGATCGGCGGCCTCGAGCTCGTCGGCTGCCGCCAACGGCATCGCGGGCGCCACAGGCAGCACGCGCCTCCGCGCCCGCGGCAGGGAGGGGGGAGTGAGAGCATGGCAGGAACAGGGCAGGATGGGGAGGAGGAGGAGGAGGACCAGGGCAGGAGGATAAGTAGGAACAGAGCAGGAGCAGGGCGGGAGGGGGAGGAGGAGGAGGAGGGCAATCTATTTTGGATTGAGGGGAGAGGGGAGAGAGGGGAAAGGGCTTCCCCCCCAGTAGGTTTCTTTACAGCTTTCGCTTTCTAGGGTCTCCCACTGGGAAGGAGACGCAGGATTATTCACTGCGTGGAGCTCCGCATATGCGCAGCTACTCGCATGGGCCTGTCTGCCGTGAATGTCTAGGCGCAAGAGCTTTCGAATATTAACGGGCTGCAGTTGTAACGGTCTGGACATCAATCTAATTGCGAAAGAATTGGAGTGTGAATGAGCCTCAGTAGTGCGAGCGCGTCTCTGTGCATGAGCCTGGCGCCTCCTGGGGCATCCTGAAACCTACTGGGGTTTCCTGGGGTCTCCAGGGGCCTCTTGGGACCTCCTGGGGCCTCGGAGGAAGGTTTCGTGTCCCAGGGGAGGCGCAATCTATAGCAACAGACGTGCATAAAACATTGCGGATTAGAGCCACAGGAGAAGGGCAACATATAGGAACTCGCGTAAAACACCAAGGACTCGTGCCCACAGGAGAGGCCCAATACATAGGAACATGAGTAAACCATTTAGGATTGTGTACACAGGAGAAGGACCATCTATAGAAACATACGTAGAACATAAAAGAATTGTGCTCCAGGTGAGGCCCCATCGATAGGAGCATGCGTAAAACACATGGGATTGGAGTCACTCCTGTTGCCTTCTGAGGCCTCCTGCTCCTGGGGCCTCTCGGGGCCTCCTGTTGCCTTCCGAGGCCTCTTGGCGCTTCCTGTTGTCTCCTGGGGTCTCCTGTGGTTTCCTGAAGCCTTCTGGAGCTTCCTGGGGCCTCCTGGAGCCTCTTGGGACATCCTGTGGCCTCTTGAGTCTTTCTGTGGCCTCCTGGGACCTCATGTGGTCTCCTGGAGCCTCCTGGAGCCTGTTGGAGCCTCATGTGGCATCCTGAGAAAAAATCTGCGCCCACGAGCCTGGCCACCAAAACTAGCAAACCGATCGAGACATCCTCAAAATCTGGCCCACCTGGGGGGTGAAAATGAGCGCCTCGCTCGAGACATCCTCCAAATCTGCTCCGAAAGCGAAGGATGTTGGGCACAGAAACAGGCAAACCGCCTGAGACATCCCCACAAAATGGCCGCGAACGAGCCCGTGCAACCACCCCTGGCGGCTCCCCTTAGGGGTGCTGAAATGAGCGCCTCGCTCGAGACATCCTCCAAATCTGCTCCGAAAGCGAAGGATGTTGGGCACAGAAACAGGCAAACCGCCTGAGACATCCCCACAAAATGGCCGCGAACGAGCCCGTGCAACCACCCCTGGCGGCTCCCCTTAGGGGTGCTGAAATGAGCGCCTCGCTCGAGACATCCTCCAAATCTGCTCCGAAAACGAAGGATGTTGGGCACAGAAACAGGCAAACCGCCTGAGACATCCCCACAAAATGGCCGCGAACGAGCCCGTGCAACCACCCCTGGCGGCTCCCCTTAGGGGTGCTGAAATGAGCGCCTCGCTCGAGACATCCTCCAAATCTGCTCCGAAAGCGAAGGATGTTGGGCACAGAAACAGGCAAACCGCCTGAGACATCCCCACAAAATGGCCGCGAACGAGCCCGTGCAACCACCCCTGGCGGCTCCCCTTAGGGGTGCTGAAATGAGCGCCTCGCTCGAGACATCCTCCAAATCTGCTCCGAAAGCGAAGGATGTTGGGCACAGAAACAGGCAAACCGCCTGAGACATCCCCACAAAATGGCCGCGAACGAGCCCGTGCAACCACCCCTGGCGGCTCCCCTTAGGGGTGCTGAGTATGAGTAAGTCTGTGTATGAGTAAGTCTGTGTATGTGTACGTCTGGGTATGACTAATACTGTGTATGAGTAAGTCTGTGTATGAGTAAGTCTGTATATGAGTATGTCTGAGTGTGCGTAAGTCTGAGTATGAGTAGGTCTGAGTATGAGTAAGTCTGAGTATGAGTAAGTCTGTGTATGAGCAAGTCTGAGTATGTCCGACAGGGGGGGAGGAGAAAAGAGGAGGAGGAAGAAGGAGGAGGAGTAGGAGGCGCCCAAGTAATAACAAGAACCCCATCTTAGGATATGGGGAAAAACATTGAATCATATGCTTTTCGCTGAGATTTACATTTTTTTGAGCCTCATGGGCCCCTCGTGGGGCCCCTCACGAGGCGGCGCCGTCGTCGCCGTCGTCTAGCCGTGTCCTGGCAACGTCCAAATATCCAGGGCCTCCTGGGCCCTCCATTTCCACACCCTACTGGGCCTCCCTGGAACCCCTTGGAACTGGGCCCCCCTTTGGGCCCCTGGGCCAACGTCCGGAACGCGCTTTTCAAGACTTCGGCGCGAAGTCGTGCTTGCTTGTCGCCCGCCGCTGTTTCGGCTCGAATTCATTGCGGAGGTTGCGCCAGGTCCGAGCGCCAGAACCGATTATCAGCAGGTCTCCCTCGGCGTTCGCGGCCAGCGATATGAGCGAGGAGGCAGCGCTTGCAGCGATGTCGAGCGAGGGAGTCGCTCTCGTGGAGCCTGAAGAGGCGCCTGCCATTGACATGATCACGTGCAGTCTCTGCGATGAAGATGTCCCGAAGGGCAATGCCACCAACGTAGCTGGCACTGACCGCCAGCCGAGGTATGAGCGCCTCCCGTGTCACAGGCTCCACGGCCGCGTGAAGCGCCTCAAGGCTGGCGGTGATGCGCAGTTCGAGGGCTGGGGCAGCCTCCCCAGGGAGGAGCGCGTCCAGTTCATGAGGGACAACGCCGACGCCTACGGCATCCAGCTGCACGGGTCGATGACCGCGTTGATCAAGAGGACGGTCACTCGTTCCATGGACGCGAACTTCCACGAGAATGGGCGCTTCATGTTAGTGTCCGATGCAGCTGAGCTTCCAGAGTACAAGAACGATCCAGAAGCGTTCCAGAGGCTGTGTCAGAATACCCAAGAGCATACATGCCCCCTTTCAGGTATTAAGAGGATCTACGTCCCAGAGTACACGTTCCAGAGGACCCAGGGCCTGCGAGCGACCCATACCGCCGAGAGCGCCATGCGCGGCGAGGGGAACATCAGGCCCTCGAAGCCCAAGGCCAAGGCGAAGGCGCCTTCGAGGCGCCCCGCCACCCCGCCGCCTGCGGATGGCGCGCCGCAGATGCTCCCCCTGAGCGCGGCGCTGAAGAAGAACGCAGAGAAAACGATTACTACCCTGCGTGAGCGCGCCCATGACTTCAGCACGCTGGTGGTCACGGCCTCAGCCGAGCAGGCGAAGTTCTACGTCCCCGAGGTCGTGCTGTCGAAGTCGGTCCGCGTGCAGCAGGAGTTGCAGACGTGCCTGGCCGCGCTGCAGCTCATCCAGCAAGACGGCGGCGAGCGGACGAAGGGCGCCACGGCGGAGATCATCAAGGAGTCGAAGGGGGCGCTGAAGGAGGAGAGCAGCCTCTATGACAAAATCGAGAGTCCACGGGAGAAGAAATACATGGGAATAGGAAGGATAGGGGGGATGAAGGAGGGCGAATCTTTCAGGCGTCTGGGGACCTTATTGGGGCCCTCTTGGAGGGGCCCTTTGGACAAAACCAAAAACAACACAACACAAAAAAACGTACTTGCTGGGGCATTTTGCATAGGTCGCAGGGCTATCGCCCGAAAGCTCGTTTTGAATCTGCCTTGGGCCCATCCAGTTTTCGGGGGGTATCTCGGGGCTCTCGTGGAGTCTTCTTGGGCCCCTCTTGGGGCCCTCTCAGAGCCTTGGGGCCCTCTTGGGGCCGTCTTGGGGCCCTTTGGAAAAAACGAATCGTGTTTTGAAAACTGATTGTTTCAAAGACCTCTTGGCCCCTTCCAAAGGCCATCAGAGGATCCCGAAACGGCCCCAAGACGGCCCCAAGAGAGCCCCAAGATGGCAAGTTTTCGGGTGCATTCTTGGCGGGCCCTTCCCCGAGGTCTGCTGGACGACATGCCCAGCGCAGAGCGTGAGGCACTCGCCGCGGCGACCGCGTCCCAGGTTCGCGAGCAGCTGGGCGGCGGTCGCAGCCCCGCGGAGGAGGATGCTGGTGCTGAGGCTGAAGCGGCGGCGTCTCCTGCGGCCACCAGTGCTGATTCTGCCCAGAAGCCTGGCCGCCGCGCCAGGATGAAGCGCCCCTCGGCGGTGCAGAATATCGACTGAGATGCCCGCCAGTCGTTTTGCAGCACAGCAGGGGCCGTGCCGCCGCAGAGGTCGGCGGAGGGGGGCGAGGAGGAGGAGGAGAGGAGAAGGATGAGGACGAGGAGGATGAGGGCGGCGACAACGCCGCGACCCCCGCACCCGCGCACGCTCCTCCTGGCATGTTCCTCAAATTTTTTATGCGTATGCCTGACATATTTTGTTCTGGATGCAGATGCTCCGCGCTGCTGTCCCATCGTGCCCGTGCATGCTCCGACGCTCCGCGCAGTGTAGCGCAGGGACCTCCGACTGCATGCTCTCTTCGCTCCAGGGACCTCCGAGTGGACCCGCAGGCAGGCGCTGCGTCCCCATGCGCTCCAGGCGACACGCAATGATATGATTGACGGATGCTCTGCACCGCGCCCATTGGGGAAACAAAGAGCAACAACAACAACAACAATGGTTCCGTATGCAAGCCAATGACGTCTGTAGTGTTCTCGTTGGCAGAAAAACCGACCATTTTCAGTTGAAAATGGTCGGTTTCTGCGTTGCTCCCAGACGACTGTACTTTAGAAGGTTTCGTCTGGTTCCCCGTCTCCGTCAGCATTCAGTTGTAAAAACTACCAGCACGCGACGCCGTCGAGGCCATCATTCTTTTGGGACAGGAATGGGCGTTGCAATCGTGCAACTGCAGTTGCACGATTGCATCGATGCGATGCAATCGTGCAACTGCAGATGTACCCCGTGCCGTCTCCACACACACAATCCCCCACCAGATCTAGAGGACATGGCGGCGGCGGCAACGACGACGACGCCGATAGGGGGGCGTGGGCGGAAGAGGGCGAGGGAGGAGGAGCAATCCGTAGGGGGGATGAGGAGGGGGAGGAGGAAGGATCTCTCGAACCCTCCCCGTCCAGCCAGTCTTCAAAATGCGGGAACTCTCGACTGTGCAGCGGGGGCTCATGGGGATAGCAAAAGGTGGGGAAAGGAAATGGAGGCGAGACACCCTCTAGGAGAAGGAGGAGGGCCCCGCCCCTCTACCTGTTCCTCCCTTCGCTCGGCCTTCCCACCCCGCTCCTCCTCGACAATCCCGCCCTGCCTTTTTGTCTTTTATATTTGCATCCCCCCTCCGCCTCCGCGCGGGCCTCCTCCTCCGCCCGCGCGAGGCGCCTGGCCGACGGGGAGGGCGGCGTGGTGCTCTCGCGTCTGAGCCAGCGCCTTGCAGGCACCTCTGCCGCGGGGTGGATACGACGGGGGAGGGGGGGGGGAGGCCGAACACACGAAAGGAGGATATCAGGAAAGGAGGTTCCTCCCCTCGTTTTCCGCCCCCTCCGCTTCCTCCTCCGCCCCCCTTCCCGCTTCCCCCGTTCCCCCCTATCTCTTCTCCCCGTCCCCGCCCCAACCCCCGCCCCACCAGAAGGTAGTTTTTTTTTAGCAAATAATCCTCCCTACAAGCCGCGGGGGGGTACGCAGGTACGCTGCAGGTACGCTGCAGGTACTTGTGTACCACGCGCTGCAGGTACGCTGCAGGTACGCTGCAGGCACGCGTGTATCACGAGCTGCAGATACGCTGCAGGTACGCTGCAGGTACGCTGCATTGCGATTGATATCGTATCTGCAGGTACGCTGCAGGTACGCTGCAGGTACGCGTCTGCAGGTACGCTGCAGGTACGCTGCAGGTACGCTGCATTGCGATTGATATCATATCTGCAGGTACGCTGCAGGTACGCTGCAGGTACGCGTCTGCAGGTACGCTGCAGGTACGCTGCAGGTACGCTACCTTCTTCTTAATTTAAGTGATAACCTATATGCAGGTACGCTGCAGGTACGCTGCAGGTACGCTGCAGGTACGCGTGTAGCACGCGCTGCAGGTACGCTGCAGGTACGCTGCAGGTACGCGTGTATCACGCGCTGAAGGTACGCTGCAGGTACGCTGCAGGTACGTGTGTAGCACGCGCTGCAGGTACGCTGCAGGTACGCTGCAGGTACGCGTGTATCACGCGCTGCAGGTACGCTGCAGGTACGCTGCAGGTACGCGTGTACAACGCGCTGCAGGTACGCTGCAGGTACGCTGCAGGTACTGTGTGTTTTGATTGATCGCGCGCTTGCAGGTACGCTGCAGGCACGCTGCAAGTGCGCGGGTATCGTATCAGGAGGAGGAGGAGCATGAGGAGCAGGAGGAGGAGCAGCAAGGGTAGGAGGAGGAGGAAGAACAGGAGCAGGATCAGGAGGAGGAGCAGAGCCGATGTTAAATTTGCGTGAATCTAAAACTTTTTAGAGTCACGCGAATTCCAGGCCTCGCCCCTGTTGCCCGATCCGCGCGGCCATAGGCGGTTGCAAAGTGCGCCGATGGCCGCGCGCTTCACTGCGATGGCGGTTGACAGACCCTGTCGGCCGCTAGCTGGTGCCCAGGAGGAGGAGCAGAGCTTGTCCCGAAAGGAGAGGGCGGAGGAGCAGGAGCGGGAGAGGAGGAGGAGGGGCGAGGAGGAGCAGCGGCAGCATCAGCAGCAGGGCGACGACGACGACGCCGACGACGACGACGACGCCGACGACGCCGACGACGACGACGACGCCGACGACGACGACGGCGGCGCCCTGCATTGCCGCCCGCCGTCCGCAGGCGCACTTCCTGTCGCCGTCGACGCGATCGACGAAGTCGCAGGATCCCGCCGCGCGGCTCGCGACCGACCTTCGAAGATCGAGGGCAGAGGTTTCTCGCGTTTGTGAGTGGGTGCGCGTGTGTGTGTGTGTGCGTGTGTGCGTGGTCTCCAGGAACCGCGCAAAAGGCCCCCAGAGGGCCCCCAGTAGATCCCAAAAATCGTTTCGAGGGCAGGGACGGGGACCAAAACCCACGAGGTGGATGTTTGGTCTCCTGGTGGGGTCTGAAAAGAGGGGGGGAGGGGGCATATAGTGTGTTAAAAAATATAATTCGGGCCCAAGTTTAGACCCCCCTGTTTATTGAAATAGAGTGGGTTTAAAAATATGCTAGGACGCTCATTTCTTAGCTTCTGTAAGAGGCAAGGAACTGAGGAGGAGGAGGAGGCGGAGGAGACAGGAGGAGGCGGAGGAGGCGGATGGGGCAGGGGGGAGGGAGGAGGGAGGAGGTGGGGGGAGGGAGGAGGGAACAGGAGGAGGAGGAGGAGGACGACGACGACGACGTCGAGGGAGGAGGGGGGAGGGAGGATGGAGGAGGGCGACGACGACGACGACCACGACGACGACGACCACGACGACGACGACGACGATGAGGCTGAAGCGGAGGGAGGCCGCCCATCAGGTCGCCCACACTATGCCCCCAGGAGGTCCCAGGAGGACCCAGGAGGCCCAGGGGAGGCGAAAGGCTCAGGGAGGCAACAGGAGGACACAAAGGGCTTTGCAGAATAAGGATTTGGAGTCCGATTTATACGCCTCCCTCCTCCCTCCTCTCTCCTCCCTCCTCCTCCTCCTCCTCCTCCTCCTCCCCCTCCTCCTCCTCCTCCTCCTCCTCCCCCTCCTCCTCCTCATCCGCCTCCCCCCTCCCCCCATCATCCTCCTCATCATCCTCTTCCTCCTCCTCCTCCTCCTCCTCCTCCTTCTCGTCCTCCTCTTCCTCCTCCTCCTCCTAAGTTCCCGTTCGCCCTGCGCCCTGCCAGCCGCGCTTGCCAAGCCCCAGCCAGCTCCCCCTCTCGCCCTTTCGCGGCCCACCCTGTACAGCCACAGGAAAAAGGATGTCACGGAGTCTGCGCTGGAACCCTGTTCTTGAGCCCTCTTGAGCCACCCGAGCCTGTCGACGACTACGCCGCCGACGAAGACGCCGCTAGAGAGTTAGGCAACTTTAGCTAAAAAGCGGTTGCCCTGATCAGGATGCTAGAGTGCACGCAGGTTTGCCGCTCGTTGAGCCCCCTGCACGGCGCGCCCAGCCTGGGCGAGTATAGGGCCACGCGCCCTGCGACGGGAAATTTTACTATTTTCTACCCGACGCACTGTCACGTTCCAGACAGCACTGCGTGGTTTTGTTTTCCCCAAGGTCGATGGATGGAAAAAAATCCTCCTTCTCCTCCTCCTCCTCCTCCGCCTCCGCCTCCTCCTCCTCCTCCCCCTCCCCCTCCTCGTCCGCCTCCTCCTCCTCCTCCTCCTCCTCTTCCTCCTCCTCCTCCTCCTCCTCCTCTTCCTCCGCCTCCTCCTCCTCCTCCTCATCCTCCTCCTCCTTCGCCTCCTCCTCCTCCTCCTCCTCCTCCCCCCCCCTCGTCCGCCTCCCCTCTTCCTCATCACCCTCCCCTCCTCCTCATCCCTCTTTATCCTCCTCTTCCTCCTCCTTTCCTCCTCCTCCTCCTCCTCATCCTTCTCCTCTTCCACCTCCTCGTCCTCCTCCTCATCCTCCTCCTCTCTCCCCTCCTCCTCCTCCTCCTCCTCCCTCCTCCTCCTCCTCCTCCCCCCCACCCCCCCCCCCCCCCCTCCTCCTTCATCTATGGCATGCCCGCCCTCAAGCATCATCTCCTCCTCCTCCTCCTACTCTTCCTCCTCCTCCGCCTCCTCCCTCCTCCTCCTCCGCCTCCTCCTCCTCCTCCTCCTCCGCCTCCTCCAACTCCTCTCCTCTCCTCCTCTCCCCCTCCTCCTCTTCCTATTCTCTTCCTCATCCTCCTCCTCCCCCCCCCCCCCCCCCCTATGTTCCTCCTCATCCTCCTCCTCCCCCTCCTCCTCCTCTCCTCCTCCTCCTCCGCCTCCGCCCCTCCTCCTTCTCCTCTTCCTCCTCTTTCCATCACTCCTTCGCGCCCCCTCCTCGTCGTCATCCGTTTCTTTTTCTCGCCCCCGACGCAGCCTCTCCCCCCCCCGCCCCGCCCTCTCCGTCTCCGCCCCATCCGCTCCTCCCGCGCGCGGGCCGCGGTTTTGCGCCAGCAAGCGATTGGCAGTGCGGCATTGTTTGACATGGACAATCATGGCGGCAGGGGGGTAGCGAGGGAACGGGGCGGAAGGGGGAAAACTTGCCTGTGAGACGGGCGGCGCAGCCCGCATCGCCCGCCAGGAGATCCTGCCACCCCTGTGAGCGCCCGTCCTTCCCGCTGTTCCAGGAGGCCAGGCCCGCGCGCTGTGCGAGCTGCCGCCCTGCACCGAAGACCCGTGCTGCTGCGGTTGGTTTGAAGACGTGCGCCATCCGCCTTCGCACACCCTCCCCCACCCCTCCCCCCCTCGCCCCCGCTCCCCTCATCCTCCGTCCCACCCCTCCTTCGCTCCCTCCTTCTCCCTCCATCCCACCCCCTCTCTTTCCTTATTCCCCCCTCCTGTTGGCATGCTTCGCAAGAGTTGCTGGCTGTGAGATGGGCTGGCGGGGATACGCGAAGCGTAGCGAATTTCTCTGGGGGGCCTGAAGAGCCCGATGCGACTAATTGCGATGGTATCAGACGCGCACCTTCAGCGTACCTTCAAAACGTAAGGCCTACTGGCTTTGTTTGTACACTGCGTGCCATGGGCGTACACTCAGCGTGCCTGCACACTGCATCACGCGCGTGCCTTCGGTGCACATGCGCGCGCCAGGTCTCGGGTGCATTGTGTTTGGATCATGCAGCGCACACCTTCCGCCAGTCGCCAGTCGCCGCGGCTGGACTTCGCATCGAAATTTCCTCGAGACACGTCATGGAGCACGTTCGAACAGACGCGCCCCCCAGTGGCGGGCCGCAGGCACCACTGGGGGCGGGGGGGCGTTCTCGAGAGCACGCGATGCTAGATGGGCTCTGGATATGGGCCGTGGCCCCCTCCCCGCCCCCACCCCCCGCCCCCCTCGCCCCCTCGCCTCGCTGCGGGGAGGCCCCCGCGACGCGAGATGGGCGAATGCGATGGAGATGGCGAGGGCGAGGATTGAGGGGAGGCGTGTGTCCGCTTGGGCGATGTGGTTTTTTCCCCATATCCTAAGATGGGGTTCTTGCTATTACTTGGACGCCTCCTACTCCTCCTCCTTCTTCCTCCTCCTCTTTTCTCGTCCCCTCCTGTCGGACATACTCAGACTTGCTCATGCACAGACTTACTCATACTCAGACTTACTCATACCCAGGCCTACTCATACTCAGACTTACTCACACTCAGACATACTCATATACAGACTTACTCATACACAGACTTACTCATACACAGTATTAGTCATACCCAGACGTACACATACACAGACTTACACATACACAGACTTACTCATACTCAGCACCCCTAAGGGGAGCCGCCAGAGGGGTTGCACGGGCTCGTTCGCGGCCATTTTGTGGGGATGTCTCAGGCGGTTTACCTGTTTCTGTGCCCAACATCCTTCGCTTTCGGAGCAGATTTGGAGGATGTCTCGAGCGAGGCGCTCATTTCAGCACCCCTAAGGGGAGCCGCCAGGGGTGGTTGCACGGGCTCGTTCGCGGCCATTTTGTGGGGATGTCTCAGGCGGTTTGCCTGTTTCTGTGCCCAACATCCTTCGCTTTCGGAGCAGATTTGGAGGATGTCTCGAGCGAGGCGCTCATTTCAGCACCCCTAAGGGGAGCCGCCAGGGGTGGTTGCACGGGCTCGTTCGCGGCCATTTTGTGGGGATGTCTCAGGCGGTTTGCTTGTTTCTGTGCCCAACATCCTTCGCTTTCGGAGCAGATTTGGAGGATGTCTCGAGCGAGGCGCTCATTTCAGCACCCCTAAGGGGGGCCGCCAGGGGTGGTTGCACGGGCTCGTTCGCGGCCATTTTGTGGGGATGTATCAGGCGGTTTGCCTGTTTCTGTGCCCATCATCCTTCGCTTTCGGAGCAGATTTGGAGGATGTCTCGAGCGAGGCGCTCATTTCAGCACCCCTAAGGGGAGCCGCCAGGGGTGGTTGCACGGGCTCGTTCGCGGCCATTTTGTGGGGATGTCTCAGGCGGTTTGCCTGTTTCTGTGCCCAACATCCTTCGCTTTCGGAGCAGATTTGGAGGATGTCTCGAGCGAGGCGCTCATTTTCACCCCCCAGGTGGGCCAGATTTTGAGGATGTCTCGATCGGTTTGCTAGTTTTGGTGGCCAGGCTCGTGGGCGCAGATTCTTCTCAGGATGCCACAGGAGGCTCCAACAGGCTCCAGGAGGCTCCAGGAGACCACATGAGGTCCCAGGAGGCATCAGGAGGCCACAGAAAGATTCAAGAGGCCACAGGATGTCCCAAGAGGCGCCAGGAGGCCCCATGAAGCTCCAGAAGGCTTCAGGAAACCACAGGAGACCCCAGGAGACAACAGGAAGCGCCAGGAGGCCTCGGAAGGCAACAGGAGGCCCCGAGAGGCCCCAGAAGCAGGAGGCCTCAGAAGGCAACAGGAGTGGCTCCAATCCCATGTGTTTTACGTATGCCCCTACCGATTGGGCCTCACCTGGAGCACGATTCTTTGATGTTCTACGCATGTTCCTATAGATGGTCCTTCTCCTGTGTACACAATCCTAAATGTTTTATTCATGTTCCTATGTATTGGGCCTCTCCTGGGGCGCGAGTCCTTTGTGTTTTACGCGTGTTCCTATAGATTGCCCTTCTCCTGTGGCCCTAATCCGTAATGTTTTATGTACGTCTGTTGCTATAGATTGCGCCTCCCCTGGGGCACGAAACCTTCCTAGGAGGTCCCAGGAGGTCCCAAGAGACTCCTGGAGACCCCAGGAAGCCCCAGTAGGTTTCAGGAGGCCCCAGGAGGCCCCAGGCCTCCAATTCATTCGCAGTTAGATTGATGTCCAGACCGTCACAACTGAAACCCGTTAATATTCGAAGGCTCTTGCGCCTAGACATTCACGGCGGACAGGTCCATGCGAGTAGATGCACATATGGGGAGCTCCACGCAGTGAATATTTTTTCTTCAGGCGTGTGTCCGCTTGGGCCCGCATATCTCCCCTGTTCCTCCTTCGCCCCGCCTGCTTGCACATCCTCCTTGTGGAGGGGGGGGGGGGGGGGAAGGACGAGGCGGAGGAGGAGGGAGAGAAAGCGCTCCTCGTGATTTGAGTCGTTTGGGGATTCTCGTCCTGATGTGAGTCGTTCGGGCCCTTCTTCCTGGTGTGAGTCGTTCGGGCTCTTCGTCCTGGTGTGAGTCGTTTGGGCTTCTCGTGGTGTGGGTTGTTCGGGCCCCTCATCCTGGTGTGAGTCGTTCGGGCCCCTCCTCCTGGTGTGACTCGTTCGGGCTCCTCGTGGTGTGACTCGTTCGGGCTCCTCGTGGTGTGAGTCGTTCGGGGCCCGCGTCGTGGTGTGAGTCGTTCGGGCTCCTCGTGGTGTGAGTCGTTCGGGCGCCTCGTCCTGGTGTGAGCCGTTCGGGCCCCTCCTTGTGGTGTGAGTCGTTCGGGCTCTTCGTGGTGTGGGTCGTTCGGGCCCCTCGTCCTGGTGTGAGTCGTTCGGGCTCCTCGTGGGGCCTCTTGGGGACCTCGTGGGGCCTCTTGGGGCCTCTCGGGGGCCTCTTGGGGGCCTCTTGGGGGCCTCTTGGGGGCCGCTTGGGGCCGCTTGGGGCCTCTTGGGGGCCCCTTGGGGGCCTCTTGGGGGCCTCTTGGGGGCCTCTTGGGTGCCTCTTGGAGCCTCTTGGGGGCCTCCTGGGGGCCTCTTGGGGCCATATTGGGGCCACTTGCGACCTCCTCAGAAGCGCAAATAAGCGCTGACCCCTGAGAAGGACAAAATGAGGCCAACACCTTCGTAACATCAATGATTTTGCTAAGAAGGACGATGAGCGCGGCCCCCTCAGAAGGCCAAAATGGGGCCACCACCATAGTAAAATCAATGTTTGTTCGCTTCAAAAACGAGCGGAGGCGCCAAACGGCACCCCCCCCCCCCTCGGGGCCAGAATCTTCGTGAGGGTCGTTGTTGTTTGGCCCTCCCAGGCGTCGAAAAACAGACTCACCTGACCACGCTCGGGACTACCGATCCAGGTCCAGGGGGAGGGGGTAGGGGGAGGGGTAAACCCTTCCCCGAAGGGGAAGAAGGGGGGTTGAGGACAGAGAGAGCTCTCTAAACCACTCACGCCCAAAGGGCTGGTGGGATTCCAACATATCAAACGACGGTTGGGAACCAGGTTTCTCAGGAGGATCTGGTGATTGCCTTAGCGGTCGCACCGCTGGGCCCTGACATGGGAGAAGGCTTGGGTGGAAAGAAGGGGGAGCATAGTTGTTTTGGCTCGAACATTTGCGAGCGGCTCTGCCGCGTATCTCGGCACCTCTCGCGTTGTCATTCTGATTGCCCATATCTCGCCAGGAAGCGCCATGGCGCTGGCTGCTGTTCGCGAGACATGCGAACACATGGCGGCGACGATGCAGTCAACGGGCCAGGTCGACGCGCAGCAAGCCAAGAACCTCTTGCTCTCGAGGCTTGCGCCGATCCAGGCAATCACCATGGCTGATGCCACTGCCATCTTGAACGTCCTGAACACGAGCCAATTCGGCGGCCCAGAGCGCGTCCAGATCGGTACGATTGTGAACATGAAGGTGTCGGGGCTCTCGCACGCCCCGCGCACGGCGGCGAGGCAGAACACTCAATCTTGCTTGTTTTTTCACCGCTACATGACCCGCACCATGTGGGACGCATTCAGAGATCAGGTTACGCCGTGGGACCACGCCCAGTCCATGATCCTGAACCGCATGGGCGACATTGGCCTCGTGAACCCGAGCGAGCTGACGCTCGTTCACATATGGGCCGTGTTCATGGTTGCGAAGCACCCCGAGGGCGCTCAGATCAAGCCAGACCCGATGGAAGCCCTCCATCGCAAGAACCAGCTCAAAGATGCAATTGCCCTCTATCGCAGGCGCGTGCCGAGGGCCCCGCACCACGGCGTGGTCGCCGACTACCCCGCGGACCCCGACAACTTGCAGAGCACTCACCCTGCCGTGTACAATGCCGCATTCTCAGTGACCTTACCGCCGTGCCCGTGCCCCATCCACGAAGGGAAGATTACCGCGGCGAGGGTTGCGATGCCGCGCAGGCGCAGCAGTTCGTTGGTTTCCACCCCTGCAGTCGTCAGGCAGCCGCGCGGGGCGAGGCAGCTCGACGCCGCGGCGCAGCAGATGTTCGCGTTCGATCGTGGCGGCGCGGGTTCAATCCCAGGCCTGCACACCTATGGGCATCCCAGGCCGACGCCGATGGGGTCGTGGATGCCCGCGGTGCAGCACATGCTCCCCGCGCCGCCAACGAGCCCGAGCGGCGGCGTCGGCGGCGGGGGCCCAGACGGTTTGCCGCCAGCGGCGGCAGCTTCGCCGACGGGCGCCTCTGCGCCAGCGGCGGCAGCCTCGCCGACGGGCGCCTCTGCGCCAGCAACGGCGGCC
>CAUYUJ010021548.1:376898-459398 GCA_963575745.1 Prorocentrum cordatum | reverse complement strand
CACGCCCCATAACCCTTCGTATGGCCCCAGGACGGCCCAAATGGCTTCGAAGACGGCCCAAGACATGGTCGACGAGTGGCCCCCGAAGGCTCTGGAGGGACCCCCAGGAGGCCTCGAGGAGGATCCGAGGAGAGCCCACACGGCAGGCTTCCTGCAGCCCCCAGGAGGCCCCCAAGTTGGCCCCAGGAGGCCCCCAGGAGGCCCCGACGAGGGCCCGAAGAGAGTCCGGGCGACGGGCGTCCCACGGCCTCCAGTGGGTCAAGAACCTCCCACGGACCACCCCAAGATGCCCCATAGGTCTCCCAATGGGCTTCGGGTTACAGTGCCGTTTTTAATACATGCTCCGCGTGCGGATCATGTATTAATGCAGGGATTTAGTTAAAAAAACAACGATGAGTTCATACATGAATTTATTCATACATTAATAATGTATTAGAGTCCACATTTCAAACATATCCTATGTATTAAAAGCTGCCCTGTACCTGCCAAGGAGCGCCTCCAGGCAACCCTGCGCCGCCTCTGGAACCCCAGAGAAGCCCCAAGGACAGCCCCAGACCCCAAAGGACAGCCCCTCTGTAGTTCCTACGCGGAGCTCCCACGAGGGCCTCCCTTCCCCCCCCCCCCTTCGCCGCGTGCGGCTCTCCGGCAGCCTTGCACACGCCCCTGGCCCGCACCACGCCCCGACGAAGCTCCCTCTCCCCGTGCTCGCCTCCTCTCTTCCTCCTCCTTCTGGCCGCGCTGGGGACCCTTCGCTCCTCCCGGGGTCTCCACGCTCCCCCCGCCGCCCTCCCCATTCCTGCCCTGGCCTTGGCATCGTTCGGACGTGTGCATTTTTCCTTCGGCGAGGATCATCGAGGAGCATCCTTGATCATTTGGCGAAAAAGCCACGCACGAAACCGAAAAAAGCACAGGGAATGGACGTCCGAGCGATGGCCAGTGGCCGCCTTCCTTGTAAGCTCCAGCCGCTCGCCGCGGCCCCGGCAGAGCTCGTCCCGGGTGACGGCAGGGACGTGCAGAAGTTTCGAGGGCCCTGCGCCCGCAGCAGCGCCCCTTTTGCCGGTTTCTGGGGCCTCACAGCTCCTCCCACGGTTCTGCTGGTTTCGATTTTTACCAGCCTGGAACCTATCCATATCCCTATGTTGGGCATCGCCTCGTCACGAGGGATTCCCTCAGTTTCTGAGGGTGCATCTCTAAGATTGTCATCGCCTTTGGGCGTGTCAATCTCAGGGATAGGGATAAGTTCGAGGCTGGTTTTCGACTTGCCTGCCGTGCATGTTCCACGTGTGCACACGGGTCTTCGGCTACAACGCTGGAATCAGCGTGTGTGAGAAAGGGCAGCAGTGGCAGCGGGCCCTGTCGCTGCTCAGCGAGATGGTCGAGGCGAAGCTGGAGCCCGATGTCATCTCTTCTACAATGCAGGGGTTCGCGCGGGACTCGCGCGTGCGAGAAGGTCCTCTGTCCCGGGTGGCCCTCCAGGCACTCGGGGCCGCCCTGAGAGCCCCCAGGATGCTCCGAGACGGCTCCAGGGGGAGCCCAAGATGCCCCACAAACGACCTCGAGGACGGCTCTGAGAGGCTCCAGAGGGGGGTCAAGACGGCCTCAGCGCACCCTTGGGAGCCCCAAGACAGCCCTAGAGGCCCCCAAGGCAGGCCACGAGGCTCCCAAGATGGCCCAGGAGGGCCCCCAGGAGAGCCCCAAGAGGTCAAAATCGTCCCATTCCCTACGGGAAGCGCACATTTTCACTATATCCTATATCTGGCTCTTTCTTCCTCATAGCATCCAAGACGGCCCCCCAGCTCGCCCCAAGATGCGCCCAGAGGTTCCCAGGAGCGCCTCAAGACGGCCCAAGACAGCTCCAAGAGCAGTCACTAATGGCCCACGGGGCGGCTCCGAGAGGCTCCAGGGGGCACCAAGACGGCCTCAGAGCACCCCTGGGAGCCCCAAGACAGCCCTAGAGGCACCCAAGGCAGGCCAGGTCGCTCCCAAGATGGCTCAGGGGGGCTTCCAGGAGAACCCCACTCTTGCGGGCCTCTTAGGCTGCGCCACTGGCCTCACTGTCACCACACTGCCAGATCAAATAATCATTCGGCCCCAGCGAAGAGAAGATGAAATTATCACGGCTATCATCCCCGCAAAAGCTATGATGCACGATTGCGGCGTGAGAAACAGCTTCTGTCCACACCATGCCATGCCTACATGGGTGTGCTTCCACTGACACCGCCTCCACCACCGCGTTCCTACCTTCAGGCCTGCTTGCCTGCATCCCTCGCCCACCTCCCCTTCCAGCGGCCACATCCTGCATGCACGCCGTCCCCTCCAACCTCTCCTCACCCGGCGAGGCACCAGAGACGCTCCACTTCCACGTCCACGCCATGGCGGGCAGATTCCGCGGCCGGGAGGCCGCGGGTCAGCCCTTGTCTCTACTACAATGCAGGGGCCCGCGCGTGCGGGAAAGGCGGGCCACGAGTAAAGCGAAGTCGGCGCCCTGGCGGCCCCTGCGAGCCCCGGGGAGCCCCCAGAAGGAAGAGCTCGGAGACGAAGGCGCGGTCTCGCTGCCGCCGCCCGAGCCGCCGCCGTGCTCATACATTTTCGGCACAATCTCCGACGTTCCTTCGAGAACCATTCCAGAAAGGTGTCGTGGACGGAGTCCACGGGTCAGCCCTCGTCTGTCCTACAATACAGCGTTCACCGCTCCCTGGATTTGCGAGCAGTGGCAGTGAACCGGCCCCCTTCGGGCCGCTCCCAGCGGGCCCTCGGGCGCTTCGTCTCTACTGAATTGCAGGGCCCCGCGCGTGCGAGAGGGACGGGGGTCGGACTCATTCCTCCGGCGCCCTCTGCGGGCCCCGCAGGCCCCCGCGAGCCCCAGCTGGACTCGGCGCGCGCCCAGGAAGGCCCAAGAGCGCTCCGAGACCCTATCGGGACTCCCCGAGAGGGCCCCAAGACGCCCCAAGACGGTCCAAGAGGGCCTCCGAGATGGTCCAAGAGCGCTCGAAGACGCCCGAGATAGCTTCCAGACGGCCCACGAGGCGCCCAAATTGCTCCAAGTGGGCTCCAAGAAGAGCCCCGAGAGAGCCCGAACGAGGAAAAATCTTCCAAATCCTAAAGGGAAACGCTCATTTTGGTAATTCCCGTGCTTTTCGATTTCAGAGCGCCCAAGACGACAATACTGTCTCGCAAGATCGCCAGAAGAGGGCCCAGGAGGCCCCCGGGAGGGCCCCAAGGCGGCCCAAGGCGGTCCCAGGACGGTTCCTGAGGCGCCCATGACGGCCCAAGAGGCTCCCATGACAGCCCCAAGAGTGGCCAAAGACGACCCAAGAGAGCCCGAAGGCGGTCCGAGGACAGCTCCGAATCCGCCCAAGACGGTCCCAGACGGCCCCAAGACGGCCCAGGGGGCACCCGAGACGGCCCAAGAGGGCCCCAAGAGGTTACCAGGAGGCCGCCAGACGGCCCAACAGGGCCCCAGGAGGTTCTTCGGAACAGGCCCCGGGGCGCGGCCACACTCGCGGAAGATAAACCCTGACTTCGAGGTTCATTTTCCGACGCCCTGGGGCGGAGCAATCAACTCTCGCCCAGGACGTTCGTCGACTCGCCACGTCCACGGAATGCCAGTACCAACTCTGAAGGCTTCCCCCAAGGCTCCAGATGGGACACAGTCAGACGTCTCGCCCGGATCGTTCGTGGAGCAACGACGCCCACGAAAAAGAGTCCGTAACCTCGGAGGCCATTCTCCATGGTCCTTCGGTCGGCCCCAAAAAAGCTCCCCAAGACCACTCCTCGGCCCGCTACGTCGACAGAAAATTGACACCACGCTCGAGGTTTATTCTCCGAGGTCCCAGGTGGGCAAAAGGGTTCTGGAGAGACGTCTTTCGTAAGCCTGCGCTTTGGCACTTTCTCTGGAGTTCAGAGTTTCGTTTCTGTGGTGTTCCGTCTCTACCCCCCCAATGCATGACTCAGGCCGCGGCCACACCCACGGAAAATAAACCCAGACTTCGAGGTTTACTTTCCGACGCCCCAGGGCGGAACAATCAACCCTCGCCCAGGACGTTCGTCGGCTTGCCACGTCCACGGAATGCCAGTACCAGCTCTGAAGGCTCCCCCCAGGCTCCAGATGGGGCACAGTCAGACGTCTCGCCCGGATCGTTCGTGGAGCAACGACGCCCACGAAAACGACTCTGTAACCTCGGAGGCCATTCTCCAGGGTCCCGCGGCCACCTCCTCCATCCACGCCGTCCCCTCCAACCTCCCCCCCCCCCCGCGAGGCCCCCGGAGACGGCGGGCAGACTCGGGCCGCGGGTCGGCCAGTCAGCTACAGCGCTGGCATCAGCGCGTGCGGGAAGGGCGGGCAGTGGCAGCCTGCGCTGGCGCTGCTGAGCGAGATGCGGGAGGCGAAGCTGGAGCCCGACGTCATGTGTACTACAATTCTGGTCGCGGCGCGTGCGGGAAAGAAAATCTGCGGCAGCGCCCCGGGCCGCCCAGAGAGCCCACGGGCCGCCCGGAGAGCTTCGGGGGCGCTCCTCGACGGCTTCAGGAGGCCCCTGGAGCGCTCGCCGATGGCTCCAGGACCCCCAGATCGCCCCAAGACGGCCCCACAGACGCCCACGAGGGCCGAAGCCGACCCGACCGGAACAAGGCTTCAGAGACGGCCCCCGAGGACCGCCTGGATGGCGCCAGGGGGCAAAAGTTGTGTGCGTGTGTTTCCGAGCTTAGCAAAAACATATGTTTCCACGCTTCCAGGTCAGTGCCCTCGGAGCTCCCCGACCGCTTTCCGGGGTGGCCCCCCGATGTGGCCTGTACACTTCGGCCCCGCACATGTCCCCCAAACGGGGCCCCCAAAGGCGGCCCCCACACGAAGCCTCCGAAGGTCGCCCCTACCGCCCCGGCAAGCGTGGCCCCCGAGCGTCACTCCCACGCGTAGCCCCCAGGCGCCCCCAAACGTGCCCCCCCCACCCCCCACCCCACACACAGCCGCCAACCATTGCCCTCAAACGTGACCGTCACATGTGCCTCCGAAGGTCGCCCCTACCGCCCTAGGGACGCCCGAGCTGTTCAATTTCGACGAACTGGTCACTTATGGTGTGCGAGTCCCAGGCTCAGCACGCCGTAGACTTAATCCATGGGCACACACTACTCAGCTACAGCGCTGGGATCAGCGCGTGCGAGAAGGGCGGGCAGTGGCAGCGGGCGCTGGCGCTGCTGAGCGAGATGTGGAAGGCGAAGCTGGAGCCCAACGTCATCTGTACTACAATTCCAGGCGAAGCGCGCGCGAGAAGGTCAGGCAGTGGCAGCGCCCCGGGCCGCCCAGAGATCTCGCGGGCCGCCCGGAGAGCCTCGGGGCCGCTGCCCGACGGGCCCGGGAGGCCCCTGGACCGCTGGCAGACTGATCCAGGATTCCCAGATCGCCCCAAGACGGCCTCAGGAGGTCCCGAAGACGGCCCAAGACGGTCCAAAAGTGGATCCGAGACGCTCAAAATGGCTTCAAGATGCCTTCAAGACGGCCCGGGACGAGTCCACGAGGCCCCCAGAGCGCTCGAAGTGTACCTCCAAGAGGGGCCGCAGAAGCCAAAATCGTTGATTTTCTTTGTTTTTTCCGATGTTTCTGGCCTTCTCGCGTTTTCGGCTTTCCGACGCTCCAAGACCGCCCAAGAGGCCCCCCAGACCGTTCCGAGACGGCCCAAGAGGCCTTCAAGACGGCCCCAAGACGGCCCAAGAGGGCCCCAAGACGGCCCAGGAGTCGCCCAGGACAGCCCAAGAGGGCCCCAAGAAGGCCCCAAGAGAGGCCCCAGACAGTGACCCGGAACCGAAAAAATTAGGCCTCCACCCCAAGAGGCCCCCAGGAAACCCCAAGACGCCCCAAAGAAACGCCGGGACGCTCCCAAGACATCCCCAGGACGCCCCAAAGAGGCTCCAAGAGGCCACCCAGAGGCCGCCAAGCGCCCCAAAAGACCCCCAAGAGGGCCCAAGAGGCCCCAAGACGCCCCCAAATTGCTACCAAGAAGCCCCCCAACTGTCTCCCAGAGGCTCCCGAGAGGCCAGCCATGAGATCCCAACCAACATCCACGAGATCTCTTACCCATTACCCAGGCCCGCAGCGACATTGCCCGCAGGCCACTACAGCCAGTTCGGGGGCCATACGTATACCAACACCCGCACAGCTGCTCTCTCGGTTCTGCTGGCTTCGATCTGCCAGAGCTCTCGAGACGGCCATCTCGACGGCCCGAGAACCCCGAGATGGCCCCAGGACCACCCTGCGAGGGCCCGCTAACGTGGCCCCTTCACTCTGACGGTGCCTGAAAACCCTTGAGTTTGCTGATCGCGCCCAGTCCCAGCGCGATTAGCAAAAACCAATTCCTTTTCACGCTTCCAGGTCAGTGCCCCCGGGGCTCCCCGACTTCTTTCTGAGATCGCCCCTGGACGTGGCCCCTTACACGTCGGCCCCACGCGCGGCCTCCAAACGGGACCCCCAAAGGCGGCCCCCACACAAAGCCTCCGAAGGTCGCCCCTACCGCCCCAGTAAGCGTGGCCCCCGAACGTCACCCCCACGCGTAGCTCCCAGGCGCCCCCAAACGTGGCCCCAACACACACACAGCCCCCAACCATTGCCCTCAAACGTGACCGTCACATCTGCCCCCGAACCCCACACCCTCAAACGCGACCGTCACATGTGCCCCCGAACCCCGCACGCGGCCCCCAAACATGGCCCCCGGCAGGGCCGCGAACGTTGGCCCCAACCATGACACCCTGACGAGACCCCCCAACGTGGCCCTCAAACGAGGCCCCCCGACGTAGCGCCCAACTCTGGCCCCCACGCGTCCACCCCCCACATCGAACTTCTCGCGCACAGGGACTCTGTAAGATCGTTCGGGCCCCCTTACTCTGATTGCGTCTAACCTATGTGTTTCTGCTAATCGCGCCCAGGCCTCGCGCGATTAGCAAAAACACATTACTTTTGACGCTTCCAGTGCTTCCGACCCGTGCGCGTTCGGGACCAATGCCTGGACCTGCGGGCCGTGGATTTTCCACGGGTTCACACTAGTCAGCTACAGCGCTGGGATCAGCGCGTGCGAGAAGGGCGGGCAGTGGCAGCCTGCGCTGGCGCTGCTGAGCGAGATGTGGGAGGCGAAGCTGGAGCCCAACGTCATCATCGCTATTATAATGCAGCGTTCACTGCTCGCCAAATGGGCGAGCAGTGGCCGTGGACAGGCCCACTCCGGCGGCCACCAGCGCGGCCCTGTCGCCCCGGCGCGCTTCCAAGATGGCTTAAGAGCGCTCCGAGCCGCCCCCGAGAGGGCTCGAAGACGGCCGAAGACGGTCCAAGAGGGCCTATCCGAGACGGGCCCCGAGCGGTCGAAGACGCCCAAGATAGCCGCCGGACGGCCCAAGAGGCTTCCAAAATGCTCTAAGTGGGCTCCCTAGAGAGCTCCAAGAGAGCCCAAACAAGGAAAACTCGTCCCAATCCCGATGGAAAACGTACATTTCGGGAGTTCCAGTGCTTTTCGTTTTCGAAGCGTCCACGACGGCCACACAGACCCTCAAGATCGTGCCCGCATGCGTCACCCACACCCATGTCGTCACACCCCTCACGCGCTTCGTGGCCCCATAGTGATCTCCAACGAAGGCCCTGGTGCCACCGCCCGCATGCGTCACCTACGCCCATTCCGGCACACCCCTCACGCGCTTCGTGGCCCCATAGGGAGCTCCACCGAAGGCGCCAGTGGTTGCGTTCGCATGCGCCCACCGCATCCATTTCGGCATACCCATCACACGTTTCGCGGCCCCATAGGGGGCTCCACAGACGGCCCCAGCGGTTGCGTTCGCATGCGCCCACCGCACCTAGTTCGGTACACCTCTCACGCGTTTCGTGGCCCCATAAGGAAGTTCACCGACGGCCCCAGTGGCAGCTTTCGCATGCGCCCATCGGACAAATTTTGGCACACCACTCTCACGTTTCGTGGGAGCTCCTCCGAATGCGGTGCATACAACGACGGTAGTCACAACTGCATATGGTTGGATCCTTCGCCAGGCTAGTTTTGTTTAAGGCTTCCGAGGTTCTCTCCATTTCGGGCCAGGAGACGCTCGGCGCAGCTCCAGACGGCTCCCGGGACCTGGGAGCTCCGAAATGGTATCAGTCTCGCCCGAGACGCCTCCACCATAGATTTCTGGACGGCTCAAACGTCGCTCCAAGAGAGCCCCAAGACGGGCCCGTAGAGCCCCACGGGCCCCCCGAGCCAGCCTCGGGACGGTCCCAAGCGGGCTCCCGCACGGCCTCAGCACCCCCACAGCCGACCCCAGGAGCCCCATAACAGCCCCCCCGGGGCCCCATGAGGGCCCCAGACCGAGGCAGGAGGCTCCAAGAGAGCCCCAAGACAGGCCCATAGAGCCTCACGGGCCCCCCGAGCCAGCCCGTCTTGCCGTTCCGTGCCCCCTTGTCGTCGCCGTCGTCGCCGCCGTCATCCTTGTCGCCGCCCCTCCGTCGCTGAGGGTGCCTCCAACAGCCCCCGGAACCGTCAAAACACGATTAAGGATGACGAACTGCCGCATGGGGGAAGGGTCGGGACTTCTGGGGACCGCTTGTCCAAAAGATTAGGCGTGGTTTACCACGGCCGCCCTCCGCGCTCTGGGTCTGCGCGCCTGGCTGCTGCTGCTCCCCCCGGCTGCTCATCGTCGAACTCTTCGACGTCTGAGCGTCCTTTCATCCTCTCGGCCGTCCCCCACCTTCTTTGCCCGCCGGTCAATTCGCTACTTTGTGCCCTTTTCCTAGCTCTCGCTGGAGCGGAGATCGCCGCCTCGCCGCTGACGAAATAAGTCCGACACATTAGTTACGTCTGGGCCTGCGGCTGCGCAGGCTGCCCTGACCGTCGTCGTCGGCGCCGTCGTGGGGATCCGCGCTCGTGGTTGCCCAGAGGCTCTGCGGGGCTGCCATGGAACGCTCGAGGGGCCTCCGCGGGGCTCTTTCGGGCGCCGGTGACGCCGCCGGTGTAGCGTCGGCGAGGCCCCACGGGGGGTTGCCTATTGACATCTGGGCCCCATTGGTAGCCAGACAAATGTGACATCCTTGTTGGATTTTCCGGAGTCTCTTTGGGGCCGTCCTGGGAGTCTTTCGTGGAGCTTGCGAGGGGCCGTATCAGAGGCCGCTGCCGCCGCTGGCGTAGCTTCGGCGGGGCTCCATCGGAGCCCGCGGCATTGGGCAGACAAATGTGACGTCCATGTTGGTTCTGTCCAGAGGCTTTGCGGGGCTGAGAGCTCAAGATGCTCCCGACACGGCCCCAGGGACGCCCGAGCTAGTTATTCAACTTCGACCGACGAGTTGTTCACCCACGATTTACGAGTCCTCGGGAGGAGTCCTCCGTGCAACACGCCGTGGACTCAATCCACGAGTTCACACTAGTTAGCTACAACGGTGCGATCAGCGCGTGCGAAAAGGGCGAGGAGTGGCAGTGGGCCTTGGCGCTGCTCAGCGGGATTTTGGAGGCGACGGTTGAGCCCGATGTCATCAGCTACAGTGCTGGGATCAGCGCGTGCGAGAAAGGCGAGCAGTGGCAGCGGGCCCTAGCGCTGCTTAGCCATTTGTGGGAGGCGGAGCTGGAGCCCGATGTCATCAGCTACAGCGCTGCAGCAAGCGCATGCGAGAAGCGCAGGCAGTGGCAGAAGGCTTTGGCGCTGCTCGACGAGATGCTGGCGCTGCAGATGGAGCCCACCGCCAGCTACACTACCATACCGGGCTCTGCGCGTGCCAGACGGGACGACTGCCTACGCCCGCCCAGCCCGCGTCCTGGGCGCCGCTGCGGCCCCGCACGTGCAACGACGCCGCCCTGGCCCAGAAGAGCCCCGTGGGCGCCCCAGAAGGATCCCAGACCGCTCCTCCTGCAGGGCAAGAGGCCCAGAAGCCTCCCAGACGGCCCAGGAAGGCTCATTCCAGGCTCCACCACGCTCCCAGATGGCCTCCGAGAGGGCGACGAAGATGTGCAACTGTCGAGTTTTGTTGTGGTTATGTGATACCTCCTTTTTGAGCTCCCGGTTTGGGTTTCACGTCGCCCCAGACAGCCCATACAGCCCCAGAAGCTCTTCAAATCGGCAGGGGGCGGCCCCGGGGGCCCCCAAGAGGCTCCAAGAATGCTCCTGATATGAGCCAGGAACTCGTACAGACGGACGGCCCAAGGCGGCCCCAAGGCAGCCCCAAGAGGGCCCCCAGACGGCCCAAGGAGGCCCCCAGGAGGCCCCCAGGAGGCCCAACAAAAAAAAAACATGGGCTCACAGCCGGCCCCCGCGAGGCCAGCCCAGAGGGCTCCAAGCTGCGTTTCAGGCAGGCCCGAGGATGGCACACTCGTCAGGCTCCGTGGCAGTAGAGCTCGGGTATGCGGAAAGGGCAGCCTGCTTCCCTGGGCCCGGCCCTTAACGGCGCTGCATCGGCAGCTCCGCTCGGGGGGCGACGACGTCCTCGGCACCTGGACGCCCACTGGCTCGCTTCCACCTCAATCCAGCAGCGCCCCGACGCGCCTCCAATGAGGCCTGGCCCTCAGACAGCCCGAGGAAGGCCCTTAAGCTTTCAAGACGGCCCCAAGATAGCCCCAGGACGGCCCCCGCAGGCCCCCGGAGGGCCTCAGAGTGCCTGCAGAGTGCCCGACAGGGGCCCCACGGAGAGCCGCCGGACAGCCCTGGTTGGCGCCCCCGCGTGCTGCCCGAGCACGATCCCCAGATCCAGCAGCAGCAGAGCCAGTAGCGGCGCCATGAGCAGTTAGCAGCAGCAGCAGCAGCAGATACCAGCAGAAGTCAGCACTAGCAGGCAGCAGCAGCCTCCATCAGTAAGCAACATCGCCGAGCAGCAGCAAAGCAGTAACACCAACACGCGTTCATACCACCTGCGGCGAGCAGCGCGCATCAAGCAGCAACAGCCAGCACCAAACAGCAGCAGTCAGCAGAATTTCACCGCCGCAAGCAGGTGCCATAATCAGTCAACAGTTGGCAGCAACAGAAGCGAGAAACAGCAATCAACAGCAAGTAGCAGCAAACAACACTGAGGAATAGCAACCTGCCGCAAGTGGGAGCAAGCGAATCGAATGAGACAAGCACCCAAGACATCAGGCCAGCAGATCGTACAATCAGGCAGGCATGCAAGCAATGTGTCGGACCCGCATGCTAGCAGCCACGAGAGCAGAACTAGCAGCAAGCTGCTTCGGCCTCCATTAGCAGGCAGCAGCGGGAAACAACAGTACGCAGCAGCAGCAGCACGCATTCAGAGCAACAGCGCTCAGCAGCAAGCAGAGCAGCAGCAAGCCGCAGCAAGCAGCAGCCTGCATCAGCACACGGGCAGTTACGGCAGGCGCTCCAGACAGCGGCAACTGACACCAGGCAGACCCGCTCGGACAGCTCTCGTGGCCGGCGGGCCACGGGCCAGCCCCGCACGGTCAGCTACAGGGCCAGCGTCAGCGCGTGCGGGAAAGGCGGCCTCTGGCGGCGGGCTCTCGTGCTGCTGAGCGAAGTGCGGGAGGCGGAGCTGGAGCCCGACGTCATCTCTCGCTCTCTCTCCCTCTCTCGCTCTTTCTCATTCCCTTTTCTCTCTCCCTCCCTATGTGCTGATGTTTCTATGTTCTCTCTCTCTCTCTCTCTCACTGTGTCTCTCTCTCTCTCTCTTTCTCTCTTGTTCTCTCTTTCTCTTTCTCCTTCTAATTCTTTCTCTCTCTCTCTCTCTCTCTGTCTTTCTCTCTTTTTTGTTTCTCTCTCTCTCTCTCTGTGTCTCTCTCTCTCTCTCTCTTTCTCTCTTCCTTTCGTATGTCCTTCTATCTGTCTCTCCCTCTATGTTTCTCTCTCTATGTTTCTAGTCTATCTCCGACTTGCAATGCAGGAGCCTGCGCGTGCGACAGGGGTTTGTGCCCCCATGGCCTCTTCGTTGCGCCCCCCCCCCGGGCGTCCTCGGTGCCCGAACATCGTGGCCTGCCTCCTCCTGGGGCAGTCCCGGGAGGCCCCGCACCGGGCCCGCGAATGCCTTCAGGCTCCAGAGATCATCCGGGCTATCGGGCCCGCCCCCATCCCCGCCCCTCGGATGACCCTCCCCCGTCCCGGGTCTGGTGCGCGCGGGCATGCGTGGAGCTGCCCAGAGTGAACAAGTTATTTAGGTCATCGGCTGGAACCGCCCTCCCGATAACTTGGGTCATCGCCGAAGAACAGAAGTGACGATCTTCTTCCAGGAGTCATCTGGCAGGCCACGGGACGCTCAACAAGTATCAAAACCTGAGGGGGGAACAGTACTTGGACTCCCTATCGGGGCCTCTCTTGGACTCCCTATCGGGGCCTCTTAGGCTGTCTGGGGTCTAGCGGAGGAGGAGGAGTCGCAGGAGTCGGAGGAGGAGGAGGAAGAGGAGGAGGATCATTAGGAGCAGGAGGCGCAGCAGCAGGAGGAGGACGAGGAGCAGGAACAGGAGGAGCATGAGGAGGAGGAGGAGGAGCATGAGGAGGAAAGGAGGACGAGGAGGAGGAGGAGGAGGAGGGGGAGGAGGAGGAGAGAGTGCCTCTAGAGAGCCCCAGGGCAGCCCCAGAGAGCTCCGAGCATGCCGGAGACTGCCCGACGGAGAGCACCCTGACGGCCCGACGCGCCCTCCGAGAGTGCCACTACGGTCAACACAGGCTCCCAGAGAGCTCCGAGAATCCCTGGGACGACCCAAAGATAATTTCAAGACACCGCAAATACGGCCACGAAACACCCCAGCAGGGCCGCGAATCCGGACAGATTCCGTGGACAGTGGTCCAAGAAGCTCCCACACCGTTTCGGAGGATGCTTTTCGGATCCTTGTCGGGGTTCTTGGTGCCCTCTTCGGGCCCGCTTGGGGCCTCTTGGGTGTCTTCTCACCCGGGCATGTCATCGAATATGACTCGGAGTACGCGGCTGGCGTGGCACATCGACATATCCGAGGGTGGGCGAACTTTCAGCTCGTTCTAGGGCTTCGCAATATTTTCGATCAGGTTGTTCGTCATGTTGTCTTCGAAAAGGTTGAAAGCCATATTGGGGAACGTCTGAACGAGCGTGTTGATATTCTGGCCGGTTGTGGTGCCGCTGGAATATCCCCAGTTGATGCCAGTTGATGTACATCGTTGGCGGAGCTTCTCGAGCTAATTGCTGGTGGTTAGAGATCAGGCGGCCTCTGATCGTTTTCCACAGATCTCGTGAACGGCAGTCCACGGGTCAGTTCAAGTCAGCTACAGCTCCGGGGTAAGCGCGTGCGGGAAAGGCGCGCAGTGGCAGCATGCCATGTCGCTGCTCCGCGAGGCGAGTCAAGCGAGTCTGGAGCCCAGCGTCGTCTAGCCTACAACGGCCTGCGTCTCGACCAGGCGGGCGTGTCGCCGGCAGGAGGAGGAGGAGGAGGAGGAGGAAAAGGGGGAGGAGGAGAAGGGGGAGGAGGAGGAGGAGGAGGAGGAGGAGGAGGAGGAGGAGCAGGAGGAGAGGAGCAGGAGGAGGAGGAGGAGCAGGAGGAGGAGGAGGAGGAGGAGAAGGAAGAAGAGGAGGAGCAGGAGGAGGAGGAGCAGGAGGAGGAGGAGGAGGAGAGGAAGAGGAGGAGGAGGAGGAGGAGGAGGAGGAGGAGAAGAAGGAGGCGGTTCGACATCGCCCACGTGCGCTGGCCCTGCATCGCTTGCACCGCTGTCCCACGCACACCCGGTCGCGCGGCCCAGGGCGCGCAAGGGCGCCCGCAGACAGGCCCTTGCAGGACACCCCCGCAGGCGGCGTCCCCCCGAGGGCTCCGGGGCCCGCCCGGGTGGCCTCGGTCATCTCAAGCAGTGGCGAAGCGCAGTGACCCGCCAGCGCAGTGACCCCCTCCAGCCGTGGACAAAATCACGACGGAAGGTTTTCCGCTGTTTTCGGCCTCTGGGGGCCCTTACCGGGCCGAAGGACCATCAAAAACGACTCAGGATGAAAAACCGTTCCTGGGGAATAGGTCGAAACCTATGGGGGTCGACGTCACGACAAAAATCATGACGTCGGAGGTTTTGGGGGGGGATGGGCATAGGGGGGGATGCATCGACCCCCAATCGCCCATGGATCGCCGAGAGGGGCCGAATGTCCCCGAGCTGCCCAGGAACGTGCGGATTTACCATTGGGGCCCATCGCCGATCTGTCGGCGGCGATGCATCGCCGATATTCGTGGTCAATGCCCCCCCTATGCCAGACCCCCCCTATCGTTGCCCCTCACAACAACCCACCAAGTTCATAGTCTGAGAGCCGTGTGATTCTCACGACTTGTAACTTGTAACCATTAGTACACTTGCTACTGAGACAGTCTTGTCTTACTGCGTCGGCTCTATGAGATCAGGACATCGTGATTGTTTTTAGAACATGCTTTCGCCGTGGGAACACGTGGTGACCGTAGGCCCAGAGGAATGGCGGGACGGTCCGTCCCTGCTCACACATCGGCTTCGACCCGCAGGGTTAGCCAGATGCCGTGGGTGGATCTCCACGGTTTGAGGAGGCAGCCTTCCCCCTGCTGCGTTCGAGCTGTGCCGCGGGGCTCATCCAACTCAGCCGCACGGTGCTGGGACGCAGTGGCCGCCGCCGCGTCGCCTCGCGTTCGGTCCCGCCGCCCCCGCCCCCGTCCTCTCAGTATGGTTTAACCGATCCCCATCCCCATCCCCATCCCCTTCGAGACCCTCACCACATTACCCCACCAGGTGGGGATACACCCCTCGGAACCCGAAGGGAACGGCCTATATCCCCATCTAGGGGGGTTAATCGGCCAGTGGGGCCCAGGCCAGGCACCATCCTTCCAGGCGCTGTCGGAGCCGCCACCCGCCTCGTGGGCCCCATGCGTGCACGCGGTGGCCCCGGCGCCCCAGCGCGCTCCCCAGGTCGGCCCGAGGTGGGGGCCCCCTGCTGGCCTCCGGGTGGTATGCGTTTTGTTTCGGGAGGCTCCGTGGAGCTCCCCTGCAGCCGGGGCGCCGAAGAAGGAACCCTTTTCGTTGGGGAGGGACTCGGTGTGCCTTGATTGTTCTACAGCTTGCCTGAGGTTTCATGAGGTTTTCCATGGGATATCGAAGTGCAACTTATGGGAAAAAAGGGGCCTCGTTCCTTGTTTAGGGTTCCTTAGGTTAACGCCCCGACTGCACGGGCCCCGGAGGGGTCATCGCCATGCGTCTTCGGGGTCCCTCTGGTTCAACTATCTGTGAACCGTGCCATGAGGCCCGTATTGCTCCAAAGGACTACGGTCGCGTTGGTACGAGAATCGCACTGCGCTCACGTGGAGGTCTCGTGGATATCATATGGGAAGCGCTGTTTCCTATCAGGATGAGGCCCGTGGCTTCCACTTGGAAGCCGTGTATCTGTTGTTTTTGGTTGTTTTGCCCATGGCTTCGGTACGAGCGCAGTCAGCAATCCCTATGACATACAAGTGAGGTGTTTATGAGGTCGGGTAGTTCCCCTGGAGGACCTCATGGTCTTCGGATGCAACTGCATGGCTCCCACATGCTATTCGCATGATCTTCATGCGGGAGTCGTGTGGTTCGTGACAGTGTGAAACTCGCATGGCTGTCATTTGAAATGCACGTGGCTCACTTCTGGTATCAGGTTTACTCCATCTGAGAATCGCATGGTCTCTTCGCTTGAGAACCTGATGCTTTCACGCGGGGGCACCGTTGCCTTTACTGACACAGACTTGGAGTTCACATGTGAGCCGTGTTGTGATACGACGCCCGCATTGCTTACAGATGGGGTTCGTTCGTTTAAACATGTGACATACATTTGGTGACCATGTGCTTTGCATGTGTCAACCAAGTGGTTGCCATATTGGCACGAAGCTGTCTTCGCTTGACAACTGCATCGTGCTCAGATTAGCTACATGGCCAATTTCGCAAACTCTGAGCCAAAAAACGTTGGCACCCCGTCGGGTCGTTGTTTTTTATTCCACCGCCTGCCGCCGGCGGAGGCGGCCTCCTTTTACTTCCCCCGCATGGCTTACCTGTGGGAGTCGCACGGTTGCCCCAGGTCTAGCCAAGCTTTCACAAAGGCAGACCACAAGGTGCATCAAACGAATCGATATAATTGAGACATGTTAGATGAAGATGTCGGTTGGGACTCGTGCCCCACGGGCACACACGTGTTGTCTACAGCGCCGGGATCAGCGCGTGTGGAATGGGCGAGCAGTGGCAGCTTGCCGTGTCGCTGCTCCGCGAGATGCAGGAGGCGAAGCTGAAGTCCAAAGTCGCCAGCTACAATGCCGCAATCAGCGCGTGCAAGAAAGGCACGCAATGGCAGCGGGCGTTGGCGCTGCTCACCTCGATGTGGGAGGCGAAGCTGGAGCCCGACCCCACCACCTCTTCGTTGCAGGGCCATCTTCGTGCGGGAGTGGCTCCTGCCTCGAGTGGCTCTCCGAGCCCTCTGGCGACAACCCCGACAGCCTCTGAAAAATGAATCCCTGCCCCCCCTTGAGCGAGAGGTTCGGAGACTGTCTCGGAGGCCCCGATGCCAAAGAGGCCTCCAGTACACACACACATACAGATATATCTATATCTATATATATATATATACATATATACACATACGACCGCCCTGCGGGCGATAAGGAGGTTGGGGGGGGATTGAGATCAAATGCCCACCCTGACGGACCTCCAGCCTGTCACCTTGATCTCATCTCTCTCTTTCTCTCTGTCTCTCTCTCTCTCTCTCACTCTCTGTGTCTCTCTCTCTCTCGCCCTCTCTCTCTCTCTCTCGCCGGATTGGATACAGCCCGCCGCAGGCGCCGACAAACAGGAATTGATGGATTGGGTTGGGTGGATTGGATTGGATGTGATAAGATGGATTGGATAATATTAGATGTGTTGGATTGGAGACGTGGATCGGATAAGTTAAGATGGGTTGGATTGGCCCGCCGCAGGCGCAGAAACAAGTGAATTGATGGATTGGGTTGGGTGGATTGGTTTAGGTGGGATACGATAAGATGGGACAATATGGGTTGGATCAGATAAGATGGATTGGATTGGACAAGATGGATCGGGGAAGCCGCAGGCGCCGAAAAAAATGAATTATGAAATTAGCGTTATGCGTTAGCGCCGGGACGCCCCGGACACCATGGACCCCCGGGACACCGCCCGGACCAACTTGAACACCTCCCGGCCACCGGCGGACGGGAAACGGACTTTCGCTCCTACGGACACCTGGGACACCCGGGACACCGCCCGGCCCAATTGGGACACTTTCTAGCCACCGGCGGACGGGAACGGACTTTCGCTCTTACTTCGCACCGGCGGACGGAAACGGACGTTCGCTCTTACTTCGGCTTAGCTACAGGAGGATCACGCGCAGCTTCGCCTCGCCCGCACGCACGACACGAACACGAAACCGAAACCGATTTCCTGGTGGGGGGTCTCCGTTTTACTGCGATCTCACCCCCCAACCTCTGATATATCTATATGTATATATATATATATACACAAGTGGCACGTGTGTGCCCAGGCTCATACAACAAAAAACTGAAAAGGGCGATTGAAGTAGGACGACACCATGACTGCAGGATCGGAGATGGAGAAGGGGAAGTTGGGGCGGTGCCGCCAGGGCGCGCCTAAGAGAAGGGGAAGAGGCAGGAGGTGAACGCATAATAATCTAAGATCGAGGTCGCACTCGAGCGCAAGTGGGGTTGCCACACCTTGCGATGTGTGTACCAGGGTCCCCCAGGAAACCTCAGGAGGCCCGTCTTGGATTCCGGAAGAGGTTCAGGAGGCCCCGGGATTGTGAGTGTTGTGTGTGTGAGGGTACGATGTGTGCTCGGTGCTGTGCGTGTTTTCTGTGCGTTGTAGGTGTTGTGTGTGTGTTTTGTGTGTGTGTGTGTGTGTGTGTGTGTGTGTGTGTGTGTGTGTGTGTGTGTGTGTGTGTGTGTGTGTGTGTGTGTGTGTGTGTGTGCGTGCGTGCGTGCGTGCGTGTGTGTGTGTGTGTGTGTTTTATGTATGTCTAGCGTGTGATGTGTTGGGTGAGATGTGTGTCTCTATGTGTGCATGTAGTTATGAGGCCCCGGGAGGCCCCAGGAGGACCCGGGCGGCCTCAGGAGGCCCCAGGAGACCCCAGGAGGCTCCAGGAGGTCCCAAGAGGGTCCAGGAGTCCGCAGGAGGCCCCAGGAGGCCCCAGGGGATTCCAGGAGACCCCCAGGAGGCTCCCGAGGCGGGGCCTGGGGTACCAGAAGGTGCAGAAAGCCCCAGGAGGCCTCAGGAGGTTCCAGGAGGCCCCCAGGAGGCTCGGAGGCCGGGTCCAAGGCACGAGAAGGTACGTCGGGGCTTGATTGTTGGAGGATGTCTCAGGCGAAACCGCCATTCTCTGAGAATCGGGGTCAAAAGCATAGAAATCACCATGTGTTTTTGAAGGCTTTATGTTAGAATGTTGCAATTCCCATGTGTTTTTGGACCCTGACGCCACGATCTGCGTGAGGGGTGCCACCGATTTTCAGAATGTGGAGGATGTCCCTAACGAAACGGCCAGAAAAATCGCGAACGCGGCGCCCCGCGTATGCACCAATCGCCTCTGAGCTCTACTCCCTCGGAGAGGTGCGTATGAGCATATACCTATACGACCACCCTTCTGGTGATAAGGAGGTCCGGGGGGAGGAGGAGCCAACGTCTCATTCGATCGGTCTCACTCTCGTCTCGATCTCACTATCGATCTCACTCTCGGTCTCGCTCGATCGATCTCACCCGATCGATCTCACAATCGATATCACTCGATCTATTTCATTCGATCGGTCTCACAATCGATCTGACTATCGATGTCACAATGGATCTCAATATCGATCGCACGATCGATCTCGCAATCGATTTCACATTCGGTCTCACTATCGATCTCATTGTCGATATCACAATAGATCTCACAACCAACGTCATCATCATCAACACCAACATCACCGTCATCAGCGTCATCAATATCATGGTCATCATCATCATCGTCGCCATCATCGGGACACCATCATTGGGGCACACTCATCATCATCACTGCCCCGCAAAGAGGCCGCCTGGCGCGGGGGCCGGGCCCGCCAGACGCAGCAGCGGACGCCAGCCGATGCGCGGTGCTCTGCCCGTCGGGCCCGTTCCGCCTTCGCGTGCGTCTCAGGGCCGGCAGGGGCGAGCTGTTGCTACCCTGGCAGGTGCAGCAGCGGCACGCAGCAGCAGCAGCACGCAGCAGACACCGCCAGCAGGCACCAGCCGCAGTCCGTGCCACCACGCAGAATGTTCAAGAACCAACGCGATGAGGCTGCACGCAGCAACAGCATCAGCACTCAACAGGAGCACTCCGCAGGAGCCAGCGGCAAACAAGAGCAGCAGCTGAAATGAGCAGTAGCACGCGGCAACAGCCTGCAGCAGCAGTAGGCAGCACCACCCTGCAGCACCGAATTGCAATCAGCATCATCAGCAACTGCAAGCACGGCAAGCGGCAGTGGCACGCATTGCTGGCAGCACGCATCGGCAGCAAAGATCAGGCGAGCGGCATCAACCAGCGCATCGACCAGCGCCAACAGTTTGCACGCAGCAGCGCCAAGCCGAAGGAGCAGCAGTGCGAACTGGCATAGCCACTCTGCGACGGCAATAACCAGCAAGTAACAGGAAGCAGCGCCAAGCAGCAGCTGGGTCGCAGCGATAGAACAATCACTACATGCATCCGACAAGCAAGGAGGCGGGCGAGCAGGCAACACGCCGTTAAGACCTCGTTGTTTAGCCCCCCAGATGTTGCATGATAAGGTGTTGTGCGCTGCATTCATCGCCCTCGCATGTCTCGATTGCCGCACCTCGTCAGCTACAACGCTGGGATCAGCGCGTGCGAGAAAGGTGGACAGTGGCAGCACGCATTGTCACTGCTCCGTAAGATGTGGAATGGGAAGTTGTCACCAGACATTATCAGTCACAACGTTGTGATGGGAGCCTGCGGGACAAGTGGGCACTGGCAGCAGGCGTTGTCTCTGCTCAGAGAGATGCGGGATGCGAGCTTGGATCCGAATGTCATCAGTTACACCGTTGGGATCAGCGCGTGTGAGAACGACGGGCGGTGGCAAAATGTACTGTCGTTGCTTAGCGAGATGCGGGATGCGAGTTTGCCACCTGACGTCATCGGCTACAGCTCTGGAGCCAATGCGTGCGCGAAAGGTGTGCAGTGGCAGTTAGCGCTGTCGCTGCTAAGAGCTGGATGTGATGCGAATCTGGAGCTGGATGCCATCAGCTACTGTGCTGGGATCAGCGCGTTCAAGAAGGGTGGGCAGTGGCAGCAGTCGCTATGGCTGCTGCGCGAGCTGTTGGATGTCAGAGTGGAGCCAGACGTTATCAGCTACAGCGTCGGCGTCAGCGCGTGTGAGTTAGGTGGGCAGTGGCAGCAGGCACTGTCGCTGGTCCGCGAGATGGGGGACGTGGATTTGCAGCCCAACGTCATCTCTCTTACATTGCCCGTGCCACCGAGTGCCAGAACTGCTCCGTACTCCAGCCCAGTAAGAAAAAACACAGCCTGGCGGGCCCTGGCGCGCTTCCTTGTCCAATGGAGCCCCCGAGGGCCCCATGCGGCCCAACAAACCCTCCACCAAACAGGCCCCCTGGACGGTCCCTATCGCCCCAAAGCCTCCCCGAGGTGTGCACAAGGCACCTACAGGTACTTACAAGATGGCCCCAAGACACCTCCAAGGCGGTCCCAGACCACCCCAAGACAGCCCCAAGGCCTTTCCAGACGGCCCCCAGACCATCCGAAAGGGCACAGAGGCCCCTAAGAATCCCCAGATGGCCCAGAGAGCCCCTCCGAGACTCCAACATGGGCGCTTTTGAGCCACCAGAGATTTCTACGCAGCTCCACGATGGCCATCATGCCACAAGGTGATCAGGATATCCAGCTGCCTTCGGCAACTCCGCCACCGTGCCAGCGCAGCATTCTGGGTGGCAACTGCTGGTGAAAGCAAGGACGCCTGCTGGGGGACTTCTAGGGGCAGACGGCTCGACTTTTGGGTTCGTGCTCCCGTTCCTGGGCCCTTCTTAAGGCCGTCCTGGGGCCCTCGCAGTCGTGGGCGCCTCTTGGGCCGCCTTAGAGCTCTCTCGGGGGCCTCTGGAGCCGCCTCGGGGGAGTCTTGGGGGCCTTTTGGGCAGTCTTGGAGCGTCGGAAGCTCAAACAGGTGAGAACCCGAAAAACATAAAAAAAGCGTGGGGCAGTTCATGATTGTTTGTATTTCGGGGCTCTCCTGAGCTCTTTTGGGAATGAAGGCTCAAATTGTCGATTTGTGTTCACTCCAGGGTCCTTTTTGGAGCCGTTTAGGGGCCTTCTTGTGCTTTCTTCAGCGCATCTTGGGCCGTCTTGGAGTCCGGTTGGGCCGCCTTGGGGGCCTGTTGGGCCGTTTGGGGGCAGTCCTGGCCTCTTGGGTCGTCTCAGGTCGTCGGAAGCTCGAAAAGGAGAGAACCAGAACAACATTGAATTAGCCCAGCGAAGGATCCAACCATATGCAGTTGTGAATGCCGTCGTTGTTAGCATCGCTTTCGGTGGATCTCTTTATGGGGCCACGAAGCGCGTGAAGAGTGTGCCGAAATTGGGCAGGGCCGCCATGCGGGCGCTGCTACTGGGGCCTGCGGTAGAGCTCCTGCATGGGGCCACAGAACGTGTGAGGGATGTGCCCGAATGGGGCGGGGACGCCATGCGGGCGTTGCCACTGGGACCTTCGGTGGAGTTCCCTTGTGGGGCCACGAAACGTGCGAGGGGTGTGCCAAAATCGGGCGGCGCCGCCATGCGGACTGCGCCACCGGGACCTTCGGTGCAGCTCCCTGATGGGCCACGAAACGTGTGAGGGGTGTGCCAAAATGGGGCGGCGCCGCCATGCGGACTGCGCCACTGGGACCTGAGGTGGAGCTCACTATGGTGCCACGAAGCGCGCGAGGGGTGTTCCAGAATGGGGCGGCGCCGCCATGCGGACTACGCCACTGGAACCTTGGGATGAGCTCCGTATGGTGCCACGAAGCGCGTGAGGTGTGTGACGAAGACGATGATGATGATGGTGATGATGATGATGATGATGATGATGATGATGATGATGATGATGATGATGATGATGATGATGATGATGATGGTGATGATGGTGATGATGATGACGATGATGGTGATGATGACGGCCATGGCGATGATGACGACCATGAGGTTGTTGTTGATGATGATGGCACGATGACGATGACGATGACGATGATGAAGATGAGGATGATGGGAGGAGGGAGGGAGGAGGATGAGGAGGAGGAGGAGGAGGAGGAGGAGGGACGCGCGGCGCTGTCTCTCCAAAACGAGGACCCAAGACCACAGGATGGTTGGGAAAAACGGAAGGAAACCCACTGATTTGTGGTGCCTTTCGAGGCCCTCTGGTGAGGCTCCTGGGGCTCTCCTGGGGCTCCTCGACGGCCCTGTGGGCCGTCTTGGAGCCATCTTGGGCCGCCTCGAGGCCAGCGTGGCCCGTCGTGGAGCGATACTGGGCCGTACAGTCGGGGCGCTGACGAAGGAATTCTTTTCGTTGGGTAGGGGCTCCGTGTTCCTTAATTGTTTCGCCGTTTGCCGCCACGTTGTCCTCAGGTTTTCGAAGGGAAACCGAAATTCAACTCCTGGAGAGAAGCGGCCTCGTTCCTTAGGTCAGGGTTCCTCAGGTCAGCGCCCCGACTGCATCGGAGGCATCTGGGCCTCGGGAGCGCGAGAGATCAGCCGCACGCTGCGCGGGGCCGTGGCCCCCCGGGCAGAGCGGGCGGCTCAGGCGCCCGGCCGCTGGCCGAGGGGGGCAGGGGCAGAGCACCCCGAGCACGGGGAAACGGCAGCCCGCGGGTGCACACCCCCAGGGGGGGGCTGGTGCGCGGCACCATCGACGTCTGGGCTGTGCGTCACGTGTGGCCACCAGGTGCGAAGAGGCACACTCCGAGACAGGGCCTCCACGGCTGCGAGGCACGCAGAGGTGGAACGAAGAAACGGATGAGGCCAGATTTGTTCTCTAACGCCCCTGGGGAGGCTGGTGCGCTGCACCATCGAGCGGTCTGGACTGTGCTCAACGTGTGGCCACCAGGTGCAAACAGTTTTTTTGGTCAGCGGGGGGAGAGCGAGCCTCTTCCGCCAAAAGCTAGGCGGGCTACGCGCAGCTTCAATGAAGGAGGCAGGGCGCAGGAGGGCGGGGCCTCCGGCGGCCGGAGAAAGGTGGAGCCAGGGGTGCAGGCGGTGCCGAAGAGCTTGCACAGGAGAAGGTACGCCGCGGACGAGGACCGGGGGCGAAGACCCGGAAGGCGAAGGAGATGGTGTAGCCGTCAGCGGCACGTCGCGAACGCCAGCCTCAAGCACTGCGGAGGAAGACGCGCCACTTGACCAGGTCGACGCCCAGGAGGACCAGGTGCAAACAGGCACAATCAGAGACAGGGCGTCCACAGCTGCGAGGTACGCAGAAGTGGGACGAAGAAACGGATGAGGCCAGATTTGTCCTCTAATGCCCCTCCTGCGTTGAGGAGCGGGCGGGGCCCAAGCGTCAGCCCTTGCGGCGACCACGCGCGTGATGATCCGCGCCAACAACGTGCCGACATTGAACGTCCCGTCCGCCCGTCTGCCCTGTCGCCAGTGCGTATGGTGGGCGCGCTCTGAAAAAGGGTGGCATGTTGGGGCAGCCCATTCGGGAACTGCCGACAAATGCAGGACCTCGAGCGCACCAGCCAGATTGCCGCACCGGCGTGCCCGGACCTCTCCATCGACCCAGACGCCGCCAGGCCGCCGTGCCCAGGGCCCCGCACGACCAGAGGCCAGCTCCGTGTGGTGCACGTGCCGTCAGCGGGGACCCCCCTGGCGTGTCATTGGAGAGTGCACACGCGCGCAGCCGCCACCCGAAAGCTTGGGGCCCCTATGATTGAGCAAAGGGTTCGGGCAGTCTCTGCCCCAGTGGGCCCCCAGATCGCGGCCACACACATTGGCAACGAGGAGGGAGCAGGCCAACGCGAGATGATAGATAGGTCGCACACGCCAACACGCGTTGACGCGCGCAGGGCGCACGCCAGCGCGTGCTGACAAGGAGGGGCTCGCCGACAACAAAAAACACATATTCATCTTTGGGCGCTCGGAACCGTCCCTAGTGCCCGGCGCTGTGCTGCCGGCCGAGCTTCGACGTTCTGGTTTCCCCTGGCAGCGCGCCCGTCCGGGCGGCGTGGGGTGACGCATTGTGAACGGCGGTCGGGTCACGCTGGCGCAGGCGATCGGGGGCACGCCAGGCCCCCGGGGTCACCCCCCCGCTGCTCGGAAGCAAGCCGACGGCGCCGATCGCCCACCCCAATAAGCTGTGAAGCCGGGATCAGCGCGCGCGACAGTGGCCTGCAGTGCTACCGAGCCGTGGCAGAAGCTGAAGACCCAAGCTTAAGACAACTTTATTATCATGCGCAACCCGTCGTTCAAAGGCAGGGGGCACGATTTGTCCACCCCCTCCCGGCGGCAGAAGCAGCCGCCGTCCAATAATTACTTGTGCGCTGTTGAGAGGTCGCCGTATGCATGTTTTGTACGTTTGCCGCACTGCATTTCACGCAGTATTGTGTCGATCGTGCACATGCTGTGTTCGCATGCCGCTGCCATTTTCACTCGAGTCCTCACGAGCCCCAGAAGGGGCGAAGCGTTGAGACGCGTACTGGAAAAGAGGCACGGGCTTGAGAGCGCCACACGAGTATGGTGTTGGAAGCCCGGACAGGACAAATTTCAATACAAACAATACACGAGCGCACAGGGAACAAACTTTCGGCAGTGTTGGACGTGCCTCTGGAAATTACACTCCTCGAGACGACACGCACACACACACACACTCACACTCTCTCTCTCTCTCTCTCACACACACACACACTATGCGGATCTCTAGTTCGGGCCTCCCGCCCCCGCGACTTTCCCTGAGCACCCACCAGGAGGGAGTCTGTGATTACCCTTGTCCTTCTCCACGCCCAGAACCCTTCTAGATCAGTTGTTTTGGGAAGGCTGCCTTGTGAAGCCATCAAGGCGTGATTCAGTGGCATGTGCGTGGTGGGGTGTCCATCCGCATGTTTGTGACGAGCGAACAACACACACACACCCATACCTATAGGGAGGTCGGAGGGAGAAGGGCTGGCTATGGGTCTGGGTGCGGGTTGCCGGGCCCCTGGAGAGGCTCCCGTTCGAGCGGGGATCCCCCATCCGACAGCACGCACCCATAGCTCATTCCGTCCCCCCCTAAAGGTATGGGTGCGTGTTGATCGTTCGTCGTCTGGGGCTCTCCTGTGCGCGCGCCTCCCAGAAGTCTCTTCTTGGGTCTTCCGGGGCCCGGCTCTGGCCGTTCTGCCTGCCCTGCTAGCACGGCACGCGCACCGGAACTGGCCGAGGGGCCCCCTCCTTCAGGGCTGACTTCGATGCCTCCGATTCGATTCGATTCGGTTTCGACGGATTCCGATTCCGATTCGATTCGCCATCGGAGTCCGATGCGTGCTCCGATCTCTCACGGGAGGCCTACTAGCCTGCCGATGCCCACCGATTCGACGTTTCCCGACTTGGCTGCCGATTTCCGCTGATCCGATTCATTTCGAACGCCGATTCGACTTATCGATTCGATTATGTGTTCCCCTGTCCTTGTTTTGCTCCCACGCAGCAGCGTACGATGCCAATGTCATTTCATGACGCTCCTCCATGTACCTGTTACCCAGCTTCCGAGGGCCTTCTGGTGCATGCGTCGCGCGGTTGCGTGTGATCAGAGAGAGCCCATGGCTTTCTAAGGTCAATCGTGAGTCCAAGCATCGATCCATCCAGAGATTGGCTGTCGCATCAAACGCTGCCCGTGGATGCTGAGCCACGGGTCAGCCCATGTCAGTTACAACGCTGGCGTGAGCGCGTGTGAGAAACGTGGACAGTGGCAACATGCACTGGCGCTGCTCAGCGAGATGCGGGATGCGAATCTGGAGCCAGACGTCTTACTACAAGATCAGCCGCAACGCGTGCGGATGGGGCCAGCAGTGACAGCGAGCTCTCCTTGAGCCGAGCCCCAGATGCCCTCGGAGCCACCCAGGGGCCCCGACGAAAACCCAAGGACGTCCCGAATGCCCTGCAAGCTGCTCGAACGAGCAGTCCAAGAGGCCCCGAGGACGCCCCCCCGGGAGGCCCAGGAGGCCCAAGGACGGCGCCAACACGATTTCAAGGCGCCCCGAAGGCGTCCGCAGAGGGCCACTGGGAGGCGAAACCCAGCAGGTTCCTCCTGGTTGTTGCATGTCCCCTTCGTCTTTGCACCGTCAGGCCCCGGGGAACGCCAAGAGGGCCCAACACGACACATGATGCCCCCCAAGATGGCCCCGCCCCGAGACAGCTCGCAGATCACCCGAGGCCGCCCCAACAGGGCCCCAGGGCTCCACCAAACCCGCCCTGCCCAGACCGCCCCCCCCCGGCACCCAGCGGCCCCAAGGGACGCCAAAAAGGCCCGAGGCCCCCCCATCCCCTCCAGGCCTCGCCACGACGGCGCGGGGCCCTGAGGGAAACGGGCTCTAAACCGCTAGGCTTCTCTTCACCCCGAGTTCTTCTTTGAGGGTCCTCCTCCTCCTTCTGCTGCTGCTCCTCCTCCTCCTCTTCCTCCTCCTCTCCCTCCCTCCCTCCCTTCCTCCTCCCCCCCTCCTCCCTCCTCCTCCTCCTCCCCCTCCTCCTGCTCCTCCTCCTCGTCCTCCTCCTCCGTCTCCGTCTCCGTCTCCTCCTCCTCCTGCTCCTCCTCCTGCTCCTCCTCCTCCTCATCCTGAGGCCCTTGGAGGAGGGGCCTGGGGGCGCAAGACATCGGCGAGCACAGTTCCAGGACCCTTCCTTCCCTCCAGGACCCGCCACTCCCCCCGTGCCAAGCGACCACCCCCTTCCGCGAAGCCTGGCAAACCAATCCCCAGAGGTATACAATGACGACGGACCTGCCGAACCTCGACGCCCCTCTCAATCGACCACCCCCATCCGCGGAGCCCGAAGACCAGTCCCCAATGGCTTACACTGACGACGAACCTTCTGGAAGACGACCAATGGAGAGGAGGCATGCTGCCAAATCATTTCCAGATGTCTAACACATGTTTTATTAAACATGTATCAAGCATGACTTCCATATGTTTGAAACATATGTTGTACAGTTTAAAGCATGTGAAACACAATTTGAATTCAATGACTGGGCTGCTAGAGTGTCCATTGCCATAGCATCCACAAGACAAACCTAATCGAACATCGACGCTCCTCGCCCATCTCCCCTCGGCCGTCGCTCCTCCCTTCTCTCGCTATGCGTTGATCGCCCGTCGCTTCTCTCCCCCGATCTCCTCGATGCCCTCGTTCCTGTCACTTCGCTCGTCGACCGCCTCCTGGCATCAGGTTGCGACATAATGCTGAAGTAGAGAGAAGCATTGCCTTGCAGCATCAAGACGCAGCAGCGAACGGCTGCAGCGCGAAGCGGGCTGCAGCAGCGGGAGCGCACGGCAACAACATGCAGCAGCAGAAGGCAGCGGGCAGCTGCACGCCATCAGCGGCACCCTGCAGCTACAAGCAGCAACAGTACGCAGCAGTGGGAAGCATGACCAACAGCACGAAGCAGCGGCAGTAAGCAGCAGCAAGCAGTATCACACGCGGAATGCCCGTAGCCCACGTTGTAATTTCAGTCTTTCGGCAGCATGCCCACCACCACATGCCAGTTCAAGCAGATTTCGTGGAGGTAGTCCACGGGTCAGCCTTAGTCAGCTACAGCGCCGGTGTAAGCGCGTGCGAGAAGAGCCGGCAGTGGCAGCGTGCTCTGTCTCTGTTCGGTGAGATGAAGGAGGCGATGCTGCAGCCCAACGACACCTCTTTCAAATTGCTGACGCTTTGCATAACCCCACTAGTTATTTGCTCTTCGCCACGGCGCGGCCCGCCCTAGCTTGCTCGGCGTTCGACTTGGCTTCGTGCGCCCGCGAACCAAAAAGTACCCCCACCAGCCTATCCCGACACGATGCCCAGCGGAGCTGCCCTGTATCCGAAAGCGTGGCATCATTCGGAGATATCGGGGGACCGCGTGGGCCAGAGGCCCCTTGGACGCTTCCCTGAGTCTCTTGGGATCTCCTGAGGGCCTCTCAGAAATATTTTGGGGCGTCGTGGGGGCCTCTTGCCAGCTCTTGGGGGGCCTTTTTGAAGCGTCTTGGGTGCCTCTGAGGGTCCTCTTGGTGCCTCTTTGGGACCTATTGGGGCTTTCCTGTTCGGGCCGTCTGGGGGCCATCTGGGAGGCTATCGAGCAAAGCAGGGGGGATCTCTCATCAGCGTTGCCCCCCCCCCCCCCCCCCCCCGTAAGGCCAAAATTGGACGAACACCTGTGTGGAAAATCAGCAATGGTGCTTCTTGCTGATGCCGTCTTATGCGCTCTGACCGGTCTCCACCACCACCCCCATCCAGACCAAGGGGGATGGAATAGAGGCAGGGGTCAATCTACCTCAAGCCGTAAGCCGTTTCGCTTACTCCTACCCGAGCCTGGGGCCCCGACCTCAATGAGCTCACGAGTTCGGACCTCTGCGGAAGCGCAGTGCCCAGCCTTCAGTGAGTCGCACCCCTGAGCACCAGCACCAAGTCACACATCGTTTGTACTGAAAGTTTGTGCCAGGACAGATGCTGGGCCAGTGCGCCTTGCAGTGTGTTTTGGCACGGACTGTGGGCCTGCAGAGGGCGGAGGAGGAGGACGAGGAGGACGAGGAGGGAGGAGGAAGGAGGAGGACGAGGAGGAGGAGGAGGAGGAGGAGAAGGAGGAGAAGGAGGAGGAGGGCACCCCCGCCGTCCCTGTCAACAGATGTGTGCACACAGTGTATTGCGCATTGCGTTTCGACAGCAAGGGGGACGGGCCTGCACAGGGCGGACATTGTGAGGGCCCCCCCTTGGGGAAATAGAAACATAGCACAAACAGACAATGGCATACAGGTAACAATGACATAAACGTAAAACAGCCCCTAGGGAAACAAACAGTCACACAAACACAAAAGCTCTGAGGTCCGCGCGGGTTTCTCGGAGATCCGCGCTGGACCCCTCCTCCCTGGCGCGCGCAGCGCGCCAGGGGCGGCGCCGGAGGCGCCGCCAGGGGGCCCCAGCGCCGATCGGGGGAATCCGCGCTGACCTCCGAGTTTTTGTGTTTATGTCATTCTTTGTTTCTTTAGTGGAGCCCTCATATTGTCCGCCCTGTGCAGGCCCACCGCCCTTCCTGTCGAAGCGCAATGCACAGTACACTGTGTGCCAACGTCTGGACCCGTCTGCGGGCGCGCCGTGGTCACTCTGCACTGTCTTTTTCTGTTGACAGGGACGGCGGGGGTGCCCTCCTCCTCCTCCTCCTCCTCCTCCTCCTCCTCCTCCTCCTCCTCGTCCTCCTCCCTCCTCCGCCCTCCTCGTCCTCCTCGTCCTCCTCCTCCCTCCTCCCTCGTCCTCCTCCTCCTCCTCCTCCTCCTCCTCCCTCGTCCTCCTCCTCCCTCCTCCGCCCTCCTCGTCCTCCTCCTCCGCCCTCCTCCGCCCTCTGTGTGCCAACATCGGGATCCTTCTGCGACCGTGGGGGGCTCTCTCGACAGGGCCGGCGCGGGGGTGCCCCCGCCGTGCTCGTCAGCAGCCGGTGCGCAGTGCCCACGAGGCGCTGGCGCGCCGGGCAGACGTTGCCCAGCAGTTGCTCTTGCTGGGCATGGCGGGGGGGGGCTTTGACCCGCGTGTGTCGCTGGTCGGGTGGGGTCGGGGGCGGACAAAACCCCCAGCAGTGACACGTCGATTAGTGAATTGTCCGTTGTCGGTTCTCGAGAGGGCGCCGTGGCTGTTATGTTCCAGGCTTTCGCCCGCCAGGTTTGGGCCTCAGGTCGTTTTCACTAAACCACGTTTTACTAAAGGGGGTTTGTCCATCCCCGAGGGGGGGGCTTTGGCCCGCGTGTGTCGCTGGTCGGGTGGGGCGGGGTGCGTGTAGAAAAGTCGGCTACACGCAAGAGGGACCCTTCGCCAAAGGGACCTTTTTGGTGCGGGCACCATGGGGTCCCCCGATCGCTGGGCGCGAAGCGTCAGCAGCGGTGCCCCCCCCGCGTCCCCCGTTAAGTCCCGCACCGGGACGGCCCCAGAGGCGCCCGAGACGGCCCAAGAATCACCCAAGACAGCCCCAAGAGCGCCCAATATCAGCCCAAGATGGCTACAAGAATTCCCCAAGATGGTCCGAGAGGCGCCCAAGACGGCCCCACATCGCCCCAAGACGGCCCAAGAGGCACTCAAGACTGCCCAAGATGGCCTTTAGAGACCCCCAGGAGGACGAAAAGAGGCCCCCGAACGGCCCCCAAGATGCCTTGGATGCTTCTCTCTTGGGGAGCGTCGAACTTCCAGCGTTGTCTCAGGGGCTACCTCTGCGCCTTTGGGGGACGTCTTGGGGCGGTGCGCTCGAAAGGTCGATTCGTGTCCTCGCACTGGGGCCCGTCGAAGGGAGTTCGTGGGGCCCTCTGGGGCCGTCCGAGAAGCTTTTTGGGCCGTCTCGCCGCCCGCTTGCGGGCCTCTAAGGCCGCGCCAACTGGCCCCACTGTCACCACACTACCAGACAAGATTATTATTCGGCCCTGGCGACGAGCAGATCAAATTATCACGGCTACCCCTCCCGCAGCAGCTATGATGAACACAGACCGCGGCGTGAGAAACAGCTTCTGTCCACCATGTCACGCCTACATGGGTGTGCTTCCACTGACACCGCCTCCACCACCGCGTTCCTGCCTTCAAGCCTGCTTGCCTGCATCTCTCGCCCACCTCCCCCTCCAGCGGCCACCTCCTCCATCCACGCCGTCCCCTCCAACCTCCCCTCACCCGCGAGGCCCCGGAGACGCTCCACTTCCACGTCCACGCCATGGCGGGCAGATTCCGTGTCCAGAAGGCCGCGGGTCAGCCCTAGTCTCTCCTACATGGCCAGTGGAAGCGCGTGCGAGAATGGTTCACGCCTCGTGTGCACAAAATCGCCCCTTCACGGCGCCACCACGGGGCCGAATCGCTCAGGCCGGTCCCAGAGGCGCTCCAGAGGGGTCGCAGACCGTCCAAGAGCGCTTCCAAGACGGTCTCAGTGGGTCCCGAGACGGCCCACGAGGGCCCGAAGCCTTCCAGGGGGTCTCCACGACGATCCAAGAGGCTGCAAAGACGCCCCAAGAGGGCCCCGAGCGCACGCCTAAGAGGCACAAATCGTCCAACTCCTATGGGAAAGCTTATATTTTCAGCATGCCCGCCTTGTGTGCTCCTCAGCGGCCCAGGACACGCCAAGAGGCCTCCCAAATCGCCCCAAGAAGACGCCAGCGGCCCCTAAGAGGGCTCCAAGACGGCCCACGAGAGCCCCAAGACGACGCCAGAGAGCCTTGAAACGGCCTCACAGAACCCCAAGACGACCCCAAGAGAGCTCCGAGGGGGGCCCAAGAGGCTCCCAAGACGGCCTCGGGCAGCCTCAAGAGAGCTCCAAGACGGTCCAAGGCCTCCCGGACGCCCCGTGACGGCCAAACAATGCCCCAAAACGTCCCAAAACGCTCCGAGAGCAACCCAAAAAAACTTCAGAATGGCCCGAGAAAGACCCCCCCACAAGGACCACCAAGCAGGCCCAGAGACGCCCACTAAAAGAGCGATCTGTGAAGTACAAAGCTCTTCTCACCAAGGCTCCCAAGAGCGAGATGCAGCGTAGAGAGCTCTTCCAGTCACAGCTCCCATGAGCGAGCGGTGACGTCGGGACACCCTTCCGACCTCTCACATAGGAGCACGCACGCACAGCACGCAATCACAATAGATTTCCTGGGCTGTCCCCTGGAAGAGGCTCGGGGGGGCAGCCCGGGAACGGCCCCAGAGGCGCCCCAAAAAACTTCAAGAGAAAAGGCCCCCAGGAGGCCGCAAGACAGCCAATAAGGCCCCAACAGGCCCCCAGGAGCTCGGAAAGAAACCCCGAGAGGCCCACTAACCGTTCCCAAGGAGACGGCAGCGCCCGTCATCAGGCTTCGAAGAGGCAACCGGAAAAAAGTCACCAGAGCCCTCTGGGTGAATTTTTTCAAGGCCCCAGGTCCTTAAAAAATTGACAACCGGCGAGACGTACACCGCAGACCCACCATAGCCGTTTGTGACGCTCCGACGGCTGTCTAGGCGCCAGGCGGAGGTAGAGCGGAAGGTGGACGAAGAGAAGGAAGCGGTCCAAGAGGGCCTCCGAGACGGCCCAAGACCGCTCGACGACACTCCAGACGTGCCGCGGCAAACGAAATCATTGATTCTTCTAGTTGTTCTAAGATTTCCACCTTCTCGCCAATTCGAGCGAAGACAGGTCCAGGACTGCCTTTTCGAGCCAAGACTGGCCCAAGATGACGTGGACGAAGTCCGCGGGTTCGCCCTAGTCATCTATATTGCTGGGGTCAGCGCGTGCAAGAGGGGCGAGCAGTGGCACGGGGCTCTGGCGCTGATCAGCGAGATCTGATCGGCGCTGATTAGCGAGATGTTGACGCTGATTGGCGTGTTCAGTGTGATCAGCTGATCAACGTCGTCATCTCTACAATGCCAGGGGCGCCGCGTGCCCGAAACATTCCAGGATCAGGTGATTCAAAGTCGGGCTGGCAGGCCCCAGCGTATTCTTGGGCGCCCCACGTGCGTTCCAAGACGGCCCAAGAGGGCCCCAAGGCGTTCCAGAAGCCGCGGTGGACCACCCAAGGGGGCTCCAAGACGGCTCCAGATAGTTCCGAGGGAGCGCAAGAAAGCCACACGGCGGCCCAAGTGGGCCTCTCGATGGTCCGCTTCCCAATGGTTCATCGATCCTCTCCTGGCAGCGGGTTGTGCCAGCAAGCTGACGTGGCGAGAAAGAGAGCCCTGCAGCATGAAGCAGCAACAGCGACCGGCAGCAGTACGCAGCATGAAGCAGGCAGCAGCGGCAACACGCAGCAGCAAACAACAGCATGCAGCAGCAGGTAGCAGCACGCACCAGGCAGAACTGGCCATCAGCAGCACCCTGCAGACACTAGCATGCGCGGAATGTGAAGATAGAAACCCGCGTAATCATTTCAGCCTCTCGGCAGCATGTCCACAATCACATGTCTGTTCGTGGAGATTTCGTGGACGTAGTCCACGGGTCAGACCTAGTCAGCTACAATGCTGGGATCAGCGCGTGCGAGAAGGGCGAGCAGTGGCAGCCAGCGCTGGCGTTGCTGAGCGAGATGCGGGAGGCAAAGCTGGTGCCCGACGTCATCTCTTCTACAATGCAGCGCCTCTTGCGTACCAGAAGGGCCTGAGTCAAAACGAGGGTTTCCGGGGCTTTGGCAGGCCCAGGCCAAACGAAGAGGGCCGGGCGTTCCAGGACGGCCCAGGAGGGCCCCAGACGGTCCAAGATGATTTGGGACACCTCCAGGCGTTTGAGAAGTCGCCAATTTGGCTTGCAGACGGCCCAACAGGGCCCCAAGATGGCTCAAGAGGGCTCCGCAAGGCCCCCCACGTTCTCGCCTTTTCGGGTTTCCGACGCTCCAAGACGGCCCGAGATTGCCCCAACATCGCCTCAAGGCAGACGGCCCACCAGGCCCCCAAGAGGGCCCCAGGACAGCCCAAGACGGCCGCAAGACGGCCGAGGAGGCCCCCACCGGCCCATGACAGCTCCAAGCAGAACGCCAGAGAGTCCCAATTGGGGGAGCTCGAAGTGACATTTCGCACCCTCCGCCTCAAGAAGATGACCCCCGAGACCGCCGGCGGGCCCCCAAGAGGACCCCCAGAAGTCCCAGGAGGCCTCAGGGGCCCGAGTCAGGCCTCGAGCGGCCCCCAGGGGCCCGAGGACACCGCCAACACAGCCGCCAAGAGGCTTCCGAGGGAAGATCCCTCCGAGAGCTCTGGGACTGCGCCGGCCATCCGGCTCTCCATGAGCGACGCAAGAGGAGACCAGATGTTCGGCCGCACGCGCGCTGAGGCCATCGAGACAGTCGCGCGGTGGCCTCTTCTCCTGCCTCCCTATCTCGCTCCTCGCTCCTCGCCGCCTTCTCCTCGCTCCCATGCCTCTCTCTCTCTCTCTTTTCTTCGCTCCCATTGCTCCTCGCTGCTCACTCTTCCTCGATCCTCCCTCCTCTCTCCTGGCCCCACGCCTCTCTCTCTCTCTCTCCCTCTCCCGCGGCGCCAGCACAGAGCGGGAGACCGAGCACCTCGCACCCACCACGCGGCACCGAACGCAACTGCAAGCACGCCTCTCATCACCCGCCGACATGTCTCCCCGAAAGTATCCCTCCATCTCCGTTGTCCGATCCTGCTCCCCAGAAGCCTTCGGACGCCTCATGCGACGAAGCGCCCCTGGACATGATTAATGAGTGAACGGCGAACTCAGGTCTAAGCTTGACTTTCGCCGCAGCTCCTCCTTCGCCGCAGAACCAAGCAACCCCACAGCAACGCCCTTAACACCAAACCCGACGCACGGGATCGCAAGCCCCATGCCACGTCGCACCTCGAACAAACGTGCCGACATCTCCACAACATTCCACCGAGATCCGAGAACACATCCACGGACCCGCAGTGAACGCACAGCAAACATGCTTGCATGCTCGGCACCCTCACCCTCAAATTTTCCGCACCTCGCATCCAACGCAGTCCGCCGACCACCCGCCAAAGCGGTCGCCTAAATATTCTGGCCTATTATTTGCTCCGCCCGCGCTCTACCCCTTCCGAGGCGCTGGCCGACATCCCACGTGATCTTGGCTGCCACCGAGCAGAAGAGCAAGCGACAACGCAACCCAGCAAGCGAGCCGGCGAGCTGGCAGGCATGGGATTAGGAATGTTGGCCAGCAGGCAAACAGAAACATTTGGTATAGAGTTGCTTGGGCAGCAGGCTAGCAGCCACGCGCGCAGGGCAGCGCGCAAGCATGACAGCAGGCAGGCGATTCCCACCCCTGCGTGCGAATCAGCTGTCGTGGACGTGAGTCCACGGGTCCGCCGTAGTCAGCTACATGGCTGCGACCTGCGCGTGTGAGAGGTGCGGCCAGTGGCAGCATGCCTTGTCGTTGCTCAGCGAGATGCGGGAGTGCAATGTGGAGACGGACGACATCAGTTATAACGTGTGCGCCACAGCGTATGAGAGGTCGTCTCTCGACTCGGCAGGATTTCCAGGCTATCTTGGGATCGGTCTTTCGCAATTTCGCGTGTCTTGCGAAGCATTGCGCGTGTGAGAACTTGTTGGGCAACCGCTGCGATTACGTGGACGGACATCCGTACTGTGACTCTGACAGCGGATTCAATCGCGCAAGAAGTTGTTTCGGATAATATTGCACGGATCCGTTCTGGTCGGCTACAGCGGTGAGATCAGCATGTGTGAGAGAGAGGCGTGTAGTGAAAGCGGCTCATGCCGTTCTTCATCGAGATGGTGATCTTCAAGTTGGGGCCCAATGTCGACAGGTGCTCAGCGAGTTGCGGGATGTGATGTCGGAGCCCAAAGTCATCTGTACCAATTCTGAGCGAATTATGTGCCATATATGAACGCAGTGTGCTAGCTCCCGTGCCCCCGACACTGGGCCAGGATGCTCCAAAGACGCCTGTAGCTGCTCGTAAGATCCAGTGCCCGCACGAGGGCCCAGTTGAGTTGACGACACTCCAGAGAGGGTCCACGGTCCCCGAACGGATCTACGATTGCCCCAAGATGCTTCTGAGGGAACCCGAAGCCGCTTCTCAAGTCTCCCTCCGCGCTCTACTCATGTTGCTCCTCGCTCCTTCCTCGCCTTTCGCCTTGATCCTCGTTGAGCCCTCGGTTTTCCCACCTCCCTCCTCGAACCTGACTCCTCGCTCCTTGCTCTTCGCTCCTCCCTCCTCGTTCCCCTCTGCGAGCGCCAGGTGGCGTCAGCCAGTTGGCAGGACTGCGGAGAAGCAGCACCCCGCAGGCTGAGAAGCAGAAGTAACGTAGCGAACAGCCGCAGCACGCAGCCCTCCGCAAGCACCACCCGCGGCAGCACGGAAGCAGCAAACACCAGCAGCATGGTTCGATGCTCGTTTGGGGGACATTCCTGGGGCCCACCTAGTGGATTTGTTCGACTCAGGTTCGACTCAAGTTCGACTCAGGTTCGACACAGATTCGACTCAGATTCGACCCAGGTTCGACTCAGCTTCGACTCAGGTTCTACTCAGGTTCGACGCAGCTTCGACGCACGAGTGAAGCGAGTGGCTCCAGGAAGGTCCCCAGAATGAGCATCTAAGCATGGGACAGGCAGCAGCATCCTGCAGCTGCAGGCAGCAGCAGCAGCAAAACCACATTTGGGGCCCAGCGTCACCATGAAAGTCCTCCCGCGACAGCTCCGCCCCGAGCCAGCGTGCCATCTCGGACAAACGTCGAGGCTAGCATGCCGCGGTTCAGCACCAGTGGACCTCTGCGTGCGAGAAGGTACTGTGCGTCAATGGCCGTTGTTTCCTTCCGGGAGGCCCCAGGAGGCCGAAACGCGTCCCAGGGGCAGTTTGTACAGCCTTGTGGGCCTCTGGCCACGCCCCATACACGTGCCAACGGAGCCCAGAGACAGCCGAAGAGGCGCCCAAGACTGCCCCGACGGCCTACGAGGCCCCCAAGACGACCCAAGAAATATCCACGAGGGCTCCCAAGGCAGCCCCAAAAGGCAAAAGTGGTTTCATTCCCTAGGAGAGTTTGCAGTGCTTTGGCTTAGCATGTTTTGTCTTCGCAGCGTTCCAGCAGGCTTTGGAGGCGACCTGGATTCCCCCAAGACAGCCTCAGCTCCCATGAGAGTCCCAAGACGGTCCAAGAGGGCCCCAGGACGGTCTAAGAGATGCCCAAGACGGCCCACGAGGGCCCCAAGAGGCCCCCCAAGAGAGCGAACTCGAAGTGACATTTTGCGGCCTCCGCTCCAGGACGAACCTGGAAGCCGCCAGCAGGCCCCTGAGATGCCCCCTACAAGCCCCAGGAGTCCCCCAAGACTTTCAGGCCCCAAGAGGGCCCCTAGAGGCCCTAAGGCACCCCAAAGCACAGCCTCGAAGAGGCTTTCGAGGGAAGATCCCCATGGAGCTCTGTGACTGTGCCGGCCACCCATGAGAGACCACATAAATGAGCGAAGGAGACTCTCTCCTCGCCCCTCGCCTCCCTCGCCTCGCTTCTGGCTTCTCCCTTCTCGCTCGACCTCGCTCCTTCACCTCTCTCCTGCCCCCTCGCTTCTCCCTCCTGGCTGCTGGCGCCAGCCTCCCTTTTCCTCCGCGGCCCTCCCTTTCTCCATCCTCGCATCTTTCTCTCTCTCTCTCTCTCTCTCTTCCCTCGGCCGTCGCGCGTCCATTCTCGCACCGTGCTCCTCGCTGATCGCACCTCGATTTCCCCCACCCCTCCCCCCTCGGCCCTGACTCATTGCTCCTTGCTGCTCGCTCCTCGCTCACTCACGAGCTCCAGGTTGCGTTAGCTGGCATGGATACCAAGACGCAGCACTCTGCAGCCCCAAACAGCAGCGAGCAGCAGCATTCCGCAGCAGCATTCCGCAGCAGGCAAAGGCGGCACTGCAAAAGCAGGCAGCACCAAGAACATGCCGCAGGCAGAGGCAAGCTGCATCTGAAGGCAGCAACAGCAAAGCCGAAGTTCGGGCCCAACGCCATCTCGACAGCCTTTCGGCTACATCTCTGCCCTGGTCCAACGTGCCATCTCGGACTTCTGTCGTGGGCATTCGGCCACGGGTCAGCCCTAGTCAGCTACAGCGCTGGGATCAGCGCTTGTGAGAAGGGGTCGCAATGGCAGCGGGCCTTGGTGCTGCTCAGCGAGATGCGGGAGGCGAAGGTTCACCACTGACTGAACCACTCGCACCGACCAGCAGGCCTCGGCAGGCCACCGGCAGACTTTGAGCTTTCGGAGGGGGCGCGGATCCTACATTATTTTTCACATGTTCCCGAAATCCACGCCAGGGCAAATCGCTCTGCACGGCTGGTTCATTCCCGCCCAGAACCCCACCTTCTGCGCGGCCCTCGGGTAGGGTGGGGCTGGTTTGGTCGCTGGTCAAAGGTGGAGCTCACCGACATCATCTTTACAGCGCCGGTTTTAAGACATGCTCCGCGTGCGGATCATACATTAAAATAACGGGATCTAGTATTAAAAACAATGATTACTGTATGCATTGAATTATTCGTTAGTTAATCATGTATTTAACATCCAATGTTTTAAACATCATATGTGTTAAAACCTGCCCTGTACAATGCTGGGACGAGCGCGTGAGAGCAGGGCTCGTGCACCGAGTGGCCCACGGCGGCCCCGAGCCGCTCACGACGGCGCTCCAGAGGCCCAAGGTACGGCCCGAGCACGGCCCCAGAGGGCGCCCCGACCGCCCCACAAGGTGGCTCGGAGGTGCTCCATGAGGCCGCCCCGGCGGCCCCAGAGGACCCCCAGCGAGCCCCAGGGCGGCCCGAGAGGGCCCCAGAAACAGGCCCAGGAGCACGCCGTTGACGGCGCCACGCGGCCAAAAGCATGGATTCCCCACGAGTGCTGAAGAATGTCCACGCTCTGGCCATGCTGGGCCACGAAGCCCCCTGCCAGGTCGCCCCTGCCCGGTCGCCGCACGAGAGCCCAACAGGCCCCCCAGAGGACCCCAAGACGACCCAAGACAGTTCCACGACGGCCCAACAGGCGCCCAGGAAGCAGCCAAGTCAGTCGCAAGACCGACCCAAAACGTCCCACGACCTCCCCAAGACAGCCCAAGAGGCACCCAAGGCGGCCCCAGACGGCCCCAAGACGGCCTCAGATGCACCCGAGACAGCCCAAAAGGTCCCCAAGAGGCCCCCAGGAAGCCGCGAAGCGGCCCCCAGGAAGCCGCGAAGCGGCCCCCAGGAGGCCCTAAGTGCCTCCAGGACAGAGCTGGCAGAGCGTGTGTCGCAACGAAATGTGGCCCTTTTTTATGTACGTTGCAAGGGTGAGAGGGCAACGAAAAGCCACATGCAGGAGCTCGGTAGTCAAGAGTCGCAAGCAACTGAGGCCATCTGTTTATGGCGATCGTACGGCGGCGAAGCGCGAGAGGGCATGGGAGATGCGTAGATGGGAGCCCGCAGGTCACGAGTCGCAGTGAAGTGTGGCCGCGTGTCTGCCGGAGGGACGTCGATCAGCCGCCTGTGCGTTGGTCGTGGCCGGAGGCCACGGGTCAGCCCCTGTCAGCTACAGCGCCGGGATCAGCGCGTGTGAAAAAGGCGAGCAGTGGCAGCGGGCCTTGGCGCTGCTCAGCGAAATGCGGGAGGCGAAGCTGGATCCCCACGACATCTGCCCTACGATGCCGGAACCTCTGCATGCGAGACGACTCTGCGCAGCAGTCGCGTTTTGCCCCGGGGAGGCCGAAGATCGTCTCTGGCGCAGCTCCGACAGGCCTGCGGGCTTCGGCCACGCTCCCTATACTGCCCAAGAGACTCCCCAAAGACCGCCGAAAAGGGGCCCAGGACGGGCCCGGGAGGCCCCCGAGACGGCCCAAGAAAGCCCCAAGAGGCCAAGAGGCCCCCCAGGGAGGGCCCAGAGAAGCCAACATCTCTGATTCCCTACAGGTTTCTGGACGGATTGCGGCGTTCTCGCTCTCTCGAGATTCCGAGGCTACAGTCAAAAACCTTCTTTCGGCTTCCAAGGGTCTTACGTCCTTACCGCGCGTTCTTATTAGGGTTTTTGATTGCTCGCGATGGCCCACGAGGCCGCAAAGATCGCTCCAAGGCAGCCCCACAGGCCCCCCGAAGGGGGCCCCCGCGAGCCCAGGCCAGCCCCAAGAGGGACCCAAAAGAGTGCCCCAGGAGGGGGAGCTCGCATCTCGCACCTCGCACCCTCCAGTCCAAGGTGGCCGCGAAACTGCCAGCGCAGTTACCCCCAAGAGGGGCCCGAGAGTGCCCCAAGAGGGGCAGCCCCAAGAGGGACCCAAAAGAGTGCCCCAGGAGGGGAAACTCGCATCTCGCACCTCGCACCCTCCAGTCCAGGACGGCCCCGAGACTGCCAGCGTAATTCCACCCCCAAAACTACCACCCAGAAGCCCCAGGGAGGCCCGCACGAGGCCCAAACCCAGGCCCACGAGGGGCCCCGACGCGCCCGAGAGGCCCCCCACACGAGGCTTCCGGGTGGAGCTCCGAGTCGCGGGGCCGAGCCGGCCGCCCCTCCGAGAGCCCCCCCCTCGGCGACCCCAGGGGGAGACCAGATGGTCGGCCCCACACATCCTCGCCGAGGCCTTTTGAGGCACTCGCGTCCTGGCCTCGTCGCATGCCTCGGTCTCTCCCGTGCTGCTCCGCGCTCCTCGCTCCTCGCCGATCCCTCGTCGCTCCTCGCCTCTCCGTCCTTGGTCCTCTTCCTGGCGCCTCTCTCGTTGCTCTTCCTTGCGCCTCCCGCCTCTCTCCCCGGCCCTCCATTTTTCCTCTTGGCCACTGGCTTTTGCCTGCCCCTCCTTCGGCTCTCCCTTGTCCCGCCGCGCCTCTCGTTCTCTCTCTCTCTCTCTCTTTTTTTTTTTCTCTCTCTCTCTCTCTCTCTCTCTCCTCTCTCTCTCTCTCTGTTCTATTTTCGACCTTTTGGTCCCCTTCTCGCTCCTTGCTCGTCGCTGATCGCTCTTTACTCCCTCCCCTCCCCTCGACTCTGTTTTCTTGCTCCACGGTCCACTCATGGACTCTTAGTTGCGTCAGCTGGCAAAGGTCATTACCAAGAAGCAGCACTCTCCACCCTCAAGTAGCAACAGCGAACAGCAGCTGTCCGCAGCAAGCAGCGGCAGCACACAGCCAAAGATCGTAGAAGCGGCAACATGCCGCATGCGGCAGCACCTTGCAGCTGCAGGCAGCAACAGCAGATGTGGGGTTCGGGCCCGCGGTCATCACGAAAGCGTTTCGGCTACATCTCTGCTCTGGCCCCACGTGCCATCTCGGACATATTTCGTGGCCGGTAGCCCACAGGTCAGCCCTAGTCAGCTACAGCGCTGGGATCAGCGCGTGTGGGAAGGGGGCGCAGTGGCAGCGGGCCTTGGCGCTGCTCAGCGAGATGCGGGAGGAGAGGCTGGAGCCAACCGTCATCAGCTACGGCACCGAGGTCAGCTCGTGCGAGAAGGCCAAGCGCACTGCCGGGGGGAGCCGCGCGCAGGAAGGGCGGAGGATCCGATGGCCAAGAGCAGGCCCTGGCCGGCCCTGGGCAGCCCCATGACGATGGCCGGAGACGCCCCCAGACGGGCGAAGAGCTCCCCAATGCGGCTGTCATGCGGCCCCCGTTGTGCCGGAAGGTTGCGCGCAAGAGGGCTCCAAGAGGGATCCAAGAGGCTCCGAGAGTCCAAGAGGTTCGACGTTCCCGCCTCTTCGGGGTCTCCTCGCTCCCCAAGGCCAGAGAGAGTTTTGAGACAGCCCAAGAGGGCCCCGAGACGGCCCCAGCGGCCCCCAAGACGACCCAAGACGACCCCAAGAAGGGCCCACGAGGGGGAACTCAAAAATACACGTCGCGCCCTATATAGACTGTTGGCTTGCCGAGTCGTCTGGCTGATCCCGGCACGATGTGCCAGCCCTCAGGCCAGCGTGCGCCCAAAGCTGCCTCGAGCCCGATTGCTCTGTGAGGATCCAGGGGCCCTGTGCCGTGTGGTGTCGTAGTTGTCGATCACCTCCTTAGGGGGCCACATGCGAACCCTACCCCTACCCCCCACGATTTCTGAGGGGGAGGGTGGGGTTCACTTCGTTCGAGAGCTCCCGAGCGAAGTGAACCCCACCCTCCCCCTCAGAAATCGTGGGGGGGAGGGGTAGGGTTCGCATGTGGCCCCCTACTCCTCTGGGGGGGCGCCGTTATGCCGTGTGGCAGCTGTCGCTCCAGGATGATCCCAGAAACCTTCAGCTGGCCCGCCCAAGAGGCCCCCCCAGACGCCCCAGACGGCGCCCCAAGAGGCCCAGAGCAGGTCCCGAGGGACCCTCGAGAAGCCGCAGCACGCCCCCAAGACTCAGGAGGGAAAATAAGCACAGACACAATTTGTCGTCGACTCCCGGGAAAATCTAGGAAAATATGGGAAGTGGGGGGGACGACGAACATACATAAGATATTGAAACATATGGGGAGTCCTGTGATTTGGGTGTATTTATTTGTGTGTCCTTGGGCCCCCTGAAAGGCTGCCCCCAACAGAAGCTTCCGAGGGGAAGTCTCACATAGAGCTCTGGGACCGCTCTGGCCACCGAGGAAAATACGGCGCCAGTGCGCCTCTCATATTTTTCACCTCGTTTGCAAAGGCTCCGCTCTGAATGGGCGACTCGTCCGGGAGTTGTTCTTTCGGAGAGCGCTCTGGACAGGCTGGCCATTCGGGGCATGCTCCGCAGTGCCTTCGAGCTTCTCCCCATCCCAGGCAGCCCGCGCGCATCCTCCGACCTCCTCGGGCGGCCACATCCACCATGGAACATCGTAAGAGAAGAAGGCGAAGGCCCGCTGTTGCTTGTTGATTTCCAGCCTTGGTTCAAATACAGCCTCAAGGTGGCTCAAAACCATCCTGGGGCGGCCCACAACGCCCACATCACCCGAACGGCAGCAGCATGAAACACGAGGCAGGCAACAATAGCGTCAGCACACAGCAAACAGCAAACAGCAGCAGCAGCAGCAACAGCAACCTCGCGGTCAGCAGCACACACTAATCAGTCGTGGCCATCGGCAGCACACTTCGGCCACAAGCAACAGCGACACACAGCAACGGCAAACATGATCAATAAACATGCAACAGCGGCAGCAAGCAACAGCACGCGAGGCATGCGCCGAGTGCGAGGGTCGAGCCCCACGTTGTGATGACAACCCCAGAGATCCCAACACACTTCCAGGATGCCGCAACACGCTTCAAATCTGCTCCTGAGGCAGGGGCAGCGGACGCCAGGCGAGATGAAGAGGATGATGATGATGACGAGGAGGAGGAGGAGGAGGAGGAGGAGGAGGAGGAGGAGGAGCTGCTGCTGCTGTTGCTACTGCCCATGCCCCTGGGTCGTCTGCGGCTGATACTGCGAGCGCTGCTCTGGACGCCGTCAGAAGCATCAAGCAAGCAGCGCACCCTGAAGCAATTGGCAGCACTGAGTCCACGGGTCAGCCTTATAAGCTAGAACGTTGGGATTAGCGCGTGCGGGGACGGTGAGCAGTCGCAGCTGGCTTCGGCGTTGTTCGGCGAGCTTTGACACACATCTAATAAGACGGCGCGTCCGACCCAACATCAGCAGCGCCCTGCAGCTTCTATCAGCGACAGCACGCAGCAGCGGTACGTAAGCATTACGAACAGCACGCAGCAGCGGCAGAAAGCAGCAACACGCAGTAGTCTTGCGCGGAATGCGAAGTTCGAGCCACACGTAATCATGTCAGCATTTCGGCAGCACGTCTACCAGCACATGCCAGCTCGGGCAGACTTCGTGGACGTAGCCCACGAAATATGTAATCTATGTGGTGCAAGCTATGTGGTGCAAGTCACTTGCCGAGCTTGCAGTTGTCAACTCCACTGCTCGCACAATCATCCCACCCCCCCACCCGCAACTTGGTTTGCAAACCCCATGCGGGAGCGATTGCGATGAGTCCTTGGTGTTGGCTGGTGCGTCTCTGCGGCCGCGCTAGCCCGCGCATGCTCGCGCCCGTAGCGGCCAGCTAGTTTGGCGCGACCGACACGAACGCGGTGGCGCTGACCGCTCGGCACATTTGAGCGGGCATTTCAGTGCGAGTCGGCGACTTGGGCGGGCGCGGTACCATGGCAACGTCGACAACGGTAGACACGATGTTAGTAGCTGGTGACAATGCCCAAGACGGCCCAAGAGAGCCCCAAGAGGCCCCAAAAGGTTTTCAGAGCGGCTTCAAGTTGATTCCAAGAGCGCCCTAAAACAAGTGGAGTGACGCCACTTGCTTGAGGATTCTCTCCGGGCCCACTTGGGGCACTTAGGGCGGCCTCTGAGCGCTCCCGGAGGCCGGCGAAGTCTCGCCGCAGGGAAGGCAGGAGCGGGCCCCACGAGACCGGACGGAGGCTTCGAAGACGGCTTGAAGTGCATTCCGAGAGAGCCCAAGTGGAGCGACGACGCCACTTCCTCTTGGGGCCATCTTCGGGTGCCCTTGGGGCCCTTTTTGGAGCCTCCCAGGAGCTCGCCTGCATTCTGCCTGGAGCCCCAGGGTGGCTCCGAGAGGGCCCCGAGAGGCTTCGAGGGGAGACCCCCAGAGGGCTCCAAAAGCCCTCCAAGATGGCCCACAAGCAAGTGTCGTCACTCCGCTTGCTTTGGGATTCTCTCCCGGCCCACTTGGGCTCTCGGAGCGCTCCCAGGCGCTGCCTAAGTCCAGCCTGAAGCCCCAGGGTAGGCCCAAGCAGGCCCCAAGAGGCCCCAGAAGAGCTTTCGGAGCGGCTTCGAGTGGATTTCAAGAGAGCCCCAAAGCAAGTGGAGTGACGCCATTTGCTTGTGGATTCTCTCCGGGCCAACTTGGGGCCCCTCGGAGCTCTGCCAGGCGTCGCCTCAGTCCCGCCTGAAGCCCCAGGGGAGGCAGGAGCGGGCCCCACGAGCCCACAACGAGGCTTCCAAGACGGATTGAAGTGCATTCCAAGAGAGTGCTGCACTCCAATGTCTCGATTGCGGCGATCCCCCCAGCGAGTCCGTCCCACGAGGGGCGGCGACGTCGTCGTCGACTTGTCGTTGTCGCCGTCGCTCATCGTCCTCATTCGATCATACATGCGACTGGACAGGCAATCCCACAAAATGCGAGATGCGGCCGACAGTATCGTCGTTCGTCCACACTCAATGAGTGATGCGACCATACGGACTGTTTCCTTCTGTGTCGCAGACACGGCCTACAAGCACTGCCCCCCTCAACGTCGATAGTGGTGATCACACCACGGGCACACACTAATCAGCTACAGCGCCGGGATCAGCGCGTGTGAAAAAGGTGAGCAGTGGCTGCGGTTTGTGGCGCTGCTCAGCGACATGCGGGAGGCGAAGCTGGATCCCAACGAGACCTTCTCTACGATGCCGGAGCCTCTGCGTGCGAGACAGCACTGTGCAGCAGTCGCGCTTTTATCTACGAGAGGCCCAGGGAGGGCGAAACGCGTCCCGGGGGCAGCTCCGACAGGCCTGCGGGCTTCGGCTCCGAAGCCAACGACAGCCGAAAAGGGGCCCACGACGGCCCTGACGGCCGAGGAGGCTCCCAAGACTGGCCCAGGAGGCCCCCCCACACGGCCCAAGCAAGTCCCGAGAAGCTCCCCCCGGGGAAGGCCCCGAGAAGCCAGCATCACTTATTTCCTACAGGTTGTTGGAAGGATTGCGGCGTGCTCGCCTTGTCGGGATCCCGATGCTACGCGATAGCCCACGAGGCCCCCAAGATCGCCCCAAGGCGGCCCAGCAGGCCCCAGGAGGGCCCGCATGCAGCTCGAGGGGGACCCAGGACATCCCATGGCGACCCCAAGAGGGACCCACGAGGACCCCACGAGGGCCTCGGGCCACGCAACCGATACGGGCCAGCGGAGCCCAAAGACGGCCGAAGAGGCGCCCAAGATGGCCCCAATCGCCCAGGAGGCCCCCAAGACGGCCCAAGAAAGTCCCGAGAGGCCCCTCAAGGAGGGCCCCGAGAAGCCAACATCACTGATTTCCTACAGGTTGATGGAAGGGTTTCGGCCGTCCCGCCTTTTCGGGATTCCGATGTTGCGCGATGGCCCACGAGGCCCCCAAGATCGTCCCAAGGCGGCCCAGCAGGCCCCAGGAGTGCCCGCATGCAGCTCGAGGGGGACCCAGGACATCCCATGGCGACCCCAAGAGGGACCCACGAGGACCCCACGAGGGCCGCGGGCCACGCAACCGATACGGGCCAGCGGAGCCCAAAGACGGCCGAAGAGGCGCCCAAGATGGCCCCAATCGCCCAGGAGGCCCCCAAGACGGCCCAAGAAAGTCCCAAGAGGCCCCTCAAGGAGGGCCCCGAGAAGCCAACATCACTGATTTCCTACAGGTTGTTGGAAGGATTCTGGCGTTCTCGCCTTGTCGGGATCCCGATGCTACGCGATGGCCCACGAGGCCCCAAAGATCGCCCCAAGGCGGCCCAGCAGGCCCCAGGAGGGCCCGCATGCAGCTCGAGGGGGACCCAGGACATCCCATGGCGACCCCAAGAGGGACCCACGAGGACCCCACGAGGGCCTCGGGCCACGCAACCGATACGGGCCAGCGGAGCCCAAAGACGGCCGAAGAGGCGCCCAAGATGGCCCCAATCGCCCAGGAGGCCCCCAAGACGGCCCAAGAAAGTCCCAAGAGGCCCCCCGAGAAGGGCCCCGGGAAGCCAACATCACTGATTTCCGATAGGTTTTGATGTTGACGTTCTCGCCTTTTCGGGCTTCCGATGCTACACGATGGCCCACAAGGCCCCCAAGATCGCCCCAGGGCGGCTCCACAGGCCCCCGAAAAGGCTATCAGGCAGCCCAAGAGGGCCTCAAGGCAGCCCGAGACGGACCCACGCCGCCCCATGGCGGCCCCAAAAGGGACCCAGGACGACCCCACGAGGGCCTCGGGCCACGCCCCCATAATTAGTACCCAGCGGAGCCCAAAGACTGCCGAATGGGCGCCCACGATGGCCCCAACGTCCCAGGAGGCCCCCAACACGACCCAAGACTGTCCCAAGAGGACCCCCAATAGGACCCAGAGAAGCCAACATCATCGATGTTCGATCGGCTTTTGAAGATGTTAGACGTTCTCGCCTTTTCGGGCTTCCGATGCTACACGATGGCCCACGATGCTGCAACATCGCCCCAAGGCGGCCTCACAGGCCCCCAAGAGGGCCCCCCAGGCAGCCCAAGAAGGCTTCAAGGCCGCCCAAGAGGGACCCAAGACAGCCCATGCCGGCCCCAAGAGGGGCCCATGAGTGCCCCAAGAGGGGGAATTGGCACATCTCGCATCCTCCAGTCCAAGGTGGCCCCGAGGCTGCCAGCATATCCCCAAGACGCCACCCAGAGGCCCCAGGAGGCCCGCACGAGGCCCTGGTCAGGGCCCACGAGGGCCCCGACCCGCCCCAGCTGCCCCCCACCAAGGCTTCCGAGGGGAGATCCGAGTTATGGGACCGAGCCGGCCGCCCAAGAGAGCCCCACCCTCACCCCTCCTCGCCTCTCTCTCTCTCTCTGTCTCTTTTTCTCTCATATCTCTCTCTCTCTCTTCTATGTTCGACTGTTGCTTCCCTTGACGCTCCTCGCTCCTCGCTGATCGCTCCTCACTCCCCCCCCTCGAACCTGTCTCCTCGCTCCTCGGTCCACTCACGAACTTCTAGTTACGTCAGCCGGCAAAGGTAGTTACAGAGAAACAGCACTCCGCAGCCTCAAGAAGCAAAAGCGAACAGCGGCAGTCTGCAGCAAGCAGCGGCAGCACACGGCCAAAGATCGCAGAAGCAGCAACATGCCGCATCAGGCATCAACAGTTGCTGGAGTCCGGGCCCAAAGACATCACGAAAGACTTTTGGCAACATCGTTGCCCTGGCCCACGTGCCATCTCGGACATATCTCGTGGCGGGTAGGCCACAGGTCAGCTACAGCGCTGGAATCAGCGCGTGCGGGAAGGGGGCGCAGTGGCAGCGGGCCTTGGCGCTGGCCTGCGAGATGCGGGAGGAGAGGCTGGAGCCAACCGTCATCAGCTACGGCACCGAGGTCAGCTCGTGCGAGAAGGCCAAGCGCACTGCCGGGGGGAGCCGCGCGCAGGAAGGGAGACGAAGTTGGAGCCAACCGTCATCAGCTACAGCGCCGAGGTTAGCTCGTCCGAGAAGGCCAACAGTGTTGACTCTGGGGGATGATTGCTCTCTGGTCAAGGCAGGGAAGTTCGCCGTAGAACCCGAGTCTTCCCGTCGACTGTGGCACGAGTACTCCGCCGTGACAATCTTTTGGCCCGCTTATCTAGGCGAGAGCAGAGCGTCGCAACGCTTGCGATGGCGCCTCCTCCCCCGTAGACTCCTACACCAAGACGACAAAGCGCAGCGGTGGCGCGGCCGCGGCGGAAGAAACAAATTCTTCCACTGAGATGAATTTATAGCAACTGTTTGTTTCAGGGGATTAATTATTCCGCCTATTTTTGGACGCGTGGAGAATTTTTCCGCGCCGGTGCGAGGGAACTCCACTGGGCAAGGCAAATGGAACTATTTTTTCGTCCCGCCGTGTAGTCTATCTGATCTCTTCGGAGCTCTCCGAAGTTCTCAAGAATCGCTTGTGAGCCATGGCGTGCGTTTTGCCCAGCACACCGTGGATTTCAGCCGCGGGCGTGCACTACTCTCTCCTACAATTGCTGCCCCAGCGCTCGCGGATAGGCCGATCGGTGGCAGCGGGCCGGCCAATCCGGGCACGTCCTTCTACAGGAGGAACATTCAAGAATTAGCAAAAAAACAATTGCTTAACGATTCGTTTAGATATTTTGTGATCGTTTGGATTTGTTTGTAACTATTTTTAGTTTTCGTCCAAAATCCTTCTGTAGGGGGACACGCCCGACTTACGACCGGCCCCCTCTGGTGGCCCCTGCGAGCCCCAGCAGGCCCCGGCGCGCTTTCAAGATGGCCCTAGAGCGTTCCAAGACGGCCGAAGACGGTCCGAGAGGGTTTCCGAGACGCGCCCAGAGCGCTCGACAACGCCTCAGACAGCCTCCAAACGGCCCAAAAGACTCCCAAAACGCTCCAAATGGGCAAGAAGGGCCCCAAGACAGCCCGAACACCGACAAATCGTCAAAGTCTGTTTGGGAAACGTTCATTTTGGCAGTTGCCGGGCTTGCTCTTCATCTACATAGCATCCAAGACGGCCATACAGAGTCCCAAGGTAGCCCCAGGACGGCTCCTGAGGCGCCCCTGGCGGCTCATGGGGTACCCCCAAGACAGCCTCAAGAGGGGCCCAGGACGGCCCCCAGACGGTCCCCAGACTGTTCCGGAGACGCCCAGGACGGCCCCAGACAACCCCCAGATGGCCCCGCACGGCCTCAACACGGCCTCAAGAGGCACCCGAGACAGCCCAAGAGTGCCCCAGGAGGTTTCCTGGAGGCTCTTGAGCGATCCCACAAGCCCAAGATGATTGCACAAGAAGCACCGAAGACAGCCCCAGCAGCAGCTATAGACGGCCTGAGACGGCCCGAAGACGGTCCCAAAACGGCTCCAAGCGAACCAACGGGCTCCTCGGCCCTCCTGACGCTTGTTTGGCGCTCCCTGCTGGATTCGTCGGTCTGGAGCCCTCTCCGCGGCCTCTTGGGGCCATGCTGTGTTTCGCTCTCGCAGCCATGTCACATCGGGGGCCTCTTGGGCCAGCATGGGGCCATTTGGGAGACGTTTGACGCGATCTTGGGCCGTCTGGGGCCGTTTTGGGCCGACGCTCCAAATGATGGAAGGGGCACTGTGGGAGGCGTCTGACGCGATCTTGGGCCGTCTTCGGCCGTGTTGGGCCGACGTTCCAAATTCGTGCGACAAGGACGACGATGATGTTGATGTTGATGTTGATGATGATGCTGATGATGATGGTGATGATGATGCTCATGATGCTGATGATGATGATGATGATGGTGATGGTGATGGTGATGGTGATGAGGATTATGATGACGAGATTGACGATGATGCTGATGATGACGGTGATGCTGATTATGCTGATGATGATCATTATGGTGATCCTGATGATGACGATGCTGATGATGGCCATGATGATCACCATGATGATGACCATGATGGTGACCATGATGATGAGGATGACGATGGTGGTGATGATGATGATGATGATGAGGGTGATGATGATGATGATGAGGATGAGGATGAGGATGATGAGGATGAGGATGAGGATGATGATGATGATGATGATGATGATGATGATGATGATGATGATGATGATGTTGCTGCTGATGATGATGATGAAGGCTCCCAAGAGAGAACGGTGCAACGAGCCAGCTTGACCCAGTTCCTGACTCCGTGCCCAGGCTCCGCATGGGGCTCTTCGGCCCCTCTGACGAATTTGGCGCTCCCTGCCAGATTTGGCCCAAAATCCTTCACCCTTTTGGTCGGTCACGAGCCCTCTCCCTGGCCTCTTGGGGCCCTGACGTTTTTCGCTCTTGGGCCATGATGGGGCCATCTGCGAGCCGTCTTGGACGAGCTTGGAACAACATTGGGGCCGTCCCGGCCGACGCTCCAAATGATGTGACGACGATGATGATGATGATGATGATGATGATGATGATGATGATGATGATGATGATAATGATGGTAATCATGATGAACAGGATGAAAATGATGTTGCTGCTGATGATGATGATGATGATGATGACGATGATGCTGATGACGACGATGCTGCTGATGATAACTGTAACACTATTGATGATTATGATGATGATGATGATGATGATGATGGTGATGTTGATGCTGATGCTGATGATGATGCTGCTGCTGCTGATGCTGATGTTGATGCTGACGATGATGATCGTGATGATGATGATGATGATGATGAGGATGAGGATGAGGATGAGGATGAGGATGAGGATGAGGATGAGGATGCTGATGATGATGATGATGATGATGATGATGATGATGATGATGATGATGATGATGATGATGAGAATGGTGCCTTGCGGCGGCATCCCTTAGTCCCGCAAGTGGACGTGGTCCACGGGTCAGCCCTAGTCTATACCACAATACCAGGCATTTGCGCGTGCGACAAGGGCGAGCGATGGTTACCCTCGTCGGCGCCCCGGGGGCCACGCCCGTGGGGTGACGCCGTCCCGGCCCGGGACAGCCCTGGGACGGCCCATGAGGTCCCCGACGCGGAGGCCTCGAGAGTCCCCTGGAAGCTCCCCAGCGAGCCCGAGGCCCCACGACGGGCTCGGAAGCCCCCACGAGCTCCCACGGAGCTTCCAGGGGACCCCCACGAGGGCCCCGAGGCCGCAAAACTATTGATATTTTCTATGGTTTTGACGTTTCCAGTTGTGTTCCTCCCGCCCGCCCCAAGACGCCCACCATGGCACCGCGGGCGTCCGAAATCGGGCCGCCCATACTGCCCGGGGAGCCTCCAAGAGAGTCCCCAAGACGGCCCAAGGACCCCCCCAGACGGCCCCAAGGGACGCCCAGGAGGGTCCAGTTCGGAGCGCTTCCCCTCCCTCGGGGCCCCTACGGCCAGCAAGGCTCCAAGACGCCCCCGAGAGCCCCCCAGAAGGCCCCGGAGGCGCTCCCAAGAGGCCCCTGGACGCTCTCCAGAAGCTCCCACAAGGCTTCAGAGGCGCCCCCAAGAGCTCTCAAGAGGCTCCCAGAGGCTCTCCAGAGGCTCTCCAGAGGCTCTGTGGCCTCCACCCCACGAGCGCGGCCCCGTCGCGGGTTCCGCAGGACACGTTGGCCCCACCCACCCTTGCGCAGCCAGCGTGCCCTGGGCCTTCCTGCTCCTGAGCATCGCCCCTGATTGGAAAACCACACCCCACACCTCTTGGGACACGCATCGTCTGGGAGGGGATGCAAAAAAAGCCCTTCTTGGACCACCCGCAGACGTCCCAGGCCCCCTTTTCCGTGGACCCCTCCCGCACGGAGCGTGTCCCAAGAGGTGTGGGGTCGGTGTTTTGTTCATGCCAAACGCGCGCTCCCCCTCGCCTTCCTCGTCCCCGCCCCCTGCTCGCGCCCCCCCTGTTCCTGCGGCTGCTGCTGCTGCTGCCCCTGCTGAACGACGGCAACGACGACGACGACGACGACGACGACGACGACGACGACGACACGACGGCGCAACAAGGAGGACAACTACGACCACAACGACGCCGAAGCCGAGGACGACGACGACGACGGCGATGATTGCGACAACGACGACAACGACCACGATGACGACGACGACGACGACGACGACGACGACGACGACGACGACGACGACGACGACGGCTGCTGCTGCTGCTGCTAGCGCTGCTCCAGACGCCGTCAGAATCATCAAGCAAACAGCGCACCCTGAAGCAATAAGCAGCAACGAGCGCACGCTCAATCCTCTGGCACTCGTGGACGGTAGTCCACGCGTCAGCCCTTGTCAGCTACAATGCTGGTACCAGCGCGTGCGAGAAGGGCGAGCAGTGGCAGCGGGCGCTGGCGCTGCTGAGCCAGATGCGGGAGGCGAAGCTGGAGCCTGACGCCATCAGCTACAATGCTGGGATCAGCGCGTGCGAGAAGGGCGAGCGGTGGCAGCGGGCTCTGGCGCTGCTGAGGGAGATGCGAGAGGCGAAGCTGGAGCCCACCATCATCTGGGGCGTTCCAAGAATGGCCTTGCCTTCGAGGATCGCAGGAGCTGTCATCTCTTCCGTGGCGCATGCGCGGCGGAAGTAAAACGAGGCCGTCTCCGCCGGCGGAAGCCGGCGGAAGTTCGGCGGAAGTTCGGCGGAGGGCGGCTGAAGTAAAACATGTGCCCCCAAGAGATGAAAACGTTTTTGGGTTCAGGTTTTCCGAACTCTGTGGAAAAAAGCACATACTGTGGGAAAAACACAAGCACACACACTGTGGGAACAAAAACACACAGTGGGACAAAAAACATACAGTTGTGTTTTTGTGTTGTGGGAGGAAAACACAGTTGTGTTTGTGTGTGTGTGGTTTCCAACAGCTGTGTTGTTGTTGTTGTTGTTGCTGTTGTTGTTGTTGCTGGTGTTGTTGTTGTTGTTGCTGGTGTTGTTGTTGTTGTTGTTATTATTGTTGTTGTTGTTGGTGTTGTTGTTGGTGTTGTTGGTGTTGTTGTTGTTGTTGGTGTTGTTGTTGTTGTTGTTGTTGTTGTTGTTGTTGTTGTTGTTGTTGTGTGTGTATGTGTGTGTGTGTGTGTGTGTGTGTTTCGCACCGTGTGTGTGTGTGTTCTTGTGTGCATTGATCCACACAACAGTGCTGGCAATCTGCGCGCCAGGAGGGGCCCATAGACGGTGCCAGGCGACCCGTCCCCGGACGGCGGTGCTCCATGGCGGCTCCGCGCTGGTGGGCGCCCAGATGCTGCAGACGGCCCCAGAGGGTTCCAGAGGACGGAGCCAGACAGCCCCGGGGCAGCCCCAGGCGCCCCAAGAAGGCTCCAGGAGACTCCCCAAGAGGGTTTCCAGCAGGAGGGGAGGGGGAGGGGGAGGAGGTGGGGGAGAGGAGGAGGAGGAGGAGGAGGAGGAGGAGGAGGAGGAGGAGGAGGAGGAGGAGGAGGAGGAGGATTGTAGTGTGTGTTCGCTTTTGTCGGGCCTCCGAACGCCCTGGCCGGCCGACGACGCCTCCGAAATCGTTCCGACACGGGCCGTGTCGCCCCCCCGGAGGGCTCTAAGACGTCCGGGCGCCCCAGGGCGGCCCGAGAGGTCCCCGAGACTGTCCAAGGGACCCCAGCGAGGGGCCCCAGAGAGGAACCCAGTCTTACAGGCCCCCCTCCCCCCCCCCCGTGATCTGGCCGCCGAGAGGGCCAGCAGGGCCCCTAGCCGCCCCGAAGAGGCTCCCAGAAGCTCGAGAAAGGCGACCTGGAGTCTCCAAGAGTCTCTCCAGAGGCCCCCAAGACGCCTGCAGGAGGCCCGCGAGAAGCATCCCAGTAAGTCCCCCGAGGCATTTAAGACGTCTCTCGGTGCCCGTCCATCGTTCTCTTCATGTTGAGCCCAGTGGCTGTGAATCGCCACGTGCGCTCCCGAGCAAAACAATGTTTCGCTGGGAATGCGAAGCATGGATAGCCTGTGAAAACATCGCAGACTACTGTCTGCTCGGCGCGCGGCTGCATCTGCCCGGCTTTCCGCGGGGGCGGAGCGCTCGAGCCATGCGCCTTGAGCCAAGATGGCAACAGATAGCGCGACTGGCAGGAATAATAGCTGCGGGGCGAGGACGGCGATCAAAGACGGCCCAAGGGGCTCCCAAGATCGCCCCAAGACGGCCAATGAGGCCACCAACAGGGCCCCCAAGACGGCCTAAGAGAGCCCCAAGAGGGCTCCATGCGGGGCCCAAGGGGGGGACTACGAAATGATGTTTCAAGCCTTTCCCAAAATGGCCAGAAGGGCCCCCTCAGAGCCCCCGAGGCGCCCCCAAGAGGTCCCAAGAGTCTCCCAAGAGCCCTTCTAAGAAGCCCCCCAAAGCCCACAATACGCTCCCAAGAGCCCTCCAAGAGGCCCCAGGAGAGGCATCATAATAGCCCTTCAATGCTTCCAGAAGCGCGTGATCCCAGTACCTTCCACGATCGTCGCGAGCTTTCACTCGTCCTGGGGATCGGCGGAATGGGGCAAACCACTTGGATAATAGTAGTGGGGCGAGGAGGGTGATCAGGAGCTGGGTGACAAAATGTTGAATGCCGCCCGTTCCCAGTGTATCCGTTTGATCCGCTTTGCGGCCCGAGTCGTCTTGTTGACGGTCCTCGAGCGACCTCGTAGTTCGACTACAACGAAACAACTCCGCCTTGATTTTTCAAGACGTTGGAGGCCCCACTCATTTTCCTCCTCCTCCTCCTGCTCTTCCTCGCCCCCCTCCTCACCAGTATCCGCTTTGAGGCCGGAGTCGTTTTGTTCACGGTCGTTGCGGGGGCCCGGAACTCGAGAACAACGAGATTCCATGTGACCTCGCTGATCGGCCACACCGCTCGAAGAATGGCCCACGACACCCAGAAAAAGTCGCCACGATCGTGTCTGGAGGCCGACGGTGCGCCGGCACGGGGCGCCAGACGGGCGCGCAAGGAGTTCGACGTGCCGGCCATCAAGATGTTGCCAGGTGGCCCTGGCCTATGGTGCCCCTTGCTTTTTCGGAGGGGCCCCAGAGAGCGTTCATTGCATCCGCTTCCTCCTCCCCCTCCTCCTCCTCCTCCTCCTCCTCCTCCTCCTCATCCTCCTCCTCCTCCTCCTCCTCCTCCTCCCCGTTCTCCTTCATTGCATCCGTGTCCTCCTCGCGCTGGCGCTCCCAGCGTTTTTTTCCTCCTCCTCCTCCTCCTCCTCCTCCTCCTCCTTCTCCTCCCTGCTGGCTCCCCCTGTTCCTCCTCCTCCTTTTCCTTCTCCTCCTCCTTCTCGTTCTCCTCCTCCTCCTCCTCCTCCTTCTCCTCCTCCTCCTCCTCCTCCCCCTCCCCCTCCCCCTCCCCCTCTTCCTTCATTGCATCCGTGTTCCTCGCCCTGGCGTTTTCAGCGTATCCGTTTTTTCCTCCTCTTCGTGCATCTCATCCTCCTCCTCTTCTTCCTCCTCGTCATTTTCAAATTTCAATTCCAATTCAATTGGGAAAAGCAGTGGTGGCCACTGCTGCTTCCAATTCAATACCCTCTAGGCCTGATGCCCTCTTCCAAGAGGGTAAGAATTCGCGATTGTTGCCCAACGGGTAATACAACCCAAGGTATTGGAGACCCTGGCGGTTGGGACCCAATTCAATCATGGTGCTCACCACGGCTTTCGTCATATCGTGTCGAAGGGAGAAAATCTTGCATGGGAGCAATATGTGAACCACTCGCAAAAGTCATCGCCTATCATGTTGGCACGGCGCCAGGTGCGTGTCTCGGATGTGCGCCACCGTCGCAGGCCACTCTGACGGCAATCGACCACTCGGTGCGTGCGCCAAGGGGCACGCCAAGAAGGATCTTGCCTCTGGCCCTGCGTGAAACGAAGTGCTAGACGACGCACCACTCGATCTGAAATGATCCGAAAGTGAAGCCGCTGCCAGGCCTGTCGATGGGCCGGGCGACGAAGACGACAATGAGCAAAGCCCCCCGCGCGTCAGCCAAATTCTGCGAGCGAAACTTCAAACCACACGTTTCACGAACATCTGCCGGGCATTCTCCGCTCCATGCAGCCATACCTAGAGACCGTTCGATATCCTGCTTGTCTGCGGCACCACGTTCGCGCAAAATTGCGCGGAACTCGTCGCCTTGCTCTTTGTGCTCGCGGCAGAGCCTATCACTGCCCCTCAACCCCAGGCCCGCTAATGTACGAGCCCTGGGGCTCTCCGATAAATGTCGCTTTGGCCCAGCGAGTTTCTGAAGCTGCCCATTCTTGTTCAGAGGCATAACTAGCAAATCAGCAGTGCTGAAGCACGGGCATAAAGCGGCCTGGCCACAATAAAGGAACAGGGGAAAATATCCACAGCGACAGAGAAACGCGGCGGCAGCGACAGAGAAACGCGGCAGAGAAACGCGACAGAGAAACGCACGGAGCCCAGGACCTCAGCCCCTGATCGCGGGCGACCCGCCTCGCCCCGAAACCAAGATGCATGCGCCAAGGTCTGGCCCCTCAGGAGGGCATTCGTGCCGTTCCACACGTATATGTTTTCTCGTGCCTCTTATGTATGTCCGAATCCTGTCCTCATCCTGATCCTCCTCGCGTTCCTGTTTCCCCTCACCCTCCTCCTCGCCATCTCCCTCCCCTTCGCTAGCGTTCCCCGCGTATCTATTTCCTCCTCCTCCTCCTCCTCCTTCCCGTCTTCCTCCTCTTGATCCTCCTGACACGCCTCCTCCTCATCCTCACAAAGCGTCCTTCTCCTCCTTGGCAACGTCCAGGCGCGCGTCCGTTCCCCCCCCCCCCCCCCCGTGGCGCTCTTGGCGCCCTGGTGCCTCCACGATGAGAGAGAGAGAGAGAGAAGGGTGGAAAGAGAAAGAGAGAGAGGAAAAAGACAGAGAGAGAGAGGGGAAATACAATATTATAACCGAAGCGGAAGAAAAGCAGGAGAGGGAACGAAGTAGTCTGACGTGGGAAGGGAGGAGGAGGAGGCGGACAAGTAGAAGGAAAACGCGTTCTTGGTAATTTGACTAGGGGGCTCCCCGGCGGTACTCAATTACAGTCCACCCTCACTTCCAAAAGTGACAAGCTTGAGGCTATCAGAACCATGGAGATGAACGCTTGCGTACTCCGTTCCCGGCGTATCCGTCTCAGAACTTGGCCTCCCTCGCTCTGTCACAACAATTCGCCTCCTCCTTTCCCTAATCACGACTCCGACTGCTGTAACTGTACCCCATCCCTCCCCTCATCCCATACCCATGCCCATCTCAGACCAACATGTGTCATGTCAGTGGCTTGGCCTGGAGCGAATACGAAGCATACTCTTGCATACATTCAAGCTCCGGAGCGAAAATGAGAAGAGTAGGACATTAGGAAAGCTGAAAAGTGCGCCCTGCGGAACGGCAAAGCTGAAAAGTAGAAATTGGAAAAGTGAAGCATGCAGTGTTATGACCTACTTCTCGATTTTTTGTTTACGTTCCGAGTTCTGGGGTTGCTGAATTAAACTGTTTGACGGTTCTACTTTTCTATTGTTCGAGTTTGCCGTTCCACAGGGCGCGCTTTGCAGCGTTTCTATTGTTCTTTTTTTTTTGTTTTTTTTTTTTTTTCATTTTCGCGCCGGAGAATTCGCCACGCCATTTTTCTACTTTTCGAGCCCCTCCGAAAAGTCAACAGATTGACGCATTTTGGTCTTAGAGGGGGAGGCGGAAGAAGAAGAGGAGGAGGAGGCAGAAGGCTGCTTGGCCAGAAGGTAAAAAGGCCCGGCGCGCAGGACAGCGCGCAAGCAAGCACGACAGCACGTGTAGGCGAGTTTGCACCCCTGCGTGCGAGTCAGCTGTCGTAGGCGTACCCATCGGTCGTTGAAAGTAAGAATTTTTGGATTCCAGGATTCCAATCTACTTGAAGTGCCTTCCTACTTAAATGATCGAGTGGTTTCACCGCTTCCGTCCTCTTCAGGGGGCGTGCGGAAGACCAAACTACTTTCACCGCCTTCCTACTTCATGTTCCTACCTGCTTTTTCCGACCGAGGGGTAATGCCACGGGTCAGCCGTAGTCAGCTACACTGCTGCGATCTGCGCGTGTGAGGGATGCGGCCAGTGGCGGCATGCGCTGTCCCTGCTCAGCGAGATGCGGAAGTGCAATCTGGAGACGGATGGGATCACTTACAGCTTGGGCATTACAGCGTATGAGAGGTCGTCTGAGGCCTCGGCAGGATTCCCAGGCTATCATTGGATCGGCCTTTCGCGTTTTCGAGTGTCTGGCGAAGCGTTGTGCGTGCGGGAATATGCTGGGCAAGCTCTGTAATTACGTGGATGGACATCCTCATGTTGAAGTTGGCAGCGTCTTTCAATACAGCAGGAAGCCTCGCGTCGGAGACCACTACATAAGCCGCCCTGGCTGGCTACAGCGCTGGGATCAGAACATGTGAGAGAGTCGACCAGTGAAAGGCCTGCCGCTTTTCAGCGACATGTTGACTGCGACGCTGGAGCCAATTGTCGACAGCTGCTCAGCGATCTGTGGAGTGCGATGTGAATGCCCAAGGCCATCCGTACTACAGTTCTGGCTGTGGCGAGTGCCAGATATGGAGCGCATAGTGCCGTAGCTCCTGGGCCACTGTGTTCCAAGGCACGCCCCGAACGGCTCGCAAGATGCAGTGTTCTGCACGAGGGACCTGGGTGAGCTCACGACACTCCACAGATCTAGGTCTCCCAGGAGGGGTCGGAGCAGATGGGGTAGGGGGATCGCGCCGCATCGCCGATGCATCGGCGATGCATCGGCGATGAAACCGATGCCGCCGATGCGTTGCCGATGTCGCCGATGCATCGCCGATGCATCGCCGATGTATCGACGATGCGGCGCAATCCTCCAGCCCCATCTGCTCGGACCCCACCCAGGAAGCCTCTGGACGAGTCTCCCACGGCGCCCAACGTATGTCACGATTGCCCCAAGATGCCGTCGAGAGGCCCGAGATGGTCCGCAGAGAGCACCGGGGAGTGGAAACTGGTCAAAGTCCATGACGGCCCGTCTGTTTTGCAGACCATTTCGGGCGCTTGCAGTTTTTCATCGTAAGATGGCTCCGACGTCTGCAGCGATTCCAGGGTAGCCCCAAACGCCCCAAAAGGCCGTCCTTCGTGGTCCTGGGTGGCTTCCAGGACGGCCCAAAGACGTCTCCAAGACGGAGCATGCCCCCAGAAGGCTCCCACATTCCCTCGACGCGGCACCCAGAAGCCGCAAGAGACGTCACGACGCTCCCCGGCGGTTCAAAGGTGGATTCCGGACCGGGGATGCCATGCTCTTCATCGTCCTCTCCTCCTGCTTCTCCTCCTTCACCTTCGCCTCCTCCTGCTCCTCCTCCTCCTCCTCGTCCTCCTCCTCCTCCTCCTCCCCGTCCTCATCCTCCTCCTCCTCCTTCTCCTCCCCGTCCTCCTCCTCCTCCTCCTCTCCTCCTCCTCTCCCCCTCCTTGCTGCTCCTCCTCCTTCTCCTCTCCTCCTCCTCCTCCTCCTCCTCGTCCTCCTCCTTCTCCTTCTCCTCCTTTTCCTCCTCCTCCTCCTCCTCCTCCTGGTCCCCCTCCTCCTTCTCCTCCTCCTCCTCCTCCTCCTCCTTCTCCTCCACCTCCTCGCTCCTCGCTGCTCCCTCCTCTCCTCCTAAAGAAGAAAGCGCCTTGGCGCTCCGCGCGGATATCTTGGATCCGCGCTGGGCCCTTCCAGCGGCGCCTCCGGCGCCGCCCTTGGCGCGCTCCGGTCCACCGCGGATCCAAGAAGTCCGAGCGGAGCGCCAAAAGTTTATGTTGATGGCGTCTGTTCTGCTTCTGCTCCTCGCCCGCCTCCCTCTGCGCTCCTCTCCTCCCCGTCGGCTCGTCGTCGCGTCTCGCTTTCCTCGCTTCTCCTTCTCCTCGCCCTGCAGTCGCTCGGCGGCTTCTTCCCGGGTCGTGTCGCGAGCAGGGTCGTCTTTCCAGAGGTTTGCTGCTGGGTGTGCCGTGCCGTGTTGCCGCCAGCGTGCTGCATCGCGATTAGGTCGATCCTCCCACACGTCATATGCCGTTCCGTGTCGTGATCAAGCCTGCCCACGCTAGATGCTGAAATACAGCCGCAGGCTGTGTGCGATGCGCTCGCCACCCGTGCATGCTGGTCAGCTCGCGTGGACGGCAATCCGCGGGTCAGCCCTAGCCAGCTATAGCGCCAGGGTCAGCGCGTGTGAGAAGAGCCGGCGGTGACAACGCGCCCTGTCGCTGCTCTGCGAGACGTGGGAGGCGATTTCTAGAGCCGAGCGACATCTATATTTCCACGCCGGGGGGAACCGCGTGCCAGAAGGGCGGGGGATCCAATGGCCCAAAGCAGGCCCTGGCCAGCCCTGGGGGGCACCAGGACGGCTTGTGAGGCCTGCAAGACGGTCCAAGATGGCCGGAGATGCCCCCAGACGGTCGAAGAGGTCGCCAATACGGCTGTCAGACGGCCCCACAGTGCCAGAAGACGGCACAAGAGGGTTCCCAAGAGGCCTCCAAGGGGCCCCGAGAGGCCAAAAGCATTGATTCCCCTTCCTGTTTTGAAGGGTTTCAGCGGTCCCGCCTTTTCGGGGTCTCCTCGCTCCGCAAGCCTGCCCCAGGGCTCCCCAGATCGCGCCAAGATGGCCCGAGAGGCCCGCAAAAGAGAGCTGTCAGGTAGTCCAAGAGGGCCCCGAGACGGCCCAAGCGGCCCCCAAGACGGCCCCAAGAGGGCCCCACGAGGGGGAACTCGAGCTGACATTTTGAGCCCTTCGCTCCAGGATGATCCCAGAAACCTCCAGCTGGCACCCCACGAGGACCCCCAGACGCCCCAGAAGACGCCCCCAGATGTCAAAGAGGCGCCGAAGACGGCCCCAAGACGGCCCGAGCGTGCCCGGATGGGCGCCCCTCCCAGACAAGAGCCCCAGAAGTGCCCCAGAAGACGGCGCTCTGGAATCCCCGAGGGGGCTCCGAAAGGGTGCCGAGGGCTGCCCACGAGGGATCATGGAGAGCTCCGAGACGGCCCAGGACGCACGACCTGACCCCCAGACGGCCGGAGAGGCCCTCACAACAGAAGGGGAACGAAGAATGACATAAGCGTAAGGATTCGGAGGTCCGTGCAGATTTCTCGGATCCGCGCTGGACCCCCTCCCCGGCGCGCGGAGCGCGCCAGGGGCGGTGCCGGAGGCGCCGCCAGTATCCGAGAAATCCGCGCGGAGCTCCGAGGTTTTATGCTTATGTCAGCCTTTGTTCCCAGAAATATGGCATGAGGGGGACCCCAAATAGCCCAAGAGAGCCTTCAGAGGCACGGGATAGGCATGCTGGAGGCTCCGAAGATTGCCCCCAAAAGGGTCGGATGACGTTCAGAGTTCTGTACGCCAAGGCTCCCAAGAACGAATGGTGACTGGAGGCAGAGGGCCTCACAGGCTTCAAAACTCGAAAACCCCCAAAGAACACCCAGGACGGTCCAGGGGAGTCGTCTGTGCCGCCAGAAGGGCGCTGGAATGCTGTATAGCAAAATGGGCTCTTATTCCCCTTACCGCCCCAAAGCGATCGAAGAGGCGCCGAAGATGGCCTCATGATGGCCCAAGAGTGCCCCGAGACGGCCACCAAAGAACCCCAAGACGGCCCAAGCGTGCCCGAAGACGGCGCAGGAAGCCCCGAGAAGACTCCGAAAGGGCGCCAAGAGCTGCCCAAGTTGGCTCACAGAGAGCTCCAAGACGGACCAGGACGCATGACATGGCCCACAGACGGCCCCAGAGGCCCCCAAGATGGCACGAGGGGGACCCCAAATAGCTCAAGAGAGCCTTCGGAGGCACGGGATAGGCATGCTGAGCGCTCCGAAGAGGGTTCCGAGAGTGCCTGGATGACGCTCAAAGTTCTGCACGCCAAGGCTCCCAAGAACGAGCGGTGACTGGAGGCAGGGGGTCTCACAGTGTGATCAGGCGTCAGAAATCAGAGAAGGCCCCCCAAAGAACACCCAGGAGACGCCTGTGCCGCCCAGAGGCGCGGGAACATGCACAGCAACATGGCCGCGGGTTCCTCTTACCAGTGCCTCGCAGCTCCAGAGCACCCTTCGCCGCTGCCGCCCAGCTGAGGCGAAAAGTCACCAGCGGCCTCCTGGGAGCGGTCCCCAACGCACTGCTGTCGCAGAGGCGCGCGGAGACGGCGCTGAAAGTACGCCGCGCACTGCGTGTCCATTCTCTGACCCGCAGGTGCACTATTCAGCTCCCGTGCACGGTCGACCGTACGACATTGCCAGTGTGTTGTGGCGGCGCCGACCTCTTCACTGGACCTGCTGGGAGTGCTTCTGGGGAACTTTCGGGGCGTCTTCGAAACCTATGGGGCTCGCTGTGGGGGGCGCTGCGCTCGGGGCCTGGAGGCGGAGGGCCTCACAAGCTTCAAATTCAAAAACTCACCAAATGCACAGCCCAAGGGGCCCAGGGGAGACGTCTGTGCCGCCCAAGGGCACCAGAAACTAAACAGCAACATGGGCACGGATTCCCCTTACTATCAAGCTGCCTACGGCAAGTCCCGCCCATTGGATGTCCATTCGGATCTCGTGGGAGGCCTCTCGGGGGCCTCGTGGAGACAGCTCGAAGCCTCTTGGGGGCTGTTTTGGAGCATCTTTTGAGCCTCTTTTGGGCCTCGTTGGGGCCTCTCGGGGCCTCTCGGGGGCCTATTGGGGTCCTCTTGGGGCCTCTTGGGGCCTCCTGGGGGCCTCTTTGGGCGGAATGCTCGGATTTGGGGATCGTGTTCCCTCTCTTGGGCCCGTTTCGGGGCCCTCCTGGGCAGTCTTGGGCGCCTCTTGGGCCGTCTTGGGGCGCTCTTCGGCCGTCTTGGGGCCCTCTTGAAGGCCTCTTAGGCTATTTTGGGGTGGTCTTGGAGGCCTCTTGTGCCGTCTTGGAGCATCGGGAAGCCGAAAAGGCGAGAAAGCCACAATCCTTCAAAAACCGATGACATCGATTTTTTGTTGCCTCTTGGGAGGCCTCTTGGGGACCATCTTGGGCGTGTTCGAACGGTCGTTCGGCGACTCGGGGCCATCTTGGACCCCCTTGGGGGCCTCCTCGGCCGTCATGGACTCCCCCCCCGGAGTAGGGGCGATGCAGTCGGGGAAGTGTCTGCCCGGTGGGGCGGGGGGGGGTCCCAGAGATCCGGTGGGGCGGGGGGTTTCAATGCGCGGTCCGCGGAAGTCTTGGCCCATTCCCCAGAATTGGTCTTTCATCTTGAGTTGGCGAGGACCCCTATAGGGGCCGAAATTTGCGAAAAACTTCCGTCTTGATTTTTCAATGCGCTGGATCTGGACGAGGTTGTACCCGCACTTGGTCGTCTTTGGACTTGTAACCAGCACTTGCGAGCAAGGTGGACAAAAGAAGCTGGTACAGCCGATGTCAAGGGATGTGTGCGGACCCACTGGAGCGGAATGATGCAGTCAGTGCGAGAATGCCAGGCTCGCTGTGTGCGAGGCAGGTCGGCAGCGAAGGCAGCGAATTTCCCAGCGTGACCAGCCACAGCGACGGGATCAGCGTGACCGCAGAGGCCACCTGTCTCGACCCTTTGGGACGGCTGTCCTCTGGCCCGAGCAGGGGAGCTCTCCGGGTCTCTGCGTAGACGGCGGCATGAGCAGTCTCTACGAGCTCTGCGGGGCGCTCTGGAGCTCGGCTGCGACGCTGGAGCCACTGCGTGCGAGAGAGGCGAGGAGTCTGCGGGATTCGATGCTTCCCAGCACGGCGTAGGAGCCGATGCCATCCGCTGTGTGGCATCACCGCGCACGAGAAGAGTCCCAAGCCCAGTGCCAAGTCCCAAGTCAGTGGACACATCGCTTGCGAGAAAGCTGCGTGTATTGACCCAGGGGGGTGGCTTTTCCTCCACTCCGAGCCGGGGAGCTCTCCTGGGAAGCGCGGTCGAAGGGTGAGCGGTAGCAAGAGCGATATTCGTTGCTTTCCCCGGCCCCTCCAAGTCCGATCACCACGTTGGGATAGCGCGTGTGAGGCAGACGATCATTGCCAGCAGGCTCTGTCGCTGCTCAGCGAGATCGAGGCCCCATTGTGCTTGGATCACGCGCTGGAGCAAGCGCGCGCGAGAAGGGCGAGCAGTGGTTGCGGCTCCTTGCGCTGCCGAGGCCAGATGTGAAAGGCGAAATTGAAACCCGATGCCCAATGCCGTCTTTTCTACACTGCCAGGACCAGCGCGTGAGAGGAAGCCTCTTGGCGGGAATGCCCCCCTTTGCCTGTGTCGGAGGCCTCTGCGTCTTCAGATGAGTTCAGACGGTTGAATAGGCAACAGGTTTGAAACGGCAGCTTCCATGACGAGTCAAAGACGGGCTAAGACGCCTCAGGACGGCCAAACATTGCGCTGACTTAGACCGAAGAGGCCCAAAGGGCAGCTCCTTGCAGGTCGTGGGTCGTTCAAATTCTGGGTGCAACATCCTCTACCCTTCAATCCAAAATGGCGCACAGACGGCTCCAGGCGCATCCAGGAGGGCCCAGGAGGCCCACAAGAGCCCCCAAGATTGCCGACGCCGCCCGGAGATCGCCCAACATTGCCATTGTTCGAGGACGACTAAAGACCGCGCCAGGATATCCCCAAACAGCTTTGTCGCTGCCCTGAGTCATTGGCACCCGTGTGACGTGCCTCTGCCGAACGCAAGATGCTGATGCATTCCGCACGAAGGCACACACAAGTCTATCTGTAGTACTACAGTACCGCGCGTCGCGCGTGCCAGAAAGGGGTATTTGTTCCCTCGGCCCGACCATGGGCTGCGCTGTTTCGGCGGCTCCGCTCGGGGGACGACGGTCTCTGGGGCTATCTTTGGGGAAAGGACTCGAACTGTCAGTTCTTGTCCCCCTCTTTCGGCCGTCTTGGGGCCTCGAGGGTCGTTCTGGGTCGATATTGGTTTTCTCTTGGGCCGTCCTGGACGTTCTCAGACTGAACGCATCAGCAATGTGCTAAGATGTTGGCCTCCTCGGCTAGCCCGCAGGGAGTCTAAGACAACCCCAGCTACCCTCAAGACGGCTATGGCTCGGACCCTCTGGGACCATCTCAAGCCACCTTCAGTGTGGAATTCCAGCCACGCCCCCGATGCCTCCGACAGAGTCGCGCGAGCACGTGAGCACACAGGCCCCGAATTTCCGTGCATCCAGGGCCTGTTGTTTTGAAATCAGATCGAAGACGCTTACGGCGAATCACCGTCGCCTTTTGCCTGTTGGAAGCGCCTGTGTTGCCGAACGCTGCGGCCCAAGCTCGTCCAGGCTATCGGACGATGTGTTTCCGTCGGTCCTTGTGGGAACTCGTCCAGGTACACGCTGGGCAGAAAGGAGAAGTGGAGGAGCGGGAGCATAAGGAGGAGGAGGAGGAGGAGGAGGAGGAGGAGGAGGAGGAGGAGGAGGCCTCCTGGTGCCTCTCGGGGCACATTTTAGGCCTCCGGGGAGCTTCCGAGGAGCCATCTAGGATGCCTCATGGTGGGTTTCCTCATGGTGGGTTCCCTGGGCCTCCTGGAGGCTCCTTGGGATGCTGTTGGGCCGTCTGAGGGCGTTTCTGGACCGCCTGACGCCGTCGGAAGCCGTCTTGGGGGCCTCTCTGGGTCGATTTGGGGCCCTCTTTGGGCGCTTCAGGGATGGCTTGAAGGCTATATTGTGCGTCTTGGAGGTCTCCCGGGCCGTCTTGGGGCCGTCTTGGGGGCCTCTTGGGCCGTCAGGGGACCATCTCGGATGCCTATTTGGCGCTCTTCCGGCCATCTTGGTAGCCTCTGAGGTCGTCTTGGGCCGTCCGAAAGCCGAACATGGGCGCTTGCCAGAATCATTCAACAGCTTTCAGAACATTTGTGATTTTGGCCTCTGAGGGCCGTCCTGGAGGTCATCTTTCGGAGGCCTCTTGGGCCGTCTTGAAGGCCTATTGGGCCGTCATTGGCGATCATGAGGCCATCTTGGGCCATCTTGGGGGCAGCTCGGCCCGATCCGAGTGACCGGCGCATGAGGCCAAATGCCTTTGTGAAGCTCTAACAAGGACAGCAACAACAACAAAACATGTGGCACGCCGTGCACCCCTGTGGAGACATCTCGTGGCGATCTTGGGCTCTCTTGGGGCCGTCTTAGACATTTTGGAGGCATCTGGGAGGCCATCTTCAGCCATCTTGGCTCTCTGGAGCGGGGAGGCCGATGACATGGGAAGTCCACGGGTCCTTATGGGGCGTTTTGGAGCCCATCTTGGGGCCGTCTTGGAGACACATGGGTGCATCGCGGGGCGTCTTGGAGACACATTGGTGCCATCTGGAGCTCTCTTGAGGATGGTGGAAGCGAGTTTCTGGATTTCCCCTCCTCAGGCATCCTTGCGGGTCCTTCCGGATGGCCGGCGGGTTAGGCCGAAGGCATTTGGGAATTCAAAACATGTTTGAACCAACCACTACCTAACGTCTGGCACGCCGTGCACCCCTATGGCAAGCCAACAGGGGGCGGCGGATAGACGACGCCTACGGCGAACTACCGCTGCCCCCTGCCTTTAAAACAATACGCCCATGCGACACATGTTGACCGAACTCTGGACAAGCAGTTGGACTACTGATTCCCCTAGTCCTTGTGGATCCCCTTGGGAGAACACGGGGAAAAGGAAGAGAAATGAGGAGGGGGAACAGGAGGAACACTAGTAATAATAAGAATAACAATAACAAAACTACTACGACTAATAATACTAATTGTTGTTATTATCATAATAACAGTCATAATAATAAACATAAAAAAGAGTAACCAGAAGCAGAAGAAGCATAGTAATAAGAATAGTAATACTAAGAAACAGAAATAATGGCCTCTCGAACCCTTCTTGGGGCCTCTGGAGGCCTCCTGGCGAAGGGGCTTGTGGCGGGCTTCCTGGGACATCTTGGGGGTCTTCTGGGGCCTCTTGGGGGCCCCTGGGGGGCCTGTAAAGGACCTCTTGGCCTTCGAATGTCATCTTGCATCCTCTGGGCAGTCGTGGGTCCAAGGGGTCCTCTTGGAGCCTTCGTGGGGCGTCTTGGGGGCCTCTTGGGCAGTCTGGAGGACCTCTTGGGCCTTCTTGGGGCCATCTTGGCTGTCTTGGAGGCGTCGTGGGACCTTCTCGGAGATCTTGAGCCACCTTGTCCGTCTTGGAGGCATCCTGGAGGCCATTGAATGCCATGTCGACCGTCTTGGGAGCAATTTTGGCAACGAGATGTGTTTTGTTCTCGGCCTTCCGGGTGTCTGGCTCGTTAGGCCGAAAGTCCAGTGCGAACCGTTCAAAAGAACCTACATTTAACTGACGTCCAGCACGCCAGTAGCCCCTGTGATAAATCCACAGGGGGCGGTGGGTCCACGACGCATGCGGCGAATCACCGCCGCCCCCTTCCTTTCAGGATACGCCTATGTGGCCAACATGTTTTGACTAAGTTTGGCCACGCTGTTGGGGCATGCGTTCCCAAACCCGGTGTGGAAGTACTTCGGGGAACATGTGGGGGAGGAAGAGGAGGATGAGGAGAGTGTGAAACAGGCAGATGAGGAGAAGGATGGGAAGACCTTTTGGGAGCTTCTTGGGGCATTTTGGGGCCTCCTCGCAGCTTCCTGGGGGCTTCTTGGAGGCCTCATGCGGGCCTCCTTGGGCCTCCTTGGGGCCTTTGGGGGCTTCGTGGGGGCCTCTTTGGGCTTCTTACGGCCTTCCTGGCCCGTCTGACGCCGTCGGAAGCCTTCTTGGGGGGCCTCTTTGGGCCGTCTTGGGGCAGTCTTGGGGCGCTTCAGGGTCGTCTTGAAGGCCATCTCTGGCGTCTTGAAGGCTTCTTGGGGCCGTCTTAGGACCCTTTGGGGGTCGTCTTGGCAGCCTATTTGGCCGTCCTTTGGAGACCTCCTGGGCTATCTTGGGGCAATATTGGGGGCCGCCTTGGGCCGTCGAACTGCTGCTTGGAAACAAATGCCAGGATCCTTCAAAAACCTAAGGACTTTGGCCCCTTGCGGCATTCCTGGAGGACCTCTTGGACGCCTCTTTGGAACCTCTTGGGCAGTCTTGGGCCATTCGAGGCCATCTTAGGCAGTCTTAGGTGCACCTCCGGCCGTCTTGAAGACATCGTGGCGTTGTCTTGGGCTCTGTTGGGGCCATCTTGGCTGTCTGGGAGGCCATCCTGGCCGTCTTTGAGGTCATCTTGAGGCCATCTTCATCGAACAAGCCGACAGGTAGCGGGTCGCCAGGAGCTTTGCGGGTGGCTGGCGGGCTGGGTCAAGACCCCACGGGGAGCTTGTTGAGAAAAGAACGAACAATTTGCCAGACGAGTTGCACGCCGTGCACCCAACCCTGTGGCACAAGACCACAGGGGGCGGCGGATCTAAGACGCCTGCGTCGAATCACCGCCGTTCCCTGACTGTTGGAATCGCCCATGTGGCCGAGCGTTGTGGCAAGAGCTCTGCCAAGCTAACGGACCACATGTTCCCCAGCCGTTGTGGAAACCCCTCAGGGAGCATTTCGGGGAGGTTGGCGTTGCATATCAGGATGAAGGTGGGGAGGAGGAGGAGAAGGAGGAGGAGGAGGAGGAGGAGGAGGAGGAGGAGGTGGAGGACGAGGAGGAGGAGGAGGAGGAGGAGGAGGAGGAGGAGGAGGAGGAGGAGGAGGAGCAGGAGGAGGTGGAGGATGAGGAGGACTTCGGGCCTCCTGGGAGCTTCCTGGGAGCCTACTGGAGGCATCTTGGGGGCCTCCTTGGGTCTCTTGGGGGCACTTGGGGGCTTCTCGAGGACCTCATTGGTTGTCTTGCGGCATTCCTGGCCCGTCTGACGCCGTCGGATGCCATTTGGGGGGCCTCTTTGGGCCGACTTGGGGTGCTCCAGGGCCGTCTTGGAGGCCATCTTTGGCGTCTTTGAAGCCTCTTGGGCAGTCTTGAAGCCATCTTGAGCCGTCTTGGGGCCCTCTTGGGGCCGTCTTCAGGGCCTCTTGGGCCGTTCTAGGGCCATCTTGGAGCCCTCTGGGGCGATCTTGGGGCGATCTTTGGGGGCTCTTAGGCCGTCTTTGACCGTCGGAAGGCCGGAAAGAAACACACGTTAAAATCCTTCAAGCGCTTGTCCTCCTCGGGCATTCCTGGATGCCCTCTTGGAGGCCTCTTGGGCCGTCTTGAAGCTGTCTTGGGCCATCTTGGGCCAACTTGGTGGTCTCTCGAGCGGACTTGGAGGTATCTCGGACCCTCTTGGGGTTTGGGAGACCATTACGGACCATATTGGGCGAAATTCATGGCCATCGCTGCAGTCTTGGAGGCCATTTTGGGCAGTCTTGAAGCCATCTTTAGCAGCAAACGCCTTTGTGACCACCTCGCCTGGAGCTTTCCGGGTGGCCGGCGGCCAGGTCCGTCGATTTCGGGCCTAGGTCGTTTTCACTACGGGGAGGTTTACCAAAGGGAGGTTTGTCCACCGCCGAAAACAAGCCGTAGGATCTAGCACGCCAGGCACCCCTGTGATACACAAACAGGGGGCGGCGGCTCCAGTGAGTATCGAAGGCGCCTACGGCGACTCACCGCCGCCCCCTGCCTTTTTGGAAGCGCCCATGTGGCCGAACGTGGAGGCCAGACCTGCCAAGCTGTCGGACTACGTGTTCCCCGAGTCGGTTTGGAAAGCCTTCTGGGAACACGTGGGCATCTTGAAGATCATTCTGGGCATCTTGAAGGTCATCTTGGCCGTCTGGAGGCCATTTGGACCCTTTCGGGCCTTCTTGGAGGACGTCTTGGAGGGCTCTTGGGCCGTCTTGGAGGCCATCTTGAACGTCTTGGAGGCCTCTTTGGGCCGTCTTGGGGGCCTCTTGGGGTCGTGTCTTGGGCCTCTTGGGACCATCTTTGGGGGCACTTGGGCCGTCAGAAGGCCGAAACAACGTAAATGCCACAATCCTTCAAAAACCCATAGGTAAGATTTTGGCCTTTTCGGGCCTTCCTGGAGGCCCTCTTGGAGGCCTCTTGGGCCATCTTGGGCCATCGTAGGGCCATGTTCGGCCGTCTTGGTGGGCTCCTGGTCCGTCTGACGCCGTCGGAAGCCGTTTGGAGGGCCTCTATGGGCCGACTTGGAGCCCTCTTGGAATGCTCCGGCCATCTTGGGCGTCTTAAAGGCCTCCTTTGCCGTCTTGGGGGCCTCTTGGGGCCGTCTTGGGGCCCTCTTGGGCCGTTCTGGGGCCATCTTAGAGGCCTCTTGGGCGATCTTTCGGCGATCTTTGGGGACTTTTGGGCCGTCTCGGGCCGTTGGGAGGCCGACAAGAAGCAAATGTCAAACTCCGTCAAACATCTTAGGAACATCAAAGTGTTTGGCCTCTTCTGGCCTTTCTGGAGGCCCTCTTGGGGGCCTCTTGGGCCGTCTTGGGCCAGCTTCGAGCCAACTTCGGCCATCTTGGTGGGTTCCTGGCACGTCTGACGCCGTCGGGAGCCGTCTTGGGGCCTTTCTGGGCCGACTTGGGGCCCTCTTGGGGCGCTTCGGGGCCGTCTTGGAAGCCATCTTGGGCGTCTTGGAGGCCATCGTGGGCGACTTGGAGGCCACTTGGGCCGTCTTCGGGCCCTCTTGGGGCCGTCGTGGGAGCCTCTTGGGCAGTCATGGGGCCATCTTGGAGGCCTCTTGGGCGACCTTGGGTGCCTCTTGGGCCGTCTCGGGCCGCCGGAAAGCCGAAAAGGCGCAAATTCAAAAATCCTTCAAACACCTAAGGAAAATTAATGATTTGGGCCTCGTCGGGCTTTCCTGGAGGACCTTATGGAAGCCTCTGGGGCCGTCTTGGGGGCCTCTTGCAGGCCTTTGGGGCCGTCCTGGACCATCTTGGGGCCATCTTGGGCCGTCTTGGATGCATCTTGGGGCCATCTTAGCCGTCTTGGAGGCCATCTTGGCTGTCTTGGGGGCATCTTGGAGGCCTTCGTGGGCCATCTTGGCGGCCTTGGGACAATCTTGGGCCATCTTGGTGCGGAACAGTCATTGACTTGTGCAGTTTCCGGGTGGCCGGATGGACGGGCCGAAGCCCCAGGGGGAGTTCTTTTGGACAAAGAACCAAAACCAACATCCACATAATTTGGCACGCCAGGCACCCCTTTGCTAAAGCAAAAGGGGGCGGCGGATCGAATACGCCTACGGCGAATCAACGCCGCCCCGTGCCTTTTTGGAAGCGCCCATGTGGCCGAACGTTGAGGCCAGACCTGCCAATCTATCGGATCATGTATTCCCCGAATCGGCATGGAAAGCCTTCGGGGAACACGTGGGCATCTTGAAGGTCATCTTGGCCGCCTGGAGGCCATTTGGACCCTTTCGGGCCTTCTTGGAGGACGTCTTGGAGGGCTCTTGGGCCGTCTTGGAGGCCATCTTGAGCGTTTTGGAGGCCTCTTGGGCTGTCTTGGGGGCCTCTTTGGGCCGTCTTGGGCGATCTTTGGGGGCACTTGAGGCCATCGTAGTCGTCTTGGAGGCCATCTTGGCCGTCTTCTGAACATCTTGGGACCATCTTGGGCAATCTTGGCCGTCTTCGAGGCCATCGAAGGCGTCTTGGAGGCCTCTTGGGCGGTCTTGGGGCTCTCTTGGGGCGGGCCTCTTGGACCGTCATGGGGTCATATTGGAGGCCTCTTGGGCGATCTTCGGGCGATCTTGGGAGCCTCTTGGGCCGTCTAGGGCCGTCGGAAGGCCGAACATGCGCAAATACCAAAATCCTGCAACAACCTAAGAAAAGTCAATGGATTTGGCCTCTTCAGGCCTTCCTGGAGGACCTCTTGGAGGCCTCTTTGGCCCGTCTTGGAGGCCTCTTGGGAGCCTCTCGGGCCCATCTGAGGCCGTCTTGGGTGCATCGTGCTTGGGCCGTCTTGGAGGCATCTAGGGGCCATCTTAACCGTCCTGGAGGCCATCTTGGCCGTCTTGGAGGCATCTTGGAGGCCTTCGTGGGCCATTTTGGCTGTCTTAAAGACTATTTTGGGCGTCTTCGAGGCCTCTTGGGCCGTCTTCGGGCCGTCTTGGGGCCGTCGTGGGAGCTTCTTGGGCCGTCATGGGGCCATCTAGAAGGCCCCTTGGGCGATCTTGCGGCGACCTTGGGGGCCTCTTGGGCCGCCTTGGGCCGTCGGATGGCCGAAACGGCGCAAATGCCAAAATATTCTAAACACCTAAGGGACATCTATAATTTTGGCATCTTCGGGCCTTCCTGGAGGACCTCTCGGAGGCCTCTTGGGCCGTCTTGGAGGCCTCTTGGGAGCCTCTTGGGCCGTTTTGGGCCATCTTGAGGCCATCTTAGGCCGTCGTGTGTGCATCTTGGGCCATCTTGGAGGCATCTTGGGGCCGTCGTAGCCGTCTTGGAGGCCATCTTGGCCGTCTTGGAGGCCATCGTAGGCCATCTTGGAGCCGTCTGGAACGGACAAAACCTTTGCAACCACCTCTGGGCAATCCTTCCAGGTGGTCGGCGAGACGGGCCGAAGCCCCAGGGGGGAGTTCTTTTGGAACGGAAACCAGAACACCTATAGTTCGGCACGCCAGGCACCCCTTTGCTAAAACAAAAGGGGGCGGCGGATGCAGTGGCGTTCGGCCCATCACGCCACCGTACCTAGGTTGCATATTCATATCTCTTGGGATGCCTCTCGGAGGCCTCTTGGCGGGCTCTTGGGGGTCTTTGGGGGGCTCCTTAGGGGCCTCTTGGGGCATCTTCGAGACCTCCTGGAGGCTTCTCTGGGCCTCTTGCCATCTTGGGGTGGAGGTCTCGAACTGTCAGTTCGTGCTTCCCCTATTTGGGCCGTCTTGGGGTGCTGTAGGACTCGTCTTCGGGGCCTCTTGTGTCATCTTGGGGACCTGTTGGGAGCCTTCTGGGCCGTCTTGGGGGCCTCCTGAGCCGCCTTCGAGTGCTAGAAGCCCGACAATGCGATAACGCTCAAATCCTTCCGACATCGCAATCAGCAACTATGATGTTCGTGCCTTGAGGCCCTCGCGGGGTCTCTTGGAGCTATCTTGTGTTGTCTCTGGGGCCGCCTTGAGGTTATCTTGAGGTGCCTTGGGGCGCTCTTGGGCCGTCTCGGGGCCCCTGAACTGTCGTAGTGGCCCACTTTGGGCCCTCTCGGGGCCGTATTCATACGAGATCGGCGGCACACCCCAGAGAGGTCTGCGTCCCTCCTTGGGAAAACCGTGACAATGAGGGGCTTCGGTCTTGATAGCTCGTTCGGGGCTGAGGGCTCAAGGGGCCTGAGGACACTCAAACTCGTGCCTCGAGGCGACTTTGCGGAGTTACAATCGTGCACCCCGAGAACTCGGCGGGTCATGCATAGGCCCCTTGCGCCGCCCAGGGGAACACTGGCGGACTCATTCGGGGGGTCGGGGGGAGGATCTCGAGTGCTGCGTCGGCGCTGTCCTCGAAGCGCTCGTCTGGGCGAACATTGTTTGCTGAAGGGGGACGAGGAGGAAATTGCCCAAATCATTGCAAGTGGTGGAGAAGTTTCACGAGGCATTGTGCAGCCTCCCAATCTTCCGAGGCGAGTCTCAGGGCAGACTCATAGAGCTCGAATCATACCACCCAAAAGGAGTTGGTCGGTGTTGTCTCGTTCGTGGGGTGCACCGAGGTGCGAGTTCACGTGTCTCCATGTCCACATTACTTTGAGATTTGGCCCCGTTGGGACATCACGCATTCCAAGGTTCGTGTCTCATTTGTGGTGTCCCCCTCTACTGTTATGTGTTGCTTTCTGCTTTTCTGGCAATTGTCGCCAGACTCTTAGTGCTTGGTCCGTCGTCTTGCGATCCCAGATCGGATGGGTCCGTCGGTCAGTTACGCAGTTACTCAGTCCGTCAGTCACGCTCGCTCATTCAGGCATGCTTCCAGACATTTAGTCAGAGTGCCAGTCAGACAGCCAGAACAACCCCTAGCCAGGTTGTCAGAGTCAGCCCACCATAATGCTTCATTGTCTCCTCCTCCTCCTCCCCCTCCTTCTCATACCCCACTCTCGCCACTGTCCACCTTACTACGGTGTTCGTTGTCCTGTACGTGCTCGACTTCTTTCGGCCCCCGCATATGCCGGGCGTGTGGATGAAGTTCTACGAGCGCGACTACGTGCTTCGGTGGCGGAAGGGGGTCTGTGCATTGGCCAATTGGTGTGGGCGGGAGGGAAGGAGGGAGAAAGGGATGCAACGAGGGTTGCATCCTTTCTTGCCTCCTTCCCTCCCTCTTCGTCCTGCTCCCACTTCCTCCCCGCACGTAGCATCCACTCATCTTCTCTCCCGCCTGAGATCAGATATGCCCCTGTCTATCTTGACCTCCCTTCGTCGTCCACCTTTCCGTTTGTTTATCCCGACCGTCCTGTGGTGTTGGGTCCTCGTTTTGAGGAGACCACCCCTGCGTCTCTTCATCCTCGTGCTCCTCCTCTCTCTCTCTCCCTCGTCCCGTTGCCCCCCTCACTTTGGTAGTGAGCTCCACCGGAGGCTCCAGTGGCATTGTTCGTATGCAGTCCCCCCTCCACTTTGGCACACCCCTCACACGGTTCGTGTCCCCTTAGGGAGCTCTACCGAAGGCCCCAGTGGCATGGTTCGCATGCCGCCCCTCCTTCCACTTTGGCATTGGCACAGCCCTCACACGCTTGGTGGCCCCATCGGGAGCTCCACCGAAAGCCCCACTGGCATGATTCGCATGCCGCCCCAGCCCCATTTTGTCAGACCCCTCACACGTCTCGTGGCTCCATCGGGAGCTCCACCGAAGGCCCCAGTGGCATGGTTCGCATGCTGCCCCCGTGCAAGTTGGCACACCCTCACTCGTTTCGCGGTCACACAGGGAGCTTCACCGAAGGCCCCATTAGCGGTGTTCGCACGCGCTTCTCCCACCCAGTACAAATTTCGTGCCCCCATAGGGAGCTCCACCGAGAGCCTCAGTGGCATGGTTCTCATGCGTTTCCCCCACGGAGTGCAGCGTTTCGTGGCCCCATAAGGGGGCTCCACCAAAGGCCCCAGTAGTGGTGTTCGCATGCGTTTCCCCTGCCCAGTACAGCGCTTCGTGGCTCCATAGGAAGCTCCACCGAAGGCCGCAATGGCTGTGTTCGCATGCGTTTCCCCTTACCCATTGCAGCGTTTGGTGGCCACATGGGGAGCTCCACCGACGGCCATACTGGCGGTGTTCACATGCGTGTCCCCCCCCCCCCCAGTACGGCGCTTCGTGGCTCCATCGGGAGCTCCACCGAAGACCCCAGTGGAGATGTTCGCATGCGCTTCCCCCACCCAATACAAAGCTTCGTGGCCCCATAGGGAGCCCACCGCAGGCCCCAGTGGCGGTGGCTACGCCCGCATGCGTCCCCGCCCCATTTCAGTATACCCCTCACATGCTTCGTGACCCCATACAGAGACCCGCCAAAGGCGATACCCACAACGGCAATACTCACAACTGCATATGCTTGGGCCCTGCGCCAGGATAATCTACATGACCCCCGTCACTGCCATGCCAATTTTGTCGAGAGCCAGAGGGGTACGCAGTTGTAACGGATTCGGAGGCCAGTGGTTACTGGAGGCAAATGTGATGGCCCGATATATATATAGAGAGAGAGAGATAGATATAATAAACGAATGCCGCGCCCCCCCCTGGTCCCGGGTCCCACACCTCTCCCCGTGACACCTCGGGGACGTTCCCGGTACCGCTCCCCCGGCCTTTCCGGGGAGCCTCCACAGCGCTCCAGGAGGGCCCAAGACGCCTCCCAGGAGCCCCCAGAATGCAAAAGGATGGCCCAAGACTCTCCCAAGCAGCCCAAGTCAGCCTTCCGATGGCTCTCGAGGCTCCCAGGTGGCCTCCAAGAGACCCCAAGAGAGGTCCGCGAGGCGTCCCTGGACGGCCCGAAGAGGCCCAAATAGTGGATTTGCATTGGTTTCCAATGTTTTTGGCGTCTCGCGTTTTCGAGCTTCCAACGGTCCAAGAGCGCCGAAGAGGCCCCCAAGGCCGCCCCAAGACCACCCAAGAGACCACCCAGAGGCCCCCAACACACCCCCGATCCCTGAGAGGCTCCAAAAAGACCCCGACGAGGCTCCAAGTACAGCCCAAGAGACCTGCGAGAGCCGTCGCGAGAGAGCCAACAGAGGGTAAACACTTTGATTGCCACTAGTTTTTCCTGGGTGTTTCGTCTTCTCACGTTTTCCCACGTCCAACTCTCAAAGATCGACGACTTTGAAACAAAAAAAGGGATTCCCAGATTTTCCTTTTCTCGAAGTGGGCTCCTACTCGGAGATTCCACACATCCCCTGACATCTGGCCGGTACGGCGCCTCCTGGCTTCCCAGGGGGCCCCAAAGACGCCAGAGGACAGCCCAAGACGACCCCAAGGAGCCCCCAGAACATCAAGAACGGCCCAACACGCTCCCGCGCAGCCCGAGACACCCTTCCGACGGCTCTCCAGGCCTCCAGGAGGCCTCCCAAACCCCCAGGAGGTCCGGAAGATCCCACACCCCTGAGGGGCCTGGCTAATAAAACCTGCGAGGCACAAACACAAAACAGCGCCGAACAGCGCCGAGGAATGGGAAAACTTGGGAATCTCATAATTTTGTCCCCCAAGTTTGGCCCCGGGTTTACTCTTGCACAACAGACCACAATTCAGACCCCCTAACCTCCCCCCAATAACCCAGGAATGATTTCTGCGTTTCCGCACTTCCCCTTCTATGCGATTCCGAGGCTTGCGCAGGGCCTCCGAGTGAGTCCCTGGACGCAAGAAGCCACCAACATGAGATTACATGAGTTAGCCGATCAAGCCTAGCTAGGACTTTAGCGCGCGCGCGCGAAGCGCGCGCGATGGTTCTATCATATAGATGTGTGTATATATATCATACAGGTTGTGCATCGAGGAAGCCTTGCCTTGCAGCGGAAGGAGTCGCTTTCCCACATGGCCACCTGAGGCTAGAGTCATGACCATAAATGCGTCGGGGGGTGAAGGGGAAGGCTATCGGAGGAGCAGGGAGTCTCCCAGAAGTCTCGTGAATGATCTCAAGAGTGCGTGCGCATCTTCGGCTGTTTGATCTTAGCACCACCACCATCTCCCACGAGAGGGTCCCTCCTCATCCCCATCATCATCACCATCATCATCACCATCATCACCATCATCACCATCATCACCATCATCACCATCACCATCACCATCACCATCACCACCACGGCCATCATCTTCCTATGCCGCCCGGCAGCGCCTGCGTGTCCGAGCCCCGCCGCCGTCTGTGCCCAGCCTCTTCCCCGTCCGCCCTCTTGCCCGCCCGCCCGCCAGCGTCTAATCCTCCGGTGCTGCTCTCCGCGCGCGAGTCGCCGTCCGCAGCGTCGTCAACTTCGTCGTCGTCGCCGTTCTCCTCCTCTCCTCCGCTCCGCCTCCTCCGTCGCAAAGGGGGGGGGGCCGGGCGCCGCCGTGCCGGGGGGAGGGGCACCGCCCCCCCCATTCGCGCGGCCGGGCACCGCGCCCGGCCCATGCCCGCCGCTGCGGGCGCCGCCGATGCACGGCCGACGCCGGGCAGCGGCTCCCCGGTGTGCCCAGAGGTGCGCCGCTTGTCCCGGGGAGCGAACAATGACAGAAACTCAAAAGCTCGGAGGTCCGTGCAGATTTCTCGGTCCGGCGCTGAACCCCCCTAGCGGAGCCTCTGGCGCCGCCCTTGGCGCGCTCCGCGCGCCAGGGAGGGGCGGCCAGCGCCGATGGGAGAAATCCGCGCGGAGCTTCGAGTTTTTCCCCAAAGAGAGCTTGCCTCTGTAAGGGTTCTAGCGGATTCGTGTGTTAGGTGAGTTTGGCCGCCGATTCCCGCGGCCCGCCCGGGTGCCCGGGTTGCCAGGTGCCCGGGCGCCCGGGTGCCTTATAGCCTTATAGCCTTATAGCCCTATAGCCCTATAGCCCTATAGCCCTATAGCCCTATAGCCCTATAGCCCTGTAGCCCTATAACCCAACAGTCCTATAATATTATAGCCCTATAGCACCATAGCCGAATAGCCCTAGAGCCCCATAGCCTTATAGCCATATAGTCCCATAGACCTATCGCCCTAATCCCTATGGCTCTATAGCCCCATAGCCCTATAGCCCTTTAGCCCTATAGCCCCATAGCCCTATTGCCCTATTGCCTTATAGGCCAAACGCCCTATAGCCCCATAGCCCTATATCCCTATAGCCCTATATCCCTATAGCCTTATTGCCGTATAGCCTTATAGCCCTATAGCCCTATATGGCCCTACAGTCTTATAGCCCAATAGCCCTAGAGCCCCATAGCCTTATTGCCTGATAGCCCTATACTCTTATTTCCTTATCTACCTATAGTCCTATTGCCCTATAGCACTATGGTTCCATTTCCCTCTAGCGCCATAGCCCCACTTCCCTATAGCCCAGATCGACCCATAGCTTATAGCCCTAAAAAGATGTTTTTTGTTTCTGTTTCTCTCTCTTATCTGTGAGTTTATCTCACTGTGCGTTCCCTAATCGTCGCCGCTCGTGCGCCGCCGGTGGCCGCCGCTCCGTGGCCCGTGCTGCCGTGGCAGTCCTGCCGCCGTCGTCGATGGCACTGGCCGTCGCCCGTCGCCGCCGCCCGTCGGTGCCGCCGGCCGCCGTCTGCGGGCCAGGTGTTTTGCAACCCAGGGCCGCCTGCATAGAATCCAGGAAGGGGCGCGCGCACACACACACACACCTATACACATGCACACCTACACACACACACACACGCACACGCACACGCACACGCACGCGCACACACACACACACACACACACACACGCACACGCACACGCACACGCACACGCACACGCACACACACACACACGCACACACACACACACACACACACACGCGCACGCGCACGCGCACGCGCACACGCGCACGCACGCACGCGCACACGCACGCGCACACACACGCACACACACACACACACTAAACACACACAAACACACACAAACACACACACACGCACACACACACACACCTGCACACACACACACACACACCTGCACACACACACACACACACAAAACACACACAAACACACACACACACACACACACACCTGCACACACACACACACACACACACAACACACACACACACACACGCACGCACGCACGCACGCACGCACGCCCGCACGCCCGCCCGCCCGCCCGCCCGCCCGCGCACGCACGCACGCACGCACGCCCGAACGCACGCAGGCAACCACACACACACACACACGCACACACATATACACACACACACCCACTGTCTACGGCCGAGCACTTGTTGGTCGTCGCTCCGCCGGTTCTGGCCCACCATGCGTTTGTGCGGCACGCTATCCATTTCCCGCCCCGCCAGCGTCAACGTCTCGAGCCTTGACGAACCTCCCGCCCAGCGGAGCGGCGCGACAAGCGATCCACTCGAAAGCCATAGCGTGTCGCTGGGGCCGCCGGGGCGACACGCTAAACCAAAGTTCCAGACCTTCCCCCCCCTCCTCCTCCTCTGCCTCCCCCCCTCTCCATCCTCCTTCTCTTCCTCCTCCTCCTCCTCCTCCTCCTCCTCCTCCTCCTCCTCCTTCTCCTCTGTGTATATCATATATATATATATATTTCTGTATAGTGGCCTTCATCCCGCCACTGTGCCTGGGTTGTGGGTCAGAGTTCTCAGGGATGGTTCGTGGGGTCTCTTCGGAGCGCCCTCGGGGGCCTCTCGGGGGCAGTTTTGGGTGGGGCCCTTGGGGCCTCTTGGGGGCCTCTTGGGGGCCTTTGGGGGGCTTCTTGGGACGGGAGAGTGGGCTCCCCCATCAGGGCGCCCCCTTGGAGCCGTCTTTGGGGCCTCTTGGGCTGTCCATGGCGCCTCTTGGGCCGCCGTGGGGCAGTCTTGGGGCGATCTTGGGGACCTGTTGGATCGTCTTGAAGCGTCGGGAAGCCGAAAAGGCGGACATGCCAAATTCCGTCAGACATTTGTCTGGTTTAGGCCTCTCGGGGCCATCTTGGAACGCTTCCTGGGGTACTAGGGGCGGCCATCTTGAGGCCATCCTGGGGGTTGGGAGCGGTCCTTCGGCGGCTCGGGGCTCTCTTGGACCGTCTGCGAGGCCTCTGAAGCCCCTCTTGGACCAAATTTGGAGCCCTCTTGGTCCCCCTCAAGAGTCGTGCGGGAGGACGCCCCGGGCACTCGCCATGACCAAGAAGATATGGCAATCTGGGATCCGGGTCCCTTTAAAAATATTCTTCAGGGTTGAGGATTGAGGCTTCAGGGATTACTCGGCGAAGGGCACGAGGACACGCCCACACCGTACCCAGCAGCACAGTTGTGTATATGCTCGTGTAAAGATACGTACGTAATCGTATGTGTTACAGGAGTAGGTCTGTGTTGAAACGTGTAGTGTGTTTGCCACGCTTTTGCTATCTGCTTTCGCCGCTGGAGTCCACTTGCAAAAATGTAGTGAGCGAGCTGAAGTTGACTGGTCCCAGTGTCCTAAGGTTGACCAGGGCGGTGATGGGACTTCAAGTTCATGGAGCACCGCGATCCTCAAGAACATGAAGATCAGGCCCGAGCGCAGCAGCGACATCATGATCAGGCCCGAGTACAGCAGCAGCTGCCAGCCCTGCACGCCGCCAACATGGGTGGGCCATGGCTGTGACTAAAGCCAGCCAGCCGATGGCGCTGTCGAATTTCCCCCCCCCACACACACACACACACGCACACACACGCACACGCACACGCACGCACGCACGCACGAACACACGCACACACGCACATACACTCATACACGCACACACGCACACACAACACACGCGCACACACACACGCATGCACGCACGCGCACACACACACACACACGCGCCCACACAGGCATATACATACAACACAACACAACACAACACAACATAACACAGCACATCAAAGCACAACACAACACACTATACCACAACACAACGCAACACTACACAACACAACGCAACACTACAACACCACAACACAACACAACACAACTCGCAACACACGACAGACAACACAGAACACACAAAATATACACACACACGGTGTTGTCTTGTTCGGGCAGGAGCCCCATCCATGCCGGATGATGTCCGCCGACGCGCGCGCGCCGATCTGGAAAATGCGTCGCTGGACCTCCAAGGGGCAGCGGCTCGGCAGACGCCAGGCCCTCACGTGCCAAGGCATTGCAGGGAACTCACCCGATGGATGGATGGCCAAAGCTGACCAGACTTCAGACGGCAACCTGCTAGCAAAACAAAGGCAAGGGGGTCCAAGCAAAGGAGATGGAAGCGAGGAGAGAGGAGCGCCAGTGGACAGCCGAGGGAGGAGGACGGAAGGATGCGAGGGACGACGGGCAGACCGACGAGTGAGAGGGGGAGCCGAGGGGAAGCAAGAAGGCACCACACAGCACAAGTGCAAGGCAAGAGACACGATGAGGGAAGGAGCCGGCCGAGGAGGAGGAGGAGGAGGAGGAGGAGGAGGAGGAGGCAAAGAGGGGGAAGGGATGCACAACACACTGGGATGGCCACTTCTCCAACGCGAGGCGCAGGATCCCATCCCTGCCATCCGCGTCCAGATGAGGCGCTCGGCGCATCGGCCGCCGCCGGCGCGGAGGAGGCCTGCGGACTCGGCCCACGCGCGGAGAAGGCACAGTCAGAGCCCCGAATCATCAGGGGTAACTCGGGTCAGGGCTAACTCGGGTTCGCTTTTCGGGATTCTGAACCCGAGTTGCCCCGGGCCCGAGTTACCCCGGATAACTCGGGCGTCCAGAGCCCCAAATCATCAGGGGTAATTCGGGTCAGGGCTAACTCGGGTTTTTTTTCTCGGGCATCCAAACCCGAGTTGCCCCAGACCCGAGTTACCCCGAATAACTCGGGCGCCCAAGGGGGAGGGAGCAGAAGGGGACCACCGAGCGTCCGGAGAGGCACGCCACACGTGGGCAGCGCGACAGCCGAAGGAGCGGTCGAGCGGCGGGGCGAGGAGGGGACGGCACGGCACGGCACAGGACAGGGGAAGAGGGCGAGGCAGGAGGGAGGGCGAGGAGGCACGTCAGAATCTCAGCCCCCGCCCTGCCCGGCGGCCACTGGAGAGACGGAGGTTTCCCCCCGCCACGGGGGCGGCGACGGCGGATGTCGTACCCCGCCCGTGGGCCACCGGAGAGGCGGATCGCCCCCCTGGCAGCGCGGGAGAGGTGCAGCAGAGCTTGCACAGCCCATCCGCACAGTGAGCAGGGGCAGCCTCCCCAAGGGTACCCTCGCATCCCTGCCTCCTCGCAGACGCGGCATAACCCACTATAGAATGTGAGAAAAAGATTGCTTCCCCAAGACGAACTTCCAACTCTCTCACAACCTCCAACAAAAACGACCCCGGGTCGTCACACTGCGTCCTCCCGGGCCGGGTGGGCCAGTCTCGTGGGCCGCGCCCTGCCCGCAAGCCTCCGCAGCGGTTTTCCAAGGCCCTGTGCGTCCTCCTCGCGCCCCGCCTTGGCCAGTCTCGATGGCCGCGCCCCGCCCGAAAGTCTCCGCAGCGGTTTTCCAAGGCCCTTCGCGCCCTCCCCGCGCCCCCTTCTGCTGCGGGCCGGCTCCGCTCCGCCCTGCCGGGCGGGTAAGGGAGCCACCGGCGAGCGTCGTGCCCCGCCCTGCCCGGCGGCGCGCGGCAGCCTGCCCCCCCCCCCCCCCCCAGCCAGAGGGGGGGGCGGGTGCGCGAGGGACGGAACGGTGCGTCGTGCCCTCCCGAGAATCGGAGGTGGACAGACCTCTTACCCTCACACGTCGATTGAGGAATGGGCCGTTTTCGGTTCGCCAGAGGGCGTCGCGGCCGTCATGTTTGCGGGTCCAGGTCCGTCGATGTCGGCCCTAGGTCTTTTTTCACTAGGGGAGGTTTACGAAAGGGAGGTTTGTCCACCGCCGAGAGAAGGGATGGCAGCGCCCGGTGAGCATTAGGCAGCGGGGCCTGGCGTCAAGTCGGGCCTGTCCCTCTACAGGGGGAGTATTTCAAAAACAGTCAAAAACAGTCCGGGGACGATCTTTGTCCTACTTTTGTTGCCATTGTGGGGTACGTTTGGGGTATTTCTATATTTGTCGCCCAGAATCCGCCTGTAGGCGGACACGCCCGACCTCAGCCTGGCGGGATCGCCAGGCCCTCCACGGGCAGCTCTGGTGGGATGGCCGGGCCGCCAGCGGGACCCCGGCGGAGGGAGC
>CAUYUJ010021548.1:284398-371898 GCA_963575745.1 Prorocentrum cordatum | reverse complement strand
CGCCGAATCGGGTGCGGGTACGCCATGTGGACCCTGCCGCTGGGGCCTTCGGTGGAGCTCCCGAATGGGGCCACGAAGCGTGTGAGTGTGTGCCGAAATTGTGGACATGCGGAGAGCAGAGGCAAGGAGGGGGAGGAGAGGGCAGGGGGCAGCGAGAGGTGAGGTGACGCGGGGCGCTGTCTCTTCAACATGAGGACCCAACACCACAGGATGGTTTGGAAAACACGGGGCCTGGGGGCCCACGCTGTGGACAAATCGGAAGCGGGGGGCCTTTTGAGACGGCGGAGGGCTTCCCAGAAGGTCTCGGATGTGTCTGAGAAGGCTGCTTCGAAAGCGGGAGGGCTCTCGTCAAAGGCCGCCCTCTCGACCCACCTCTCCGGCGCACCTCCAGAGAAGCACTGGCGAGTGAGAGCTCCTGGACCTCCGACGCGCCGTGATTCTGTGAAGACACCGTTTGCGGGGGCCCTGGGCCCATCAGGAAACGACCCGGGCCGACAACATCTAAAACGGGGAAGAGGTCGAGAGCTCCAGGGGCACGGGTCAAGGACCCAAACACACAGAACATTACGTCGACGATTTTTGCGTGCACCTGCACACCAGGCTCGCGCACGCAATCGTCGCCCACGAGCTCAGACGCCAAACGGCGAACACAAGATGCCAATCAGACTCTTCATATTCGGAGCTCACCCCTACCTATGTATAGTGTGGTTGGCACGCACACGCACAGACTGATTACTGAGAATCCAAGTGCATTCCAAAATCCTCGTGTGAACATCGCCCAGCACTCCTAGAACGGGATGGCGGTGACGCATGTAAGCCCTGCCACTGGGGCCTTCGGCCACTGGGGCCTTCCGTGGAGCTCCCCATGTGGGGCCACGAACAGTGTGAGGGTTGTGCCTAAATGGGTGGCGGTGACGCATGTCAACCCTGCCCCTGGGGCCTTCGGCAGCTGGAGCCTTCGGTAAAGCTCCCTATGGGGCGACGAACCGTGTGAGGGGTGCGCCGAAGTGGGTGGCGCTGACGCATGCAACCGCTGCCACTGGAGCCTTCGGTGGAGCTCCCTGTGGGGCCACGAGCCGTGTGAGGGGTGTGCGAAAATGGGCGGCGCAAACGCATGCAACCGCTGCCATTGGAGCCTTCGGTGGAGCTCCCTGTGGGGCCGCGAACCGTGTGAGGGGTATGCCGAAATGGGTGGCGTTGACGCATTCAACCGCTGCCACTGGAGCCTTCGGTGGAGCTCCCTGTGGGGCCACGAATCGTTTGAGGGGTGTGCCTACATGGGTGGCGGTGACGCATGTCAACCGCTGCCCCTGGGGCCTTCGGTGCAGCTCCCTATGGGGCCCCGAACCGTGTGAGGGGTATGCCGAAATGGGTGGCGTTGACGCATTCAACCGCTGCCACTGGAGCCTTCGGTGGAGCTCCCTGTGGGACCACGAATCGTTTGAGGGGTGTGCCTACATGGGTGGCGGTGACGCATGTCAACCGCTGCCCCTGGGGCCTTCGGTGCAGCTCCCTATGGGGCCCCGAACCGTGTGAGGGGTATGCCGAAATGGGTGGCGTTGACGCATTCAACCGCTGCCACTGGAGCCTTCGGTGGAGCTCCCTGTGGGACCACGAATCGTTTGAGGGGTGTGCCTACATGGGTGGCGGTGACGCATGTCAACCGCTGCCCCTGGGGCCTTCGGTGCAGCTCCCTATGGGGCCCCGAACCGTGTGAGGGGTATGCCGGAATGGGTGGCGTTGACGCATTCAACCGTTGCCACTGGAGCCTTCGGTGGAGCTCCCTGTGGGACCACGAATCGTTTGAGGGGTGTGCGAAAATGGGCGGCGCAAACGCATGCAACCGCTGCCACTGGAGCCTTCGGTGGAGCTCCCTGTTGGGCCACGAATCGTTTGAGGGGTGTGCCTACATAGGTGGCGGTGGCGCATGCCAACCGCTGCCCCTGGGGCCTTCGGTGCAGCTCCCTATGGGGCCGTGCAAGGGGCGTGCCGAAATGGGTGTCGTTGACGCGTCCAACTTGCCACTGGAGCCTTCGGTGGAGCTCCCTGTTGGGCCACGAGCCGTGTGAGGGGTGTGCTGCCGCTGGAGCCTTCGGTGGAGCTCCCTGTGGGGCCACGAGCCGTGTGAGGAGTGTGCCTACATGGATGGCGCTGACGCACACAACCGCTGCCGCTGGAGCCTTCAGTGGAGCTCCCTGTTGGGCCACGAACCGTGCGAGGGGTGTGCCGAAATCCGTGGACCTGCGGTGATGACAATGAACGATGACAAAGGCAGGGATGGGAGGAGGGAGAGGTGGAGTTGTTGTCCTCGTCCTGGCTTCGTCGTGCTGCTCTTCTGCGCCTGCGGCGGCCCGCTCCACGGGGGGGCGGGAGGCGGAGGCTGTCGGCGCCTGGCCGAGGGCAAGCCCGGACCGTGTGCTGTTGGGGTGGGGGCGGCCCGCGCGCCGCCCCGGACCTAGACATGCTCGCGTCGTGGATACACATGTTTAGGTTTCGACGAGAATTTCGATGCTAGGGTGCGTGAACCCTGCAGTCGATCTCCTGTTCGGCGGGACTTACGGCAGGAGGTCTTTTTGTGGTCGTGTTCGCCCCCTTGGGGCCCTCGCCGGGCCCTGGGACCGTCCGAGAAGAGCGCTGGATGAACAAGCGCGGTCCCGGAGACAGGGGGCCCCGCCTTGAAAGTACCTGGGCGTCGCTCGTCTGGGGTACGTTCCAGGCTCAGAGATCTGCGACCACTTGCGAGCCCTACCCCTGCGGATTGAGTCGGCTCTGGGGTATTGGACGCCGTTGCGGCTCGTGGCACGTTTCGGCGCTTGGTCTGGGTGGCGTCTAAAAAGAGTCTGAGTCGTTCAAACATCCATGTGAACATGTGGGCGAGGATCGCGCTCGTTCGTCCAGTGGAGATTTGTGGCCGTTTCTGGACTCTGGCCGGGGGTGGCGGCCAGAAAGGAGCGGAAGGGAGGAAGGGGAGAAGGGAGGTGGAGGAGGGAGGCAGGTGGTTGAGGAACATTCGGAATCGGCAGATATGCGCCACCGTCATCCCCGGCCGGTGCCATCCTGGGCCCTGGGATTGCTCCAGACGCCTTCTGGCCTCGAGCAGTAGGTGCATATGGTGAGAAGCTTTGGCTGAAGTAGCGTGTCGCGCCGCCAGCTCTGGCGCACCACGCTTAGGCGCAGCACGCTGTCCACGCCCCGGCCCCCAATCGGAGGTGGATAGACCTCCTACCCTGACACGTCGATGCAGGAATTGGCCGATTCCGCTTCGCGAGAGGGCGCCGCGGCCGTCGTTTTTGCGGGTCCAGGCCCGTCGGCTTGGGTCCCAGGCCGTCTTCACTAAGGGGAGGTTTACCGAAGGGAGGCTTGTCCACGTCCCGGCCCCCAGGCCGTGAGCGTCCCGAGCCCATTTCGAGCCCGCCGCCCCGCGGAGCGGCGCGCGCGACACGCTAATTGCCCGCTTCGGAGGTGCAGGGGCTTGTTGCCGGCGCCGCGGCCGCGGCGTGTTAAACGAGAGTGCCCGACCGCAGAAACCGTCCCAGGGCCCAGGATCGGGGGAGCGTAAGCCGTACTCATACCGCTGCTCCCCGGACCTCTCCCAGGGTGCGCTCGCACCAAGATCTCGAGGCGAGTCCAGCGGTGACCAGGCGAGCCTCCCAGCAGGCCCAACTCGGGTCGGGCGAAAGGGGGGGATAGCAAAGGGGGGGGTGAGAATCAGCTCACGTAGCTGATTTTCCCGGCGCCTCCCGGCGCCGGAGGCGCCATGTATCGAGGAATGGGCCCCTCGGTGGGCCGAAACCAGCTGCATGCAGCAGATTTCGTAACCCCCCCTTTCCCAAACCCCCCCTTTCGCCCGACCCGAGTAAGACCCGGGTTTGCCAGGACTCGGGTTCGCCATCGTTTTTTGACGACCGCGATTCGGATTCTGACGAGTAGGAGTTTCGTGGGACGTCTGCCGCGGGAGGCCTCGTCAAAATGCAGGCTCGGCCTCGTCATTTTTTTGACGACCTCGTCGGGGATTTCCGAGTCCCCTGTACCCGGGTCTTACGCCCCCCTGACAGGATGGCCCTGGCGAGGGATGCCATATAGTGATGTGCAGCTGACCTCTGTGGATAGTCGCTCTTCTCGCGGCACGGGCAGTATGTGCGACGTGGGCGCGATGCCTATAGTGATGTGCAGCTGACCTCTGTGGATAGTCGCTCTTCTCGCGGCACGGGCAGTACGTGCGACGTGGGCGCGCGCGCGCGTGCGCGCGCCCAGCTCGGGGACGGGGCGCGTGTAGCGCAGGCGAGTTGTCGCCTCCTGTCCCCGAGCTCCACCTCAGGACATTCTAGGCCTTCCAACTGGCATCCTGTAGACGGTATCCGAGGATCGCGACGCATCGCCGACATGTCGACGATGTGGCCCGATGTGGGGCCATAGTTCCTCAACGCCGATGGCGCCGACGCACCGCCGCCGTCGCCGATGCATCGGCGATGCGGCGCGATCCTCGGACCCCACCCAGGGAGCCTCTGGAAGTGACGGGGGCCTCGGGGATGCACTCCATCGGGGGGGCCATTCGCACGCACCCACCCTCGAGGACGGACACACCCACCATCGTGTATATCCCCGAGCTGGGCCGACGATGCTGTCCGTGCGAAAGTTCCACAGGGTCGAGAAGTAGGGCCGTCGCGCCCCCGGCCAACATTCCCGTCCACGACCGATCGGTCCGGACTCCTCCGCCGCGGCCCCCGCAGACGCGGCACGGGCCTGCGTGGGCGCACCGCGCGGATCGTATCCATGTGGTCGCGGCTCGGCGTCCAGACGTGGCCCCGCTCACAAGGGGGTGGCGCGAGGGGCCCGCCTTGCAGGAGGGCCAGGGGCCTCTTGGAAGGCACGGCGCATCTCAGAGGGCCCCGTTGGCCGCTGAGAGGGCGCCTCGGGAGCCAGGAGTCGGCGTCACCCCAACATACTTATACCGTATGTGCGTCGCCCCCATCAGGGGCGACGCGCGCACCGAGAAACCTCATAGTATGTGCGTCGTGGCGGGCGCTTTCTGGCCACACCGCTCGGGAAACAATCTATTACAAGATGGGTATACTAATGTTCGGGTCGGACGCGCGCCTCCAAGGAGGACGCATAGTATTGGTATGCCCCTGTGCGTCCCAAGGAGGGCCTCCGAGAATACCCCCCCCCCAAGCCTTCTCGGAAGCTCCCCGCCTTCTGGAGCGCGGCCTCCCCGCGCACCGCCACCCCCTCTGGGTGCGCGCCGCCGACGGACCGCGGGGGCATGATTCATGTGGACATGCGCTCGGTTGCGCCCGTGCGTACGCAGCCCAGGCCCCCGATGCCATGTAGGGCGTGCTAAACAAAAAAGGCCTTGCCTTCGAGGATCGAAGGAGTTGTTATCTCGTCTGCCGCCGAACGGCGGCGGAAGGGCGGCCGAAGCAGAACGTCGCCGGCGGAAGCCGGCGGAAGGCCGGCGGAAGGGGGCGGAAGTGAAAACTGCGCCCCCAAGAGGTGCAAACGTTCTTGGGTTCAGGGTTTCCGAAATCCGCCATGTGAGCGACATCAGAAATCGGGTTCCACTGCGCCGACCTTCTGGGCCCCTTCAGTGTGGACATGTACATGCACCTGGGCGCGCGCGCGCGCGCTCGCGCGCGAGCAGCTGCCCGCGGCGCAGCCCAGGCGACGCAGCTCCCAGCAAGGGCGACGCCAGCGAGCATGCCGCGCGATACGAGGACGCGAGGCCGTGCTACGACCTCTGGCTGCACGACGCCGGGCTCTGCAGGCCACGCAGAGATCCAGCGCGTGGAAAACAAAAATCAAGACGGTGGCTTTGCGCATTCTTCGGCCCCTGAGGGCCCTCGCCGGGCCCCAGGACCCTCAGAAAGCGATTCGGGATGAAAAACTGGTCCTGCGGAAGGGGTCGAGGTTTCCGCGGGCCGCGTACGGAACAAAAAATCACGGCATCGCATCCTTGGGCATGCTCGCCGTGGTGCGCTGATGGCGGGTGAGCGCCGGGGAGCGTCGATGGGCGTCGATTCGCGCTGTGGCCCCGACCTCGCGAGCCGAGCAAGCAGCCAGCGCTAGCGCCATGTCTCGGGGAGCGAGCGGTGCGTTCCCCGAGGCACGGCTCTCCTATCTCGGGGGGCGAGCAGGTCGCTCCCCGATGTGCACTGCTCCCGCCATACCTCGGGGAACGAGCTGTTCGTTCCCTGAGAAATCCGCGCGGACTTCGGATTTTTTTCCTGTTTATGCCATTGTTCGTTCCCCCAATATCTGCCATCGTACCCTGTCTGCTCAGTCCGTCACACTGCGCTGATTCGTTGCCTATCCGCCGACGGATGTCACAGCGGACCCGGGGCCCCCCAACGGGGCCCCATCGTGCGATGCCCAAACGCACGGGGAAGCTGTGGGCACTGGAGGAGGTAAGACGAAGGGGGAAGAGGAGGTGGCGGATGAGCAGGAGGATGAGCAGGAGGGAGAGCAGGCGGATGAGGATAAGGAAGGAGAGGGGGGAGGAGGAGGAGGAGGAGGAGGAGGAGGAGGAGGAGGAGGAGGAGGAGGAGGAGGAGGAGGAGGAGGAGGAGGGGATGAGGAGGGGAGGAGGAGGAGGAGGAGGAGGAGGAGGAGGAGGAGGGCCACGAGGAGGGGGGGCGGGAGGAGTAAAAAAGTACCAGGGGGAAGGCGGCGGCGGGGAAGGGGAGGGGGCGGCAACGACGAGGGAGGGACGCGCATGCGAGCATTTCGGCCCACGCTGGGGCTGGACCTAAAGGGTGTTTTTGGCGATCTCGTGGGCCGTTTTTCGTTTCGACTGCGTTTTGCGGTAAATCAAGGGCATAAAAGACGGCCCTACCCTGGTTTACGAGGCGTTGTGCGCTGAAACTCCTGTGGGCTGACAGGGTAACACCTGCGTGATGTGCCGCGTCCTGGCGGCTCTAGGCTCTGGGGGCTCCCAGGAGGTTTACAGACCACGCACTTGAAACCCAGGGTAGGGTCGTTTTTTCATCCCTCAAGTAAAGGCGGATTGAAGACAAAACGAGGGAAACCGAAAATACAACGAAAACGGAAAACACCGTTCAGTCTCAGCCCTGGCCCACGCTGGGGCGAGAGCGCCATGCCGAACGACGCGAGCCCAGGGCCGATCCTGAAGCGAGGCCGGCGCTGCAGCGGCAGCACCACTCTCCCAAAGCAGCGCTTGCATTGCTCCAGTCATTGGGCGGGGCACCCCATAGCACTGAAACAGTGGACTTCGATGTTCGTTTCGGGGACCTTCCTGGAGCCCACCTAACGGATCTGTTCGACCCCAGTTCGACTCAAGTTCGACTCAAGTTCGACTCAAGTTCGACTCAAGTTCGACTCAAGTTCGACTCAGGGTCGCTTCAGGTTCGACTCAGGTTCGACTCAGGGTCGACCCAAATCGACTGACGTTCGACGCAGCGTCGACGTCCGAGTGGAGCGAGTGGCTCCAGGAAGGTCCCCAGTACGAGCATCCAAGTGGACCATTCCGTAGCACAAGTTCCCTCTGGCATCAATTTCAGACAGTCAGGTGAGTTGGCACGGTAGGAGAGCCCGGCCCGAGGGCTCCAATCGCACGAAATTGCCATACCGTTGGTCCGGCCCGGCACTGGACCGTCGGCGCACGCAGCCAGCCTGGGGAACAGGGGCTTGGCGGCAGGTCGCGGGCGATGGGCGGGCACAGCAGGGGGCCCCGCAGACGGTGGCGCGGGTCCTCTCTCGGGCGTGTCGGCGTCGCCTCTGGCGCCGGGTCCGGGCACGGATCCGCTACGGATCCGATGCGGAGCCGAAGCTTCTTGGACGGATCTTGCGCGAAATCGTTGGGTTCTGGACGGGTCCTAGAGGTGGGAAGTTCACGTGCTTCTCACGGATCCTGTCTGACGATCGTACCGTTGCATAGTATTAACTCAGGGCAGCCGTGGAATCCGAGGACGACTTGCCCAGGGCACGGGGCTAGGCACTTTCTAAAATTGTATTGATGCTCTCCCGGCAGAACTTCCCTCAGGCAGCTCCTTCTAAAATTTTACTGAGTTGCCCCTCTGGGTTCCGACCTTTGGACCGTCGGGCGTTCTGTTCACTGGACCTCGCCGTCGCCAGCGTCGTCGTCGTCGTCGCTGCCGCAACCGCCGTCGCCGTCGCCGTCTGGAGCTTCAGTCGCGCGTCCAGTCCAGGCGCATCGTACCAACTTCACCGGACTGCCTGTAGCAGCTGCGCTGCCGAGCACCCGGACGGACCCGTCGGGGATGCTCCACGCTGCCGCCCCGTGAGCGCTCGTGGACGCCCCGTGCGCGGGGTGGGTCCGCCGAGGTTGCGCCGCGCTGCCGCCCCGTTGCCGCCTCGGGGGCGCCCCCGTGCTCTGGGCGGCACCGCCGAGGGGGTTGCGCGCCGCGCTGCTGCCCGTGCCGCTGCGTGGGCGCTGCGTGGGCGCCCCGCGTGCTGAGCCACCTCGCCCACACCACACGGCGTGCACCGCACAGGCTTACACCGCACAGTCTGCACACCGTGACCTGCTTCTCACAGCTTACGCAGCGTAGCGTTCCTTTCCGGCGAAAAAACATGAAGCGGCATAGCTTGCACCACGTAGCTTGCACCACGTAGCCCTCGCCCCGCCCGTAGTTTACAGCACAAGACTTAGACGGCACAGCTTACACCGCATAGCTTGTACCACTGAGCTTCCGCCTCCACAGTACAATACCGCATTGTTTGAGGTCCACGCTGACCACCAACTTGTTGGTTTGCAAGTGTCCTTTCGGAAAATGCACGCGCGGACATTTCTAGCCAATGCTGAAATCCTTTCCGAAACGAAAGCGGATCCGAAAGATGCGGCGCCCCCCTCGCACATAATCTGGGGAACAGGGGGGTAGTACTCATATTGAGTCACTGTGGAGGGAACGACGACGGCGGTGTGCAGGAGGGGCTGGTTCAAAGGGGGGGTGGGAGGAGGAAAGAGGCAGGGGAGGGCCCTGCCAGGGGGAGGAGAGAAAGTGGACGGGGGGAGCGTGAGGAGCGGAGTAGAGGGGGTGGGATGAGAGGGGAGAGAGGGGGCGGGAGGAGGGGGGAGGGAGGGGTTACGGAGAATGTAGGAGACAGGGAGGAGGGCGGGTGGAGGGAGCAGCAGCAGCAGGAGGAGCCTGCGCCACGCCGGAGGCCCTGCAGCACCATCTTCAAGAAGGCGGGCTGCGTCCGCGGCGACTGTTGCGAGTTCTGCCACTTCCCGCACATGGTTCTGAAGAGAGCACGGCCCTCCAAGGTCTGGGGAGGACCTACACCATGAGCGGAAACTATCGAACGGCATTCGGCCAGTCCCGCCACCGTGCCTGGGTTGTGGGTATATGACTCCTACTGCATGTTCGTTGGTAGCTCGAGGGGGGCCTTTCGGGGGGACCCTTGGAGGCAGTTTTGGGGCCTCTGTGGGGGCGTTTTCGGGGCGGGCCTCTTGGGGCCTTTTGGGCCTCTTGGAGGCCTCTTGGGGACCTGTTGGGGTTCTCTGGGGGCCTCCTGGGGCCCTCTTGGGGCGGAAGACTCGGATTTTCGGTATGTGTTCCCTCTGTTGGGCCTTGTTGGGGTCGTCTTCAGGCCCTCTTGGACGCCTCTTGGGCCGTCTTGGGGTGGTCTCTTGAGCCATCTTGGATCGTCGGAAAGCTGAAAAGGCGAGAACGCCAAAATCTTTCAAACACCCAAGAGAGATCATGGATGTGTGCCTCTTGGGGCCCTCTGGGAGGCATCTTGGAGGCTTCTTGGGGCGTCTTGGAGGCCTCTTGGACTGTCTTGAGGCCGTCTTGGGCGTCTTGTGGGGATCGTCCGGCGACTCGGAGCCCTCTTGGACAGTCTTGGGGGCCTCCTGGGAGCTCTCTTTGCGCGTCCTCGTGCCCTCTTGGGTCCGAGGAAGTCACGCGAGAAGCGGCGGGGAGTGGCAACAAGCCCCGATAGATTTGGCACTTTGGGGTTCGGGCCCCCTAGAGCGACGTAACGATCCAGGAGTGAGGTTTGGAGCTTAGAGGGGAGGGAAGGGCCTGGGGGCACGCCCACTCCGTGCCCACGGGCACGGTGGCGGATATCAAACTACCATGGCCGCCGAAGCTGCGAATCAGATCGAGAGGTCTGCGAAACTGTCGGCAGTGTGCGAGGCCCTGAAAACGCCATCCGCAGGCGCCGATCCGTTTTCACAGCGTACGGTCGGGAACTTTTGGGCAGCATGTCGCTCCGCCAGTTCTTGCCCACCACGCTTCGGCGCCGCACGCGATCAGCTCCCCAGTCCCGAGGCGTCGACGTCGCGAGCTGTTCCCGACCTGCCCCGCGGAGCGGAGCGACACGTTCTCCGTTTGCATGGCAGGGCGTGTCGCCTTGGCCGCCGCGGCGATGCACTGCGCAAAAAAAGGGCCCGACAGTACACAACGAGTCTGCCGCAGGCGTCGGATTTTTCCCCCGTCGAAACCACGCGGGTGGGTCGCGGGTGGATGGCGGGAAAGTCGCGCGGTGGGTCGCGGGGGGGGTCGCGGGGGGGGGGGCGCTGGCGTGTCGCAGGTCGGTCGCGGGCGAGGGCGACGACAACAACAAGCAACTCACGACCAGAATTCGCGTCGCGGAATACCATGTCAGCCACGCGCCCTGGGACTGATCCACATCCGTGATCATTGGATACGTGATCCCATAGGTGCCCTCCTCGCGGGTCATCCGCGCAACACCGCCTTAGTGGCGATGCTTGGGAGTCCAGACCGCCAGGCCATGGATACGGATATGTCTCCCGCCCACAACTAACGCTTTCCAGCACACCGACCCTCATGAAGGCAGACCGCGTCTGGGGTTGTACGATTACGGCGTGTTCATTCGAAGTTGCCCGCGTGAGCTTTTGAAATTGACCCATGACGAAGAGTTGACCCAGGGTAGGGGATGGAGACCTCTGGGTGTCGCAGATCGAAGCACGCAGTGTCTCCGAGGTGTGCGCGCCGCCTCGGGCCCTCTGCCCACACCTCGGGGCGGCGGCGGTGGGGCCACAGAGGAGGCATCGCCCAGGGAAGGGAGAGGAGGGAGGAGGAGCGATCCTGAGGTGTGTGCGGGGGGGCGGCAACTTAGTTTGCCCTGGAGACGACAGGGCCGTTTTTGTTACCGCTTCCGTTTTGCTGTTTTTTTGCCGGTTCCGACGCCGTTTTTTTGCTGGTTCCGTCGCCGTTGTTTGACCGGTTCCGGCTCCGGTTCCAATCCTGGAGCCGCTTTTTTGCCCTTTCCGGTCGCCGTGTTTTTGCCGTTTCCGTTCTCAAGGGGCATTTTTTGGGGGGAAGCGGTGAAAAAACGGCCCTGCCGTTTCCGGGGCCCACCAGGGGCGGCAAGTCCTAGAGGTCACGACGCAAACACCAAGGACCACCGCTTTTGGGGTTCTGGAGGGGCTCCGGTTGTCGGGCAGAGCCTTAAGATCTACAGGTGGGGGGGGCACACCGCTGCGTGGCCGAGGCTCGCCCTGCCCCAACAAAAGTATCCCCGTGCGACCCGGCCCAGGAGTTGGAGGATCTAGGAAAGCAACACCCATATGAAGCTAAGTTAGGCTAAGATGAAGCTAAGCCAAGATGAGATAAGCTAAGCTAAGATGAGATCAGCAACGCTAAGCTAAGGGAGCGTCACTCGGGGAACCGCGGGGAGGATACTGGGGGAACCGCCCAGGGCGAGTTGCACTGCCCGGCCCTTAAGCAGACCGAGTAAGAACCCTTCTAGGCAGAGCCTAGGTAGGGCAAAAACATCCCCTCCGTTCCCGTTTCGGCTCTCCGCAAGATCGCACGGTGGCGGCAGGGCTGCAGACAGACAGCCACAGGAGAGGCACCGTCTGGGCTCGACCGGATGTTCCCGCAGTCAACCTCGTTGTGAGGATGGGCAGACTTCCCAACGCTACCCTTGCATCCTTCCCTCCTCGGTCCATCTCGCCTCGCTCGCAAAGTGTCGGAACTCGCTCGCAAAGTGTCGAAACGGCCTTCCAAGGCCCACGCTTTATGATACGGGTCGACTGCATGCAATTTCGGCACATCGGCCATTGTCTGTTCCGACCTGGGGTTGCGCTGTTGCGCTGTTGGGGCGCGTGTGCTCATCCGCCAGCGCCGGGCCTCATTGCCCTGCCGGTGGCGGCAGGGCCGAGCGGTTGCCGTGGACGGCAGAGTCCAGACAGCCCGCGCACAGCATCGAGTCGTCGTCCTCTCGCTTTTGACAGGGCCCCTGGGTGGTCGGGGAGTCCTCCACACTTCAACGGCCACGTCGCTCCGCCTCCAGGGGCGTCGTCGGAGGCGGCGTCGGCGGTTGGGGTTAATGGGGCCACCATGGTGCGCGCCCTGGGGCCGTCTGTGCGCAGCCTCAGGGCTTGCAGAGGGAGGAGGAGGGTGGGGGGGGATGTAGCAAGCGAGGGTGAGGACGGGAGGGACAGGGTGGACGGGAGGGACGGGGGGGAGGTAGCCATACCAGAGAAGGAGGAAGGAGGAGGAGGAGTGAGACGGGAGGCGGATCAGGCACGAGGGTGATGAGTGACAACGGAGGAAGGAGGAGCGGGCGGCCTGCCGCTTCTTACCGCACATTCCCTCAGGATCCCATCGCAGGGGGCACAACACACACACACACACCACCCTAAACCCCCTCCGCATCCTCAGCCCCTCCTCCTTATGTTTATGTTCCCCTTCCTCGTTTATTTTGCTCCTGCTGCTCCTCCACACGTGCCTGCGTTTCCAAGAGTTGCGTTCCATGGAAGCCTCTGGCCCCTTCGATCCCTCCCCCCCTCTTCCTCCCCTCCCTCTCCACATCCACATCCCCCACATCCCTACCCCTCGTCCACACCCCCTGCATGGTCCATTCAGTCCCTCCCCCTCCTTCCCCCGTCCCTCCTCCCCTCCTCCTCCTCCTCCTCCCTCCTCCCTCCTCCCTCCTCCCTCCTCCTCTTCCCTCCCCCTCCAACCTCCTCCCTCCTTCCTCCTCCCTCCTTCCCTCCTTCCCTCCCCGCCGAGGGGAGGCGGAGCCGCAGCGGCTCCGCTCCGCGGGGACGCCTCCGCCCTACGCGCCCAGGTCCGGCGCCGCGTGAGCAGCAGGCTCACGCCAGCGCTCGCTGCGGGCGAGGGGCGGCCGCCGGAGGCCCCCCTTGGGGGGCGGGAAGCAGCACCTTCTCCCGGGCCTCCTCCTCCTCCTCCTCCTCCTCCTCCTCCTCCTCCTCCTCCTCCTACTCCTCCTCCTCCTCCTCCTCCTCCTCCTCCTCCTCCCTCCTCCTCCTCCTCCTCCTCCTCCCCCTCCTCCTCCTCCTCCTCCTCCTCCTCCTCCTCCTCCTCCTCCTCCTCCTCCTCCTCCTCCTCCTCCTCCCTCCTCCTCCTCCTCCTCCTCCTCCTCCCCCTCCTCCTCCTCCTCCTCCTCCTCCTCCTCCTCCTCCTCCTCCTCCTCCTCCTCTCTCCTCCTCCTCCTCCTCCTCCTCTCCTCCTCCTCCTCCTCCTACCTCCTCCTCCTCCTCCTCCTCCTCCTCCTCCTCCTCCTCCTACCTCCTCCTCCTCCCCCCCTCCTCCTCCTCCTCCTCCTCCTCCTCCTCCTCCTCCTCCTCCTCCTCCTCCTCCCCCTCGCACGAGCAGCAGCAGACCTCCACCCCAACCCCCAACCCGAAGGCCTCACTTTGCCCTCCATTTCCAGCGGGGGGGGGGCGGGGAACGCTGAAAAATCACGTGGGTCCCGTACCCCCCGCACCCACCAAACCACCCCCAATCCCAACCCGAAGGCCTCACTTTGCCCTCCATTTCCAGTGGTGGGGGGGGGTCGGGGAACGATGAAAAGTCACATGGATTCCGTACACCCCCTCCCAACCCGAAATTCGGGTCAAGTTCGGGTCTTCGGGTTGGGCTGGGGTGGTCTGGTAGGTAGTCAGTGAAGAGCGCAGCAGTCGGCGCAAAAGACTGCCCAAGGAGGGGGGCGACAACCGCGCGGTCGCTCCAGGAGGGGAGCAAAAACACACACAGACGCAATGCATCGTCGACTCCCAGGAAGATAGGGGAAACTAGGGGAAGTGGGGGGGGAGACGAAAATCCAGACACTATGGAAACATATGGGGAATCCTGGAATTTGTGTGTATTCATGTGTGCGTCCTTGGGCCCCTTGGGAAGGGGGCGACCACCGCGCGGTCGCTGCCGAGCGCACGGCTCCGTGCACAGGGCTGCGCTGGCCTCTCGCCGACGCCTGCAGGGCAAGCAGCCCCTCGCTCGGCGCGCAGTGGGCGCAGATGTCTTTGAGCCGGGGCACTCTGCGACAGTCTACCCGCCCAGGAAGGATGGGCACCCTTCCCGAGGGCTCCTCCTCCTCCGCCTCCTCCTCCTCATCATCCTCCTCCTCCTCCTCCACCTCCTCCCGCTCCTCCCCCCCCTCCTCCTCTTCCCCCTCCTCCTCCTCCTTCTCCTCCTCCTCGTCCTCCTGCTCCTCCTCCTCCTCCTCCCCCTCCTCCTCCTTATCCTCCTCCTCCTCCTCCTCCTCCTCCTCCTCCTCCTCATCCGCATCCTTCTCCTTCGGCCCATCCTGGGCGACCTTCGCTGGCCAAGCTCGCTCGAACACACGTCCACATAGGCCTCCAGGGCCCTTGCGTCCATAAAGTCGGGGCCCTGAAGAAGGAGCCCTTTTCGTTGGGGAGGGGATCGGTGTTCCTTGCTTGTTCTGCAGTGTACCTTCGGTTCTCATGAGGTTTCCCATGGGAAATCGAAGTTCAACCTTATTTAGGGTTCCTTAGGTCAACGCCCCGACTCTACCGCGCATCCTTTTGCGACGGGTCGAACAAAGTGAGCGGCCCCAGGACCCGGGCCAGGCCGCACGAACACGGGCATTGATATGGTGATGCGTGTTGCTTCCGCAGTCGAGAGGTCCCAATGCATGAAGCTGCACGCGGTCCCTGCCAGGATCCACCGCGCCCGCACCCTCCGACCAGGCTGGGACAGCGCCAGAGGTGCGCGTCAGCACCGCCTCCCCAAAGTCGGGGAGAAGGCAGAATCGAATATCGAGGAGGCTGCGGGCGTTCCGTTTTCGCGTCTGTGGGTCGTGAACGGTTCTGGGGGGCTCAGGGCGGTCCGTTTCCTGGGGGAGTCGGCGACCAGCTCAGTGGTGAGCCCCTTTGGCATGGTGGACCCCGAACTATAGCCATGGGCAGAAACACATGATGCAGATGAGCGAGCGCATGATGCAGGTGAACGAGCGCATCGACAACTGCGCGCGTTTCGCCAGGCTTCGACAGTTCGCCTGAGCGGGAATGTCTCCGCCTTGTTCATCATAGATGATGTTTGTGTGTTCCCCGATGCGCATTGGCTCTCCTCTGTGTGACATGGATAGCTTGAGCATGTTACCTAGACCATTTAGTTGGCCGCCAGCTTCCATATGTATTGGATGGCCGTGAGTTGAGTGCCGTGGGGTTCGCGTCGCACGGCGTTCAGACGAGGCCTCATTCCATGGGTGATCATTACAGTAGCCATTTGGGCTCAAGCTACTTCTCTGGCCAAAGCGACCATGGACGAGCCGAAAGGCTGTGTACACACGAGCCAGGTGCTGTACTTCTGGTAGCACGCCCAGGCGGCCCATGTCAGCAAAGGCCGCCCCTCTATCCGATTGCGCTGCGGCTCCTGAATCACCCTTGAAGCTCCTCCTGTGGCCAGAATTCCCATGGAAGCGTCAAGAGCACATACGCGCATACTTCTTATCGAACGTATTCTTGGCGATCGGGGATGTGTTTATTGCTGCTCAGCTGTACAGTCAATCCGCCTACTGCTTTGGCAGTGCCTTCTGGATTGTCGGGTGCGTGTGCTGGGCATACAGCCCCGCGAAGGTGCTGCTCGCATGCCCGGATCCGCTCTCGCTCAAGAGAGTGCGCACCGAGTGGAGCTTGCTGCTCGGCATCGTGCTCTGGATGGTCGCGTGCGCGTGGTGCTTTCTTCCGAAGACGGGGAGCAGCCTTTTCGTTTTTGCCGATGGCATCTTCCTCGTTGGGTCCATCTTGATGTTTATTTCAACAGCCTGTGAGATGAGCGACAGGGTCGGGGAGTTCCCTCCAAGCGGCTGGCTAGGCAAGACGAGGCCACCAAGCTTCCTGGCGGACTTCCTGTCGTCCTGCTTCTACGTTGCGGCTTCCGTGCTCGAGATGCACAAGGACTCCGCCAGTATTGAGCAGCTTGGGCTGTGCATGTGGCTCCCTGGGTCGCTGCTTGGCCTCTACTCGGCGCACGAGCTGCTCCGGCACAAGATGGAGGACAGCGGCGCATGCTCGCGCCACGAGTCCCCTTGGGAGTACTTCGCCGGCCAAGAGCACTTTCGTGCATGGTTCTTCGGAACAGCATCCCTATCACTCGGTTCTGCATGCTTTCCCTTCAAGCTGTACCTCGAGTGGTGCCTCTGGCTCGGCTACGGCTTCTGGATTGTTGGCTGCGTATGTTTTACGCATTGCCCCTTGAAGGAGATGATCTCTGGCCCCGATCCGTTCTCGGTGGAGAGAGCGTGCAACGAGTGGTGCAAAATCTTGGGTATGATATGCTGGATTGTTGGCTGCTCCTGGTGCTTCCCTCCGTCGACGCGTGACATTCTGCGCCTCGATGCCGATCGCTTGCTCCTGGTCGGAGCAATCCTCGTGCTCATCCCAGCAGCTTATCAGATGCTCGATCGTATCGGGGAGGTGCTGCCCAGCCGTTGGCCAGGGAGGGCGAGGCCACCGGGCTTCGTGGTGGAATTCCTGGCGGCCTGCTTCTTCACGGCGGCCGCCCTCCTCGGAACCTCCGCCTCCCACGGCCTCGTGCAGCTGGGGCTGTGCCTGTGGTTCCCGGGAGCGGCGCTCGGCTTCTACACGGCGCACGAGCTGCTCAAGCGGAACACGGAGGAAGGCAGAAAGTAATTGTTTCAAGAGGAGGGCGAGTTGAGACAGCGGTATTTGGCCTTTCGGGCGGCCGTTTATTCGCGACAGCTGGATGCAGCTCGGGAAACTGGTGCGCTCGGACCCCCGGGGGAGGTCCAGGGACTGGTTTTGAGCTGCCGTTGTCTCAAGTCACTCTGCTCCGATTAATCACTGCACCTGCCTTCGCTATCGATGTGCATCAACTCGTTCCAGTAACCCACCTTTTTGCAAACCGTAGGAAACATAGCAGAAGTGTCATGTCGATCGTCCCTGGGACTTCGAGGGAGGAGGACTTGTGAGAGGACTATGGGGAGATATGACATGGCGAAGATTTCTGATGAGGACGAGGAGAGGGGATGAAGAGGGAGCATCAGGAACGATGAGGAGGATGAGGAGGCGAGAAGTGATGGCCACGAAGAAGGCGTAGCAGCAGCAGCAGCAGCAAGCGGAGACGAAGAAGAACAATAATGAGCAGGAGGAGGCGATGATGCTGGGCGGTGTGGGCTGCGACGTTGACCAGGAGGAGCCGGAGGAGATGCACTTCGGAGGAGGCGGAGGAGCTGCGAGGGCGACGGGAGCGAGGGGCAGCCTTCCGACGCCGCAAGTCTTGCACTGCGCGCGGGACCCGGCGCCCCCCCCCGGCTCTCGGCACCGATCCTGGAGACAGCGCTCCGCACCGCCGTCCGGCGGCCCCGAGGCCGGGCAGCAGGGTCCCTTGCGATCCGGGAGATCCGAGTCGACATACAGTCTGGGCCCTGAAGAAGAAACCCTTTTCGTTGGGGAGGGGCTCCGCGTTCCTTAAGTGCTTCCCAGCTTGCCTCGGGTTTTCCTTATGTTTTCGATCGGGAATCGAAGTTTAACTTATGGAAAAAAAGACGCCTCGTTCCTTATTTTGGGTTCCTTAGGTCAAGGCCCCGACTGTAAGCTTCGGCCGTCCCGATCCGCTCTGATGCGCTCCGGCTCCGGTCGTCCAGCGGCCCGACGTGGACCGATGTCAGCACCGCGTCGTTGTGCAGCCCGGCGCGGCCGATCTGTGCGGCTCCGGCACCGTGTGGGTGCGGCCCGGTGCGACGCAGGCTCCGGTCCGAGCCGGCTTCCCGGTTCGATGCTGACGGATCCTGGAGGGCGGTTCCCAGATGGCGAACGTGAGAAGAGAGAGAGAGAGAGAGGAGATGAGACGAGCAACAAATCAGAGCGTGAATTACCTACCCCGCTTTCGCTTCCAGGCAAAACCAAGTCATACCACGCGCCTCCTCGTCAAGCGGCCTGACCAGTACAGGCCGTAGTTTGGCATCGCTTGGTATCTCTTGGAAGCGAGGGTGGTCAAAAGCGAGGTAGGTTAGTTTGCCCCTAACTGACGGATCCTGAAAGGCGGTTCCCAGATGGCGAACGTGAGAAGAGAGAGAGAGAGAGAGGAGAGGAGAGGAGACGAGCAGCAAGTACAAGTTGAGATTGGCCTTTCTCGAGTTCGGGGAGTTCTTGGGTTGGTTGATGTCGGCATGACCCAAACAGATGCATATGTTTGACGCTTCGCGCATCCCCACCAGTTGTTTCCTCCGCGCATCGTCTCGTCCACCCTGGGCCTATCCGCCGCAGGCGCCAGACTCGATGCGCTTTGGTTGCCGCTGGCCCCCCCCCGGCTGGGCGGAGGATTCTGAGGACTGAGCGCTGAGTGGTTCGGCCTTCCGCGCTCGCGTTGCCTCGTGTTTTCCACCGCCTTCTGCCCGGCTTCCCTGGTTCTAGTTTCCCAACCAGCTGGGCTGGTGGCCTGGAGTTTGGCGCCGTACCGGCGACTCACTCCGCTGCATTCGCACACTCTGCAGCCTGTCCACTTCGGTTCACACTGCGGCGCCCATGTGCGTTTGCTTGTGAATTTGGTTCATTTTGTTCTGTGCATGTGCAACTGCGCGCTTGTTGTGCAGGTGCGAACCGGCTTGCCAACGTGGCGGCGGTGTTCGCAAATCCGCATCGTGCCGCATGCCCCGGACTTTGCCTCTCGCCGCCAGACTGTTGTCACGCGGCCGCGACCAAAAAAGCACCCCCACCAGCCCATCTCGAAACAGATCGCCAGGCGAGTGGCCTTGATCAGGGCAGTGTAGAAGCATGCGATGTAACAACCTCCTGAGGAGCGTTTTCTCGGAGGTCTCTTGGAGCCATTTTGGGGCTTTCCGATGGGTCCTCTCAGAGCATCTTGGGGCACTTTTGGGGCTCTCTTGGGGCTTTCTAGGGGCCCTCTGGGGGCTCTTTGGGGGGGTCTGGGGGGCCTTTTGGGGGCGTCCTGGGCCCCATTTGTCAAAGAGATGGGGGTCGCGGATTCACAACATGATGTCTTGATGCCCTCTTGGGGCGCTCTCGGGGCGTTTTTGGGCGTTCTTGGGGCCCTCTTCGGCCCCTCTTGGGGATGTTTTGGGCCGTCTTGGGACCATCTTGAGGCCTCAAGAGCCCATCGGAAGCGACTAGACGAGAAGGAAAAATACACTGACTGTACATCGGTTGACGGATGTTGGCCTCTGGGCTGGGTCATTGGAGGACTCGGAGGGCACACGAAATTTGGCCTCTTGGTAGGGTCTTCGGAGCGTTCGGAGGGCACTTCGAACCGTCTTGGGGCTGTTTTGAGGCCCCTTGGATGTGTGTCGGAGGTTACCTTGAATCATCTTGAGGTATATTGAGCCATTTGGGAGGCTATCTTGCGCTCCCAGAAGCCCTCTTGGAGGCATTTTGCGCCATCTCGGGCGCTGTAACTACCCCGCCCCCCTCCCCCTCTCAAAGGCCCACGGGAGGGGCCGGGGGGAGGGGCGAACCCTTCCCCCGAGCAGGGGAAGATGGGCCTGCTGGAAGATAGAAGGCAAGAGTTCGTTAAACCACCTGCGGCTAGAGGCTACTTAGAGGCTTCAAGATCTTAGGCGCACTTACGAGCTACCTATAGCTGGGTGTAAGTTACTTCTGTTCTGTGTTAAGTAACAGTATCTGTTGAGTCTGTTCCCTAACTAAGGGCATCTGTTTTTAAGTGCTTCTCTTGCGAAAAAAACTTACGTGCGCTACTTCTAACTATTTTCCATCCATCGCCGAGCGGGGTAAGTTACATATATGTACTTGTAAGTTACTTAACACATTTCAGGCACCATCACTTAGTATTACTTATAAGTTACTTATAGGTAACTTGTAAGTTACCTCCTTCCCTCCCTCCCTCCCCCTCCCTCCCTCCCTCCTCCGCGCCGCGCCGCGCGCCCGCGCCGCGCGCGCGCAAAAGGAGTGAATTGGGGGAGGTAGCGATGGCGATCGCTTGCATGGGGAAGGAGGAGGAAGAGTTGGGGAGGTAGCGATGGCGATCGCTTGGGGAAGGAGGAGGAGGAGGAGGAGGAGGAGGAGGAGGAGGACGAGGAGGAGGAAGAGTAGTGGGGGAGGCAGCGATGGCGATCGCTTGGGTAACGATGGACGCGGTGACGCGCATGATGACGATAACGACGATGACGATGACGACTACTACGGCGACGATGACTACGATACTGGCCATACTGACGACACTGACAACACTGACGATGATGATGATGACGACGATTGCCGACGATCCTGACGATGATGACGACGACTACGGCAATGATGGTGACGTCGCTGATGATGACGATGACGACGTTGATGATGATGATGGCGACGACGATGGTGATGATGACAGGCGATGACGATGATGGCGATGATGATGACGATCATGATGATGATGATGACGGCGATGATGACGGCGATGATGATGATGGCGACGAGGCTGCCTCAGACGACGGTGACGACGACGATGGCAGGAACTCGCCCAGGACTCCAGAACAAGGACTTCCTTGTGTTGGAGTTGAGGCTATCCACCCTATGGGTGAGAGGACGGCGCCCTCGTCGTCGTCGAGGTTGGTTTGAGGAGGTTTGGGGTTCTTGAGGTTTTGGGTTTAGGTTTTGGATTCTGGTGGTTTTGGGTACGTCGAAGTTGTTTTGGTGAGGTTTTGGTTTCTGGATGTTTTAGGTTTACGTATTGGGTTCTCTCTCCCCCGTCCCCCATCATCTCTCCAGTCCCCCATCATCTCTCCCGTCCCCCATCAACTCTCCCGTCCCTCATCGCCTCTCCCGTCCCCCATCGTCTCTCCCGTCCCCCCCTCGGGTGATGCAGGAGGTTGGGGCCTCTCGGAGGCGCTTTCGGCCCGCTGGACGGGCGTTCTTGGGAGCGATGGAGATCGCTGGGGCGAGCGGGGCGTGGCTTGGGAGGTAGCGATGGCGATCGCTTGGGCGAAGGGGCGAGGGGGGGCGGGGGCGGGGGCGCACGGGGAGGTAGCGATGGAGATCGCTTGGGCGAGGAGGGCGTGGATTGGGAGGTAGCGATGGCGATCGCTTGGGCGAAGGGGCGAGGGGGGGGAGGTAGCGATGGAGATCGCTTGGGCGAGGGGGGCGTGGATTGGGGGGTAGCGATGGAGATCGCTTGGGCGAGGGGGGGCGTGGATTGGGAGGTAGCGATGGAGATCGCTTGGGCGAGGGGGCGAGGGGGCGGAGGTGATGGGGGGTGGTGGTGGGTGGGTGTGGGGTGGGGTGGGGGTGGGGGTGGTGGTGGTGGTGGTGGTGGTGGTGGTGGTGGTGGTGGTGGTGGTGGTGGTGGTGGTGGTGGTGGTGGTGGTGGTGCGGGGGTGGGTGGGGGCGCTGGGAAATAGCGATGGCGACCGCTTGGGCGAGGGGGAGTGTATGGGGAGGTAGTAGCGATGGCGATCGCTCGGGAGTGGGTAAGGAGGATGGTATAGAGGAGGGGGTGATGAGGCGGAGGATGAGGCTTATTCGACCAGAGAGCGGATGGAAGTGGTGGATTGGGTGAAGAGCATCAGGGAGGGGGAGGGTTGGGGAGGGGGGGGAGTCGGAGGCGGTGGAGGGCAAAGCGATCTCGATCGCTGCGCGGTCATTGCCGCTAGCTTAGCCGTCCACTGGTTAGCCGTTGCTGGCCCTGGCGGGTGCGCGCGCCCCCGTTGCCGCCGCGCTAGCATCGTGGCGGCCATCGCGCTGGTGGAGCAGCTGAAGGCCGCCGCATCGTTCCTCACTCAGCTTGAGAAGGGGAGCAATGCATATAAGGAGGTCGTGACGGCGCAGTGCTGCATGGCGATGAGCGTTATGGAGCCGTGGACCTTCGTCTCCGCCGAGGACTCGGCCGCGCTGATCTTGCAGATCGGCAAGATGCCATTCGGCAAGAAGAAGATGGCCATGCTGCTCGGCCGCATCACGGAGTTAGCCACAACGTCGGCGAATCTGTTGGTTGCCAACGCTGCCGCGGGCGCAGAGCTGATGTCGGTGACCAGGACGCCCATGCAGGACTTCACGTCGATCACACCATACCTGACGGCGGCGCAGTGGGCGGACATACTGGATACGGACAGCGACTGCATGGGCCGAGTTGCGGTCATGATGCAGGCGTGCAAAAAACTCGGGTTGCGCACGTTGCATGGGCCGACGATCCAAATGGTGACGCGCACCGCCCTCGCGGTGGAGGGCTTCGAGCGGGCAATGCGCCAGCCCCCGTTGGCCCTGTTCGGCTATTTCAAGAGGGCGAAATCGTGCACCAAGAAGCTCCCCCCGTGGAAGGAGTGCAAGCGCCTCGCCGAGGTGGGGCCGTCGTTCGTCGATAAGCTCCCCGCGGACACGGTTGCCATGCGGAGGGCGCACCGAGACGTCTATTCTCGCGTGTACGCCGAAAGTGGCGATGTCCCAGTCAAGTGCCCGCTGGACGTCACCCAGCTGCTCGTGTTGAGCGACGCTGTCCCGATGCGGGAGAACAAAGCCCGCCTGAAGAGCTCTCCTGAGCAATCGAGTGTCGACATGGCGCTGCAGCTCGCCGACAGGGCGATTGCGCTGAATCGCGGGCGCGAGGGCGGCGGTGCGTTGCGCGACCGCGACGTTCCCTTCAGGCGATACACGCCCAACCAGGCCGAGCCGCCGCCGCTCGCCGACGCGGCGCCCGCGCCCGCCGCGTCGGCCGATGCCAAGACGCCGTCGAAGCACAGCGTGGAGGAGGCAAGGGACAAGATCTACGCGCAGCTGGGGGGCAAGACGCCGAGCGTGTCCCACAAACCGCCGTCGCTGAGCGACAGCGAGTCGGATGACGACGGCAGCGACGACGACTCCGACTCCGAGAGTGGCGCCCCCGCGGCCAGCGCGGCTGGTGATAAGAAGAGGAAGGCCGATGAGGCGAAGGCGGAGGAGGCGAAAGGGAAGAATAAGAAGAAGAAGAAGAAGAACAAGAATATCAAGAATAACAAGAAGTCGACGAAGGAGACTGCCGCTGCGGCGAAGGCGGCGGACGATAGGAAGACTAAGCAGAAGAAGAAGAAGGCGAATGTGGGCAAGAAGTCCCCGAAGCCATCGTACTCGGTGGAGTGGTCCCGCGACCAGGTCTTGTGCCGAACTGGCCTTATAGGTGCAAGCCAGTCGGTTGCATACAAGTTCGCCGACTGCGGCGGCAGCAGCGACAAGGCGATCTCTGCGGCCAAGAAGTGGGTGGCCACGCAGACGAAGAAGTGCGTCGCGGGCTGATTCGCGCGCTACTGAACGGTGCGGGCGCGATGATGATGATGCTCTTTCGCATCTTGGGATCCTCCGACCCTGCGGCTCGCAGCAAGTCCATCCTCTTGGTGGCAACTGTGGCGGGCCAGCTGTTCGCCCTCGTCCAGCAGCTGGGGATGCTGGGCTGAGCCTGGTCGGCGATAATTCGCGCGCGGGTGCTGCAACGGCGCAGCATGCATGCGTTGTCGAAGACGCCTCGTCGACTACGCCGCCGAGGATGGGGGCGGGAAACATATGGAGGAGGGTAGCGATGGTGATCGCTCGGGGAAGGATGAGGAAGAGTGGGCGAGGTAGCGATGGCGATCGCTCGGGGAAGGAGGAGGAGGAGGAGGAGGAGGAGGAGGAGGAGGAGTGGGAGAGGTAGCGATGGCAATCGCTTGGGGAAGGATGAGGAAGAGTGGGCGAGGTAGCGATGGCGATCGCACGGGGAAGGAGGAGGAGGAGGAGGAGGAGGAGGAGGAGTGGGGGGGTAGCGATGGCAATCGCTTGGGGAAGGAAGAGGAGGAGGAGGCGAAGATGGCGGCGAAGCGATGGTGGCAACTTGGATGGGGGACGGGGTGCTCTCAGGACGAGGGGCGAAGCGACTGCGATCGGATGGGAAGGGAAGGGGAGACGGGTCGGCAGTGGGAGGCAGATGGGGCGGGGGGAAGCGATTTCGATCGCCGGCATTGCGCGCGCATTGCACATAGCATTAATCGCACGCGTTGTCATAGCCATTTTTGGCTCACAGGCGCGCCGCCCGCCCGCCCGCCCGCGGCTGCGGCTGCGGCACCTGCGGCGCGCCTGCGGCTGCGCCCGCCCTGGCATGGCGTCGGACGCCAGCGCCCAGGCGGGCCCGTCGGACGCTGCTGCCGCCCTGGCGGGCGCGTTCTTCCAGGCCGCCAGCGCGTTCGACGCGTTGCTGGGCGCGGACGCGGACGCGGCCGAGCGCGCGCGCTATGCAGCTGCCGCCGTCGAGGAGCAGGAGGCGGAGGCCGCCGCTGAGGGCGACGCGCAGGCTGCCGCTGCGGGCGCTGAGGAGGCGGAGGAGGCGGAGGAGGCCGCCCACGAGGAGGCGGCTGCCGCTGCGGGCGCTGCGGAGGCCGCCCACGAGGAGGCGGTGGAGGCGGAGGTGGTGCTGTCGATCAGCATCGACTCCGAGGACGACTGCGCCGACGCTGCCCTGGCGGCGGCGTCCGAGCCGCGGGGCGAGAGCAGCGGCGCGGCCGTGTCCGAGGCCCCGATCTCGGGCGGCTCGGTCCAGAGCTCGAGGTCGGCCGACGGGAGCTCCCTGGGCGGCGCGCCGTTGACCATCGAGGTCGGCCGCCGCGTGCGGCCGAGGACAGCGGAGCCGCCGAAGAGTGCGCCACCCGCCTACGCTTCGGTGGAGGTGTCTGCCGCGTCGCACGCGGCGTACGCGGGGGCGCTGCCGTCCTCGAGCGCAGGCAGCGCGCGCGGCCTGGCTCCAGCGTACGCTGGCGTCCCCACCCCGCGGCCATCATCGCAGGTGCGTCCTGCGCGCCCGTTCGTGGCCGTGCCGTCGCAAGTGCGCCCTGCAGGCCCCGCGCCGTCTGCCGTGCAACCTGCGCCGCATGCGGAGCCGACGGAGGCGGATCGGGTTGCCACGTGGCAGGCTGTGCACAACAACAGGTACACGCCCGAGGACCTCGAGGACCTGCGCGCGGAGGCGGCGGTGGCGAAGAGCATGGGGCTCTCATGGGCTCAGCGCGGCCCCGTCGGCCCAGACGAGGGCGGCCCCACGACGTGGCGCGGCCAGAACTACCGCTGGAACACAGGGAAGTGGGCCAACAGGGGCGGCAAGAACAAGGCGTACTTCGCGGCGAAGTACGGCCGCGGCGCCTTCGGGCCAGGGATGCGCCCCCCTGGGTCGCACCCGCAGGTGGCGCCGCCGCAGGTGCACCCGAAGACGGCGCCGACGCAGGTGGTGCCGCCCCCGCGGGTGGTCCGCCCGCCGCCACGCGGGCCGCGGCCCGCGGCCGCCGCCCCCGCGGCCGCCGCCCCCGCCGCCGTGCCCGCGGCCGCCGCTCCCGCGGCCGCCCCGTCGACCGTGGCGAAGCGGCCGCCGCCGACGCGGTTTCTGTGAGGCCGCGTGCGTGCTGCGCTCGCGGCCCGCCTGCGGCTGCCCTCGGCCGCTGCGGGCCCGCCCTCGCCCGCGGCTCGCGGCCGCCTGCTCGCTGCCGCTCCGATCGGTTGTACAGGGAATGGGTGGCGAGCCCACCGCGCCCCGCCGAGCTCGGCGCCGAGCTCGGCCCCCCTTGCGCCCTGCCGCCCTCGGCCGCGGCTCGCGCCCGCGGCCCGCGTGCTGGCATCAGCTCGCGGCCGCTTTCCTTCGCGCCGCCCGCGCACGGGCGGCGCGCATATGAGATCGGGCTCGCCTTGTCGCAGGCGGCCATAGTATAAAATGGCCCATCGTCGTCATCGTCGCCGTCGACGGGTCGCTTTCCAAACTTAATTGGCAGCGTCAACATGTTTTGTTTGGTTGGAGACCTGGGCCCAAAAGAACGCGGATACCGGGGCCTAAAACGGGCACAGCGGAGGGCTCATATTGGCTCCAACACCCTGCACTGGCGTGGCAGTGGCAACATGTTTCATCGGCCCTAAGGGCCCTTGGCCGCAGAAATCATATGGGTCAGTGTCCGATTGTCCCCGTCTCGTCTCTTGTCTTCAATGCGATTCCCGATCGTCGCCAGCGTCGTCGTCATGTCGTGTGCGCGTCGTCGCTCCCCCCAGCGATCGCCATCGCTTCCCTGCTCATCGTCGGCGTCATCATCGGCATCGTCGCCGTCGCCGTCGTCGTTGCCATCGCCGTCGTCATCGTCGCGATAACGGTCGTCAGCGTCGTCGTCGTCATTGTCGCCGTTGCAATCGTCGTCACCACTGTCACCGTGATGATCGCCATCGCGGCGACGGCACACAGACTACACTGACGACGACGACGGTGTTTGTTGGGTAGCGATTCCGATCGCTGGCATGGGTAGCGATTCCGATCGCTGGCATGGGTAGCGATTCCGATCGATGGCATGGGTAACGATTCCGACCGCTGGCATTTGCACATATCATAGCCATTTGGTGGCTCACGAGGGCGCGCCCGCCCGCCAGCGCCTGCGCCTGCGCCGACGCCAGCACCGACGTCGGCACCGACGCGAGCGCCAACGCCAGCGCCGACGCCAGCGCCTGCACCAGCACCGTCAGCCATGGCCATGGTCGATGAGACCAAGTCGGAGGCGGAGGAGGAGTGGTACAGGGTGAAGTGCCCTTTAGACAAGTGCGGGAAGGTGGCATACAAGTCCTCGCACGACTTGTGCGTCGAATGGCTCGACAACCACTTGCAGAGTAGCACTGTGGAGTCGCGCAAGTTCTACCAGGGCGAGCCCGACGCGGAGGGCCACGCGCGGCGCGAAGAAGTCCTCATGGCGATCCTCGAGGACAAGATGCCGTCTGAGGAGGTGCGGGAGTGGAGGAAGTACGAGGACCAGAAGGAGAAGGAGAAGGAGAAGGTCACCGCTGGGCGCGGCAGTGGCAGCGCCGCCCCCGCCGTCGCCTCTGGGCGGCGCGACCGCCGCAGGTCGCGCAGCCGCCGCCGCGGCGAGCACCGCGCCGAGCTCTCGCGCCGCCGCCGCGGCGAGCGCCCCGAGACGCCGCCGCGCCGCGGGGCGCCGCCGCCGCTCCCGAGCCACCCGCCGCCGCGCTCGGACGGCTCGAGCACGCGCGAGGCTCTGCTGAAGACGGCCGAGGTGCTGCAGGAGACGGTGCAGAGCGTGGCGGCAATCGTGCACTCGAGCAGCAAGGCACCAGGACCTTCGTCGGCGATGTCGCTCGTCATGGCGCCAATGGCGGGCGGCACTGCTGCATCATCGGTGACCATCTCGTCGGCGAGCTGCAAGGCGGCAGCGGCGACGACGACGACGAGCAGGGAAGCGATGGTGATCGCTGACGGGGGGATGGGGGCGACGACGCACGCGCGACATGACGACGACGTTGGCGACGAGGATGGCGACGGCGACGACGACGCCGACAACGACGATGACGAGGCGACGGTGGCGGCGACGATGCAAGGCGGTGATCGACTGCATCAAGCGGGCGGAGGCATGTGCCAGCACGGCGGCGGACGTGTGCGCCAAGGCGGCCGCCGCGTTCCGCGCCGAGTCGCAGTCCCTGGCGTCGGCGAGGGCAGACGTGGAGGCAGCGCTGGCGAACGCGACGAGGTCGAGCTGACGGCCTGGCGGGTGAGCCGCCGTCCGCGGGCGGAGTGCGGGCCGCGCGCCCCGCCCGCGCCGCGCGCCCCGCGCGGCCCGCGGCCCTTCGCGGGGGCGCGGCCCGCGCCTCGCGCGGCCCGCGCCCCGCGCGCCCCGCGCCCCGCGCGGCCCGCCCGCGTGCCCGCGGGAGAGCGCGGGCATCCGTTGCATAAGAGTAAAATAGACAGCGATGGGGATCGATCGGGCGAGTAGAAGGGGATATGCGATGTAGCGATGGTGATCGCTTGGGCGAGGATGATGGGGATTGGGTAGCGATGGCAATCGCTCGGGGAGGGATGGGTGTCAAGGCGGGTGGGGGTGATGCGGATGCGTTGTTTGTATATTACGTCGGTATCGTTCCTGCTGTGGGCGGGGCGGGGAGCTGGCATGAGGAGGAGGATGCGGATGTGTAGCGATGGCGATCGCTTTTGGGCTTTGGAGAAGTAGCGATGGCGATCGCTTTTGGGCTTTGGGGAAGTAGCGATGGCGATCGCTTTTGGGCGTTGGGGAAGTAGCGATGGCGATCGCTTTTGAGCACTGGGGAAGTAGCGATGGCGATCGCTCGTTGGAGGAAGACGAGAATCATGATGGGATAGCGATGCCAATCGCTTGGGTAAGTGCTGCCAGGTGTAGGGTAAGTTCCGTAAGTGACTTAAGTAGCACCCATTGTTATCCTTTTGTTATCCTTTTGTGATCCTTTGTTATCCTTTTGTTATCCTGGGACGAGGGCCGATAGGATAACAAAAGGATAACAAAAGGATAACAAGGGTCAAATAGGATAACAAAAGGATAACACAAGGATAACATGTTATCCTATTTGACCCGTGTTATCATTTGTGTTATCCTTTTGTTATCTTTTTGTTATCCTATTTGACCCCTGCTATCCTTTTGCTATCCTTTTGTTCTCCTATCGGGCCCCGACCCCAGGATAACAAAAGGATAACACATGATAACAAAAGGATAACAAAAGGATAACACGGGGTGCTACTTAAGTCAGTTATGCCACTTAGGCGAGCAAGTAACTTAGCGATGATGATCGCTGACGCATATAGGCCCCGCGCTTACTGATGTCAGCCTCTTGCGGATAGAGCGCGCCCGTTAGCGGGCCCCTCGCGCGGGGCGTGTCCACGCCCATGCAACCAAGCAACGCCAAGCGATGGCCGACGCTGCGGCCAGCGACGCGGAGACGCTGCGTCTCGCGGGCCCAGGCGGCGAGGTCAGCGACGCCGTCGTCGTCGTCGTCGTTGTCGTCGTCGTCGCCGTCGTCGTCGGCGTCGTCGTCTCGGCGAGGTCAGCGACGCGGAGACGGTGCAGCTCGCGGGCCCAGGTGAGGGAGAGATCCAGGAGGCGCTCATCCAAGAGTTGGGCTTGGGCGCCGAGGGGGCGCCGCGATCCGATGGTGGTCCATCCGCGGCGGCGCCGCCATCCGACGGTGGTCCATCCGCGGCGGCGCCGCCATCCGATGGTGGCCCATCCGCGGCGGCGCCGCCACCCGAGGCGCCAGAAGATGAGGAGGCTGATGAGGAGGAGGGCGCATCACGGGCCGCGCTCAGGAGGCCAGCCGCTGCCACCAAGCCAGCTATGAAGCCAGCTATGAAGACGGGGAAGGCCCGCGCTAAGGAGAAGGCAGCTGCCGTGGCCAAGGAGAAGGCCCGCGCTAAGGAGGAGGTGAACGCAGCCGCCAGGGAGAAGGCCGAGGCCGTGGCCAAGGCAAAGGAGGCCGCCAGGAACAAGGGGACGGGATACGCCGACATCGCGAGCTTCATGCGGCCGACGGTCGCAACGTCGAAGGGCGCGGCACCGCCACCGCCGAAGAGGGCGTCCGCGAAGGCGAGCGGAGGCGCCCCCGCAGGCCGCCGCGTCGGCGAGCGCGAAGCCGAAGGGCGCGAAGCAGCAGGGCGTGCCGCCGAAGGCGAAGGGCGTGCCGCCGAAGGCGACGGAGGCGGTGTCGCCGCCGAAGGCGAAGGCGGCGGGCACGGCAACCGAGGATGACGGCTGGGGCGAGGACGCGTCGGGCGCCAAGTGGAAAGTCGGGGCGTTCGCCCTGAACCGCAGCCCGGGCAAGAGGTCGCAGCAGCTGTGTTTGGAGGAAGCAGACAGAGCCTACTTGTGCGACCGATGCCAGCAACCATGCGACGTTATGAAGGCATACCCCGTCCGCGTCACCAAAAAAGGACAAGTGTTCAGATGCGCGCTGTGCAGCGCGCGAGGGGTGCAGGCCGCCAGAGCGCCCGAGTGGAAGGAGGTATCGTCGGGCCTCAAGAGCTTCAGCGTCGAGGAGAGGACGAGCTTCTGGGCCTCGGTGAAGGACTGCCCAAATACGTTCGCAGTCAAAAAGTTATTGAAGGAGACGCTGACGAGCATCAAGGAAAAGGGGAGCAAACACATGACGAAGGGGGGCTACTACCCGTTGGGCTGGTACAAGAGGCAGGGGTTCCCATGCAAGAGGATCCGCACGACGTGCACGGACACGTTATCCCACCCAATCTTGGGAATGTGCTACAAAGTGGACATTCACCTGTTCGAGAAGTGGGAGGCCCAGATTGCGAGTCGCTCGAGAACCGAATGGGTTGATGCCCAAGTTTCAGACGAGGGGGATGTTAATGAGAACACGACGATGAAGAAGAAGGCTGTCGCGGCCTCCCAGCATGACGACCAGGGTGACACGGATGATTCTGTCGAACAGGATGAGGACGATGATGAGATGGAGGACGCGCCTGAGGCGAGCACGTGCTCCGACGAGGATGAGCCCCATTCGGATGAGGCCGATGACGATGATCAGTACGGCACCGATGACAGCATGGGTGATGGGACGGTTCGTATGTGAAGAGTAGCGATTCCGACGATAGCAGCGACGCAAAGAAGGGCAACGCCAAAGGCAAGGCGAATGATCAGCATAAGGACGCGCGCAAGGGTGAAGACAAGGAGCAGCAACGGGGCAAGAATAAGGACAAGGATAAGGACAATCATGCGGCCAAGGAAAAGAACGGCGGCAAGCGCAAGGCTAAGGACAAGGATAAGGACGGCGGCAAGTACAAGGATAAGGACAGCGGCAACCACAAGGATACGGCGAATGACGGCGGCAAGCATAAGGATAAGGACAGCGGCAAGCAGAAGGACAAAGGCGCTGACAAGGACAAGGACAGCGGCAAGCATAAGTACAAAGGCAGTGGCAACGAGAAAATCAAATGTACCGATAAGGATAACGACGCTGGCAAGAATCGGAGCAAGGATAAGGATGATAGCACGGGTAAAGACGGCGGCAAGCACAAGGACAAGGCCAGCGGCAAGAACGCAGATAAGAATGCGGACGGCGGCAAGCATAAGGACAAGGACAGCGGCAAGCATAAAGATAAGGACACTGGCAATGATACGGCCAAGGGCAAGGCTAAGGACGCTGACAAGGGCAGCGGCACGGGCAAGCGCAAGGGCGCTGAGATGTCCGATTCGGCTCCTGCTTCCAAGAAGTCCAAGAAGGCGAAGCCGCCGATCACCAGCAGCAGCTCGGGCTCGGACAGCGACAGCAGCTCGGACGCCCCGCCTCCGCGCGGGCGCGGACAGCGAGGACCGTCTGCGCCCCCGACCGAGACCGAGAGGGAGCGCAAGGCGCGCGAGAAGGCAGAGAAGAAGGAGAAGGCAGACGCAGATAAGAAGGAGAAAGATCTCAGGCTCCTGGTCACGCGCTCCCTGGCCAAGATCGTGATGCCCATGCCCAAGCTGGAGATGGCGATGCAGTCTGGCACCCCAGGGGTCAGCAAGATCCCAGAGGCCATCATGACGCACGCCACTGGGCTGCTGGAGAAGCTGAGCACGATGAAGAAGGTCGGAGAGAAGATCAATAAGAACAAGGCCTACCCGTCGACGTTCACGTGGACAGCGGAGGAGGTCCACGCCTGCGCGCAGCAGGCGACCGCGCAGGCCCAGGTGGTGAGCACGATGGCCAAGTCGATGGCATCCCTCCCTGGCTGAGCCGACGATGGCCAGGGCGTCGCCCCCTGAGGGCGTGATTGCCCGCGGCGCGCCCGCGCTGCGGCGCGCCGCGCCCCGACGAGTGGACAGGCGCTTGTCGGCGAGCGCGGTTGGAACAGAAAAGGGAAAATGGTAAGCGATGTCGATCGCTCGGCGGGGGTGGAGGGGGTAAGCGATGTCGATCGCTCGGCGGGGGTGGAGGGGGGAAGCGACGACGATCGCTCGGCGGGGGTGGAGGGGGGAAGCGATGACGATCGCTGGGGCGAGCATGAGAGCGACGTCGATCGCACGGCGGGGGTGGAGGGGGCAAGCGATGTCGATCGCCCGGCGGAAGAGGGAGAGAGAGACAGAGAGAGAGAGAGAGAGAGAGAGAGAGAGAGGGAGAGGGGGAGGGAGAGGGAGAGGGAGAGGGAGAGGGAGAGGGAAAGGGAGAGGGAGAGGGAGCGGGATAGGGAGAGGGAGAGGTGGAGGGGGGAAGCGATTGCGATCGCTGGAGGGGGGAAGCGATGAAGCGATAGCGATCGCTTGGGCGGGCGGGGCGAGGCTGGGCACACAATAGCCGCGTCGGCTCGAGGCTCGACCGCAGGGGGTTGGCGGCGAGCCCACCGAGCCTCTCCGAGCTCGGCGCGCGATGGCCGCGTCGGCCCGCGCCTCTGGAACTGCGAGGGCCGCGCGAACGATGGGTGACGTCGTCGGCGACAGCAAGGCCAAACGGCGCAAACTATCCGAGCTCATCCGCACGAGTGGGATCACGGGCAGAGCCCTCGCACAGCTCGCCAAGAAGATCTCGCATCAGCCTGACGTTGTCGAGCACGTAACCCGACAAAATATCCGTAACACCTTGGATGACGTGCTCAACGCCGTCTCGACGACCATCCAGCTGCCCGTGGACGGCGGCGGCGCGCCCTTCGAGTGGACGATCGCCCGAGTCGACAAGCTCCTGAATTACATGTGTCGTGAAAGCACATCGCGCAGTGAGCGATTCGCGGAGGCGGTGAGCAGCGCCCGTGGCGCGCCGCTCAATCTGGTGTTGTATGCTGACGAAGTCACGCCAGGCGACGCATTGGCCCTTCGGCACGATCGGAAATTCTGGGTATTGTTCTTTGCCTTTACAGAGTTCGGCGTTGCACATCTGCGCAACGAAGAGCTGTGGCTGCCGCTGGGGATTCTGCGGACAACAGTGAGCGAGAGCGTGGACGGCGGCATCTCATGCGTTGTTCGGCTCCTCCTTAGGGAGGTGTTCTTCGGGCGCAGCAGGCTGGCGAGCTCTGGCGCGCCCGTGACGCTTGCCAACGGCACCTCGGTGCTCGCGCGGGCGCGGGTTGGCAAGATTCTCGCCGACATGGACGCTCACAAAGGCATCCTATGTTTGAGGGGCGCCAACGGCTGGAGGCCGTGCTTGAAGTGCAAGAACGTGATCATGAAGTCTGCCTCCGTCGGCGGCGACGGCGGCTATTTCGTCGACATATGTTGCCACGAGTTCGCGCGCTTCGACGCGCAGTCAGCCGACGACGCGTGGAAGCTGTGGGACGACCTCGCCGCTGCGTGGGCGACCGCGGGGTTACCTGGCCATGTGTCGAAAGCTGACTTCAAGAAGCTCGACAAGGCCAGCGGTTTCAACTATCATCCCAACGGCCTGCTGGAGGATAAGGAATTGCGGGCAGTCGTGAAGCCGTCCGACATGGCATATGACAGCATGCACAACCTGTGGAGCAACGGCACCGTTGGATGGGAGGTGTTTGCGTTTACGACGGCGTGCAATAGCAAGGCGAGCATCACCTTTCCCGATTTCCACAGGTTCACGCGGCGCTGGCAGTTCCAGCGCGGGCGCTCGCGAGCTGTACACAATATGTTCTCGCCTGGGCACGCGACCGCGCGCAAGAAGTCATTCAAGGCAGGCGCGAGCGAGTTGGCATCGCTCATCCACATCGTGGTGGCGTTCGCCGAAGAGAAAGTCGTCGGCATCGGGTCTCTCGAGCGCGAACTGGCGTCCCTCCGCGCGTGCGGCCTGCTGGCGCGCGCGTTCATGGACGTAAAGCGTGGGGCCGCCGCCCCTCGCAACGACTTCGTTGCATCGGCTGAAGTCTATCTGGACTTGCACAAGCAGGCTCACGGCGCCCGCTACGTGAAGCCCAAGCACCACTACGTGCTCCACAACGCGGACCAGGAGCCCAAGGAGCTCGACTGCTTCGTGACGGAGCGCCACAACAAGATGGTAAAAGCAGTCGCCGAACCAGTGCTTTGCACCTCGCGCTTTGAGTGCACGGCGCTCGCGAGCGCAGTGTTGCACCAAGAGAGACAACTCGAACAAATGGGGCCGACTGGCAACGCGCTGACGGGGACTGCAGCCGACTCCGACGAGTTGCGTTCCTTTGTCGGGGACGTCGGCGTCTCCGTGTCGGTTTCGCTGCGCTGGGGCGGGCAGACGTACAGCGTGGGCGATGTGGTTCGCTCGCGCGGTGGCGAGATGTTCGTCCTCGACGCGTGCGCTGCCATCTCTGGCGAACTGCACGTCATCGCGCGCGGGGTCGAAATTTCAGCGCGCTCGCAGGGCAGGAGTACTGGGCGCGTGATCGACGAGTTCCTCATCATCAAGATGGCCGGTGCCTGCCTGGAGCCCGCGGTGTGGGCGTGGCGCGTGACGCGCAGAGGCGACTGCGTAGTCTTGCACTCGTAGCGCCGCGCCGCGAGGAAAAGGAGAAAAGCGCCGCGCCGCGGGCGGGGGGGGGGATGCAGGGAGCGATGGGGATCGCGGGGGTGGGGGGGGGGGAGGGAGGCAGGGAGCGATGGGGATCGCTCGGCTGAAGCGATGGCGCTCGCTTGGGAAGGCAGGGAGCGATTGCGATCGCTTGGGAAGGCAGGGAGCGGTGGGCATCGCTCGGCTGAAGCGATTGCGATTCCTTGTGTTGGAGTTGAGGCTATCCACCCTATGGGTGAGAGGACGGCGCCCTCGTCGTCGTCGAGGTTGGTTTGAGAAGGTTTGGGGTTCTTGAGGTTTTGGGTTTAGGTTTTGGATTCTGGTGGTTTTGGGTACGTCGAAGTTGTTTTGGTGAGGTTTTGGTTTCTGGATGTTTTAGGTTTACGTATTGGGTTCTCTCTCCCCCGTCCCCCATCATCTCTCCAGTCCCCCATCATCTCTCCCGTCCCCCATCAACTCTCCCGTCCCCCATCGCCTCTCCCGTCCCCCATCGTCTCTCCCGTCCCCCCCTCGGGTGATACAGGAGGTTGGGGCCTCTCGGAGGCGCTTTCGGCCCGCTGGACGGGCGTTCTTGGGAGCGATGGAGATCGCTGGGGCGAGCGGGGCGTGGCTTGGGAGGTAGCGATGGCGATCGCTTGGGCGAAGGGGCGAGGGGGGGTGGGGGCGGGGGTGCACGGGGAGGTAGCGATGGAGATCGCTTGGGCGAGGGGGGCGTGGATTGGGAGGTAGCGATGGCGATCGCTTGGGCGAAGGGGCGAGGGGGGGGAGGTAGCGATGGAGATCGCTTGGGCGAGGGGGGCGTGGATTGGGGGGTAGCGATGGAGATCGCTTGGGCGAGGGGGGGCGTGGATTGGGAGGTAGCGATGGAGATCGCTTGGGCGAGGGGGCGAGGGGGCGGAGGTGATGGGGGGTGGTGGTGGGTGGGTGTGGGGTGGGGGTGGGGTGGTGGTGGTGGTGGTGGTGGTGGTGGTGGTGGTGGTGGTGGTGGTGGTGGTGGTGGTGGTGGTGGTGGTGGTGGTGTGGTGGTGGTGGTGGGTGGTGGGTGGGGGCGCTGGGAAATAGCGATGGCGACCGCTTGGGCGAGGGGGAGTGTATGGGGAGGTAGTAGCGATGGCGATCGCTCGGGAGTGGGTAAGGAGGATGGTATAGAGGAGGGGGTGATGAGGCGGAGGATGAGGCTTATTCGACCAGAGAGCGGATGGAAGTGGTGGATTGGGTGAAGAGCATCAGGGAGGGGGAGGGTTGGGGAGGGGGGGGAGTCGGAGGCGGTGGAGGGCAAAGCGATCTCGATCGCTGTGCGGTCATTGCCGCTAGCTTAGCCGTCCACTGGTTAGCCGTTGCTGGCTCTGGCGGGCGCGCGCGCCCCCGTTGCCGCCGCGCTAGCATCATGGCGGCCAGCGCGCTGGTGGAGCAGCTGGAGGCCGCCGCGTCGTTCCTCACTCAGCTTGAGAAGGGGCGCGGCGGACACGTCACCGCGCGCGCGCATATGCAAAAACAAAGCGATGGGGATCGCTGGGCGGAGGTGAAGCGATGGCAATCGCTTGGGAAGGCGGGGGGCGATGGGGATCGCGGAGGTGTAGCGATGGCGATCGCTCGGGAGGGGGAGGAGGAGGATGACGAGCAAGCTGCTTTAACTGTTTTAACGCCGTTTTTGGCGCCAACTGCTTTAGCAGATTTAACGTCGTTTTGGGCGGACGGGGGGCAGTAGGAAGTGGAGGGGGAGAGCGATAGCGATCGCTGGGAGGGGACAGTAGGAAGTGGAGGAGGAGAGCGATAACGATCGCTGGGAGGACGAGGAGGATAGCGATAGCTTGTCCCTCTCGTCCATCAGCGCCGTCTCCCGTTTCAGCGCCGCGCCCCTCTCCTCGATCGCCTTCTTCAGCTCCACCTCCGCCTCATTCGTCGTCGCCGTCGTCGTCGACGTCGTCGTCGTCGTCGTCGCATCCCGCCTCGTCCAGCCATTGCGAGAACTGGCGGGCCCGCTCTGTCCTCCTCCCCTTCCTCCCCTTCCTCCCCTTCCTCCCCTTCCTCCCCTTCCCCCTCCTCCTCCTTCTCCCCTGCCTCCCGTCTTGCTCCTCCTCCTCTCTTTCCTCCCCTTCCTCCTCCTCCTCCTCCTCCTCCTCCTCCTCCTCCTCCTCCTCCTCCCCCTTCTCCCCTCATCCTCCTCCTCCCAGCGATCGTTATCGCTCCAGTTCTCGCAATGGCTGGACGAGGCGGGATGCGACGACGACGACGACGTCGACGACGACGGCGACGACGAATGAGGCGGAGGTGGAGCTGAAGAAGGCGACCGAGGAGAGGGGCGCGGCGCTGAAGCGGGAGACGGCGCTGAGGGACGAGAGGGGCAAGCTGCTGACGGAGAAGGAGGAGAAGGCGAAGGCGAAGGCGGAGAAAAAGAAAAATAAAAAGGAGAAGAAGGAGAAGAAGGAGAGGGAGGCGGCGGCGAAGGAGGCGGAGGCAAAGGCCAAGGCGAAGCCGAAGGGCCGCGCGCGGGCAAAGGGCAAGACGTGAGCGCCGCGCCTCCTCCCTCCTCCCCCTCCCCCTTCCCCCCTCAAGCAACAGTTAGGAACACTTATAAGTAACTTATATGTACCCCTTAAGTAACTTACAGCGCGTGCGCTATGGTTACTTCTAAGTAATTTATATCTAACTCAGGTAAGTCGCGTAAGTACAACTAAGATACTTAGACTACATATAGCTAGGGTGCAAGTGCGCTTAAGATCTTGAAGCCTTTAAGCGGGGAGGGGGGCGCCCCCTCGGGGAGGGGCGCGTCCTCCCGGGGAGGGAAGAACGCGGGGCGCTGGCGATCTTCGGGGCGATGGAGGCGGGCCTCGGGACGACGGAGGCGACCTACGGGACGCTGGAGGAGGCGACCCTCGGGACGATGGAGGCGAGCTTCGGGGCGATGGAGGTGTTCCTCGGGGCGCTGGAGGCGACCTACGGGACGCTGGAGGAGGCGATCCTCGGGACGATGGAGGCGAGCTTCGGGGCGATGGAGGTGTTCTTCGGGGCGCGGGAGGCGCTCACCGGGACGCCCTTCGGAGCGCTGGAGGCGATTTTCGGGGCGCTGGCGGTCTCCAGGGTGCGCTTCGGGGCGACGGCCACCTCCTGGGCGCTGGCAATCTTCGGGGCGCGGGCGGCCCTCGGGACGCGGGCGACCCTCGGGGCGCTGGCGATCGCCGGGGCGGCTGCAGCCTTAGGGACACGGCCGCGCCAGCTGTGGGAGCCACCTCGACCACGCAAGGTGGGGGGGCCCTCTTGGCCACGTCTGCCGCCGCGGGGCCCCCACCGGTGTCCGGCCTGGTGACCCAGGCGGCAGCCCAGAGGGTGGCGACGGCCCCAGCCCTGGAGTGGCCGGCGCAGCTCCCCGGAGGGGACTTCGACGGGTTCGGCCTGGTGACGCAGACGGCGGCCCACCGAGATGGGCGGCGCCATTGTCTGATGTTGTGAGATGATAGTGGGAGATGGATCTTCATTCATCTATAGTTCTAAGCGTCTGGCATCACCTCGCAACATCTCACATCACCTCGCACCTCCTCGCAACATCTCACATCAAGGCGCATCGTTTGTAGACAGAAGCGAGCCCAACATAAATTATATCATCTTGGGTTATCATCTCAGACAGCGTCGTGGAGTTACGCCCCTAGTTAGGATATGTTGTATAGTAGATGATGATGTTCTATGACCAGTTCGCATCTAAGTTATACATGGTTGCGTTCTTACAAGATGTTAGTTCACATCTTCTGTTATCTTCGCCCGTGGCCATGGGCGCGCGCGCCCCAGAGCGTTGCGCATCATGCGATTTGGAGGGCGCGCGGTCGGGCGACGGCGCGGTGGAGAAAGACAACGAGCAGTATGCGATGGGGTCCTACAGGATGATGGGGGAGGAATATTCGAGGAATGGCTCCCCCCCAAACTCTTCCCCCCAGAGGTTCCCCCCCACAGGTTTCCCCCGATTGCCCCCCCCCCCCCCCCCCCCCCTGATGTTCCCGATATGTTTTCCGATCCTTCTCCCCCCGCCCAAAAGGTTTCTCATCGCACGTTTCCCCCGTTCCCCCCTCCCCTCCCCCCCCCCCCCCTCCGCCCCCACCCCCGCCCCCCCCCCCCCCCCCCCCCCCCCCCCCCCCCGCCCCCCCCCCCCCCCCCCCCACCCCCCCCCCCGCCCCCCCCCCCCCCCCCCCCCCCCCCCAACCCCCCACCCCCCCCCCCCCCCACCCCCCCCCCCCCCCCACACACACCCCACCCACACCCCACCCCCACCCACCCCCACCCCACCCCCCCCCCACACCCCACACAACACACACACACACACACACACACACACACACGAACACACACACACACACACACACACACACACACACACACACACACACACACACCACGCACACACACACACATGCACACACACACGCACGCTTGCCCCAGAGGTTTGCCGCCCATAGATGTCCCCAATAAGTTTCCCCATAAGTTCCCCTCGATAGGTTTCCCCCTGTGGCTTCGCCCCATGCGTTCCCCCCCGCAAGGGCGGTCGGCGGCCCGCTAACATGCCATCGGCACCAGGAGGGCCGTCTTCACTTCATAAGGTTCCCGAACTTTTTCTTTTGTCGTTTTTTCTTGACTTTCTATTGATGTTTCCCTTGGCTATTTCCTTGCCCTCTCTCTCTCTCTCTCTGTCTCTCCCTCTCTGTCTCTCCCTTCTTTTTCTCTCAGAGGTGGTCCCATCTCTAATTGGATCTTATGCGAAGTGGATCCATTACTCGGATTCGGTTAGAGGCGGATCTATGTCTCATCGGATTATGTTGGGTGTGGCCATCTCCAATTGGACTCTGTTCGAGGTGGATCCATCGCTAATCGGATTCCATTAGAGGTGGGTCCATCTCCAACAGGATTCTAGCAGAGGTGGGTCCATCTCTAATCGGGCACCATTAGAGGTGGACCCATCAGCAATTTGATTCAATTCGAGGTGGGTCCATCCCTAATAGTAATATATTAGAAGTGTGCCCATATGTCATCGGTTCCAAGCAGAAGCGGGTTCATCTCTACTAGGAATATGTGAGAGATGGATCTTTCTCTATTCGGACTCTATCAGGGGTGGATGCATCCCGCACAGGATTCTATTACAGGCGGGTCCATATGTCATAGGTTCCCTTTCGAGGTGGATCCACCTTTCATACAATTATGTGACAGGTTGGCCCATATGTATCAGGATTCTCTTAGAGGTGTACATCTGTATGAGGATTCTATCATAGGTGGGCCTATCTATGTTAGGGTACAAGTTAAGGCGGGCCCATTGTCCATAAGTTTCCATGAGGGTGGGTCCATTGGTAGTGCGTTTCTGCCAGAAGTGGACCCATCTCTAATCGGATTCCATTAAAGGTGCACCTGGGTCCATCATGCAACCTGATTCCAATAAAAGTGGATCCATCTGTAGATTTTTTTGAGATGGCCACATCTGCAATCGGTTTGTTTTAGAAGTGGATCCATATGTCATCGGATTCTATCAGATGTGGATCCGCCTCTAATAGGCTTCTACCAAGGGTGTCAATATGTACGAGGGTTCGATTAGAAGTGCACCATCTGTCATAACATTCTGTCAGGGGTGGATACATATCGGGTAGGGGTCTCTTAGAGGTGGATCCATGTCTAGTGGAATTTCAGCAGAGGTGCATACATCGCCGATAGGAAGCTCTTTGACGTGAACCCACTCCTATTATGCTTTTATCAGAAGCGAATCCACCTGTGATGAGATCTTATGGAATGTGAACCAATGTGTAATGGGATTATATGAGAGGTGGACCCATATGTAGTAAGATTCTGTTACAGGTGCATCCGTCTCCAGTACGACTTTATCAGGTGTAATCATTGCTGATAGGTCCTGATAGAAGTGGGCAAATCTCTGATTTGATACTAGTAGATGTGCACCCATCTCTAATGATATTTCGCGATATGTGGATCCTTATGTGATACGACTCAATTAGGGGTGGGACCATTGGTAATACGACCCCATGAAAGGTGGATTTACATGTAATAAGATTGTTAGTGGTGGGTCGATCTCTAAGATGATTCTATTAGAGGCAGATCCATCCGTAATAGGATTACAATAGAGGTGGACCATTATGATAGAATTCTGTTCGAGACGAATCCATCCCTGATTGGATTCTATATCATCTATGTGTAGCCGAATTTCAATAGGATTGGGTCCATCTGTATTAGGCGTCTATCGGGGTTTGATCCAGGTGCCGTAGGATTATTCTAGTAGACACAGATCCATATATAATGGGATGCTCTTAGAGGTGGAACCATCGCTACTATTCCATTAGACATGTGAACATCGCGTATAGGATTCTCTATTAGATACGGACCCTGCCTTAAAAAAGATTCAATTAGAGGTGTATACGTCGCTACACAGATTCTGTTCGAGGTGGATCCATCCGTAATAAGATTCTATCAGGCGTAGAATCATACATAATAGGATCGTGTCAGATGTGGATCCATATGTAGCAAGATTCCATTAGATGCTGATCCATCTGTCATTAGAATCTTTCAGTTGTGGATCCACCTGCAATAGGATTCTATGCGAGGCCGACACAGATCTGAAGGATGTCATCAGAGGCGGGTCCGTCTGCAAAAGGGCGCCACTACATGTGGACCCATCTCTGGCAGTCTTCATTTCAAATGTGGGCCCGTCGGTAATCCGATTCCATTTGATGTGGATCCATCTGAAATATGATTCTATCAAGCGGATCAATATGTGATCTGAATACTAAGAGGATTCCGTTAGAGCAGGATCCATGTCAAATAGGATTCAATTGCAGGAAGATCCAGCTGTAATAGGTTCCTATTCGAGGTGGCGTCATCGCTAATATCATCGCACTAGAAGTGGTTCCATCTCTATTAGGGTTCCATTAGAGGTGGATCCATCTCTAATCGGTTTCCAGTAGAGCTGGATCCATATGTAATAGGATTCCATCATCGGATCCATGTCTAGTCGGCTTCCATTAGAGGTGGGTCCATCTGTAAGAGGATTCCATGAGGAGTGGTTCCATCTCTGTTGGCATCCCATTAGATGTGGATCCATATACAATAGGTGTCCATTACAGGTGGATATTTTTCTGATGGGGTTCCGTTCGAGGTGGGCCCATCTCTGATAAGAATCCGCCAGAGGCGCGTACATCTCCTAATCGGGCGGGTGCACTCGCGGCCGCAATTGTAATCGTCGCCAAGACGAATTCTATAAGAGTCCTCCATATTAGGAATGATATTATAACACTTAACAACATAATTTATGTTGTAATTTTCCGCGCAAGAAATCTCGTTGCAATCCGCAACAGAATGAATCCTTGCGCAATCACCAACAGAAGGAATCCTATGGAAATCCTCCACAAAATGACCAGATTGTAATTCTCCACGAAAAGAATTGTATTGTTATGCGCAGCAAAAGAAATCCTTTTGTGGCGGCCAGGAAAAAGGCGGGCCCGAACAGAAACAAAAATATATACAGATAATACAACAAACAACACGCCGCAAATGACATCGCATTGACCCCCCCCCCCCCCCCCCCACCCACCCACCCCCCCACCCCGCCCCCCACCCCACACCCCCCACCCACACCCCCCCCCCCCCGCCCCCACCACCCCCCCCCCACCCCCACCCACCCACACCCCACCCCCACCCCCACCACCACCACCACCACCACCACCACCACCACCGCCACCGCCACCACACACGCACACACACGCACGCACACACACGCACACACACACAAAAGAAATCATATTGTGACCTGCCACAGAAGGAATCCTTTTGAAATCGCCCACAAAAGGAATCCTATTGAAATCCTCCGCAAAAGAAACCCGATTGTAATTCTCCACAAAATGGGTTGTAGTGCAATGCGCCGCAAAGGATATCCTTTTGTGGCGGCCAGTAAACAAGTACGATGGCCCGAAAACAAAAAAGAAATTGAAAAATCAATAACTCATAATGACATTAATAATAAAACCAACAAAAAACACGCCGCAGAAGAAATCATTTTGAAACCCTTCGCAATAGAAATCCTATTGAAATCCGCCGCAGAAGGAATCCTTTTTTAACCGCCCACAAAAGGAATCCTATTGAAATCATCAACAAAAAGAATCCTAATGTAATCCGCCACAGAAGGAATCTATGTAATGCGCGACAAAGGAAATCATTTTGTGGCGGACAGGAAAAGCGCGGGCGGGGGGGGGGGGCGAGAAAAAAACAAAACTGTCAACCTTTTTTTCCCCTCGGGCGGTGGCGGGCAACACAAATATCAATCACAAATGAAACACTGCGTTTTTTTGTTTGTTTTCTTTGGCCCGCCCCGCCGACTTTTCCTGGTCGCCCCTAAAGGATTTCCTGCGTGGCGGGTGTCAATGGGATTCCTGTCGTGGGCGATTGCGAAAAGGATTCCTCTTGTTGAGGATTTCAATAAGATTCCTTTTGTGGGCGATTACAAAAGGATTCCATTCTGCGACGGGTTGCAATCGGATTTTTCTGTGGGGGGTTTCCACGGGATTTCGCCAGCGGCGTTTTTTTTGTTTTCCCTTTTTGTTTTTTTGTTCGAGCCCTTCCCCCACAAAAGAAAAACAGAGAGAGAGAGAGAGAGAGAGAGAGAGAGAGAGAGGGGAGGGGGAGGGGGAGGGAGAGGGCGATGGAACGATAAACAAAAAGAAATCGAAAGAAACATGCCGGGAACCTTACGATGCGAAGTAAAGTCGCCACCTGCGGAGCCTGTGGGGCCTGCGGGGTCCGCGGGGCCCGCGATACCTGCGACGCATGCGGGGCGCGTGGCGCCTGCGGGGTGCGCGACACCTGTAATATCTGCGAGATATGCGGGGCCTGGGGATAGGACCTGCGAGATCTGTGGGAGCTGTTAAGCCTGTGGGGGATGCGTTGCCGCATTGTGAAAAATTATATATATATATATATATTTATTTATTTATTTGTCTATATATATTTATATTTAGATATATCCCTGCCAAGCGCTCGTTACATGGGAAGGCGGATGCGGTGAGAAGGCGAATGCCCTGACACGCGTGCGTTTTTTCTCTGGTTCTTTTGCATTGTGCTGGTTGTGCTGGTGGTGCTGGTGGTGCTGATGCTGGTGCTCGCGGTGGTGGTGATGCTGGCGCTGCGGCTGGCGGTGATGATGCTGCAACTGCTTGTGGTGCTGCTGATGCCGTTGCTGGCGTTGTTGCTGCTGGCGCTGCTGATGTTGTGTATGATGCTGGTGGTGCTGCTGGTGGTGCTGCTGTTTCTGGTGCTGCTGGTGCTGCTGGAGGTGCTGGTGCTGGGGCTGCTGGGGCTGCTGCTGGTTATGCTGATGCTGGGCGCCACTGATGGTGCTGCTCCTGGCCATGTTGCTGCTGATGCTGCTGATGGTGCTTGCGGTGGTGCTGCTGTTGCCGATGGTGATGCTTCTGGAGGTGCTGGTGCTGGGCTGATGGTGCTGCTGCTGGTTATGTTGATGCTGCGTGATACTGGTGCTGCTGCTCCTGGACATGTTGCTGCTGATGCTGCTGATGGCGCTGCTGGTGGTGCTGCTGTGCTGCTGCTGATACTGATATTGATACTGATGTTGTTGCTGGTGCTCATGTAGGCTGGTGGTGCCGTTGGTTGGTGATGCTGCTGCTCGACCTGTTGGTGCTGGTGGTCCCTCGGGGTCCTCTTGTGCCCATCTCAGGGTTGTGGTGGGCGCTATTGGGGTCCTCGTGAGGTTCTTTCGGTTGGCGCTGTTCATTGCGGCCTTCATGGGCCCGTTCGGGGCGGGCCCTCTCGGGGGCCATTGAGGGCTTCGCGCGCGGCCAAGAGTTTGCCCGAGTTGCTTCCGAAACGGCCCGGGACTGCCCAAGATGCCCCAAAACGGCCCGTGGATAATACCAAGACGGCCCGTCGCCCGAAAACCCCCCAAGATGGCCCCGCGGGGGAGACTTGGCGGGGAGGGCGAGGAGAGGGGATGAGGACGAGGAGGGGGATGATGATGATGATGAGGAGGAGGAGGAGGAGGATGTGAGAGGGGGGATGAGGGGGGAGGGATGGGGGACGGGTGATAGGCAGCATGATGGGCGAGGTGGAGGATGAGGATGATGACAATGTGGAGGAGGATGAGGGCGAGGGGGGCGAGGAGGGGGAGGAGGAGAGGAGGAGGAGGAGGAGACGGATGAGATGCGAGAGAAGGGCGAGGATGATGATGAGGGGAAGAGAGAAGCAGGAACACGGAAAAGCATATGCGGCGGCAGGCGGGAGCCTATGGCTGTGTTTGCGGAGGGCGCAAGCCCCTGTATTTTTATTCACGCGAACATGTGCCTGTACAGCTTCGGCACTAGGGTGGTCAAGGCGCCATCGGCCTGCCTGGAGCAAACAGTGCACATGACGCTATCGAGGCCGAGCAGCTCATAATGCCGCTCTGCGTGGATTCTCCACGTCGCAGCGGCTGAGCGCTCTCTCCACGACACCGCGTCGTAGTACATGCGCAGCAAAGCCCCTGCAACGCCGCGCGCGTCCCACAAGGACACCACCACTGCAGCTGCGGCCTTATTGCCACCCAGACCAACCAGCACCACGTCGCCGCGCTGGACCGACCCCTTGTCGCGGAGCCTCGCCTTGATCGATGTCGCCACGGGCGAGCGCATGTCCATGTCCAGCTCTGCCCGCACCAGGTCCCGCAACTTCTGCGGCGCCTCCCTGGGGTCCTCGAGGCGCGCGTCGAAGTTGAAGCAGTCGGTCTCTGCGAGCTGCCACATGCGCCTCCCCGTGACGTTCGACAACACGCTCTCGTCGAAGCCTGTCAGGTTGCACTGTTCCTTGGCATACGCCTTCGGAACTTTGTGCTTGGACTCGCACGCGAGGGCTGACACGATCTGCTCCCGAGATAAATGGACGAGCCAGTGGAATTTCGGGTGCATGCTCTCCTCCCAGCCCGCTGCGACGCACGCGGCCAAGAAACGTCGGGCGCATGCCTGTATATGCGCACCCGAGCAGCTGTTCGTGCTCCTGAGCGACGCTGCCTCGTGCACATCCACGCCAGCAAGACACGCATCGGTGCCTGGCCGACCCGACGCGAACTCCGCTGCCCAGTAGGCAAGGGCGGGGATGAGCATCAGCAGCTCCGAAGCCTGGCACTTCACATGCCCTGCGTTTCGCCAGCTCTCGACGCGCTTGCGCGAGAAAATATCCAGAATGGCATCTTTGGCAACGCCGAGTGGCCACGACCATGTCCTCAGAAACTCGTGAACCGCTGGAAACAAGCCTGCGGCACCATTCTTGTACAGACCATCCAAATACAAAAAAATCAAAGTATTCATGACCCCTCCAATATGTAAGGTGTGGCTGGGTTCGGTCATTGCGTGCGTCACTGGCCTGACGACGCCCCTGAGCTCGGGCATGTTGAGAATCCCAGAGGGCAGATGGTTGAAGCCAGCTGCCTGCTGCCGAAGTTTGAACCTCTCTGGGTCTTCCGTGGCCTTGAAGCGCGCGAGCCTGTCAACTGTTCCGTGCACCTGCTCGTCTGTGGCGAAGACAAGCTTGCTATCGTCCGTAATGTTACAAGTAAGGGCGTACTCCCCGCCACGCTCGTCGATCACCCCAGAAACAGGCGCGGAATCCTTGGCGAACAAGTTAACGCACTTCATGCATAGCCTGGCAGCGTTGTCGCCCTTCGTGCCCCACATGATCTTGTGGGCCAAGCCGTCCATCAGAACCCCGCCGGGGCAGAAGAACACATGCACGTGGTTGCCCCCGTGCTCCAAGACCACGCCCGCCGCCTGCGGGTCGGTGCTACCGCGAAAGATGTGTTGCAGGAGTCGCCCAGCAAGTTGGCTGTATCCTGACTCGACTTGGTGATCAACTATCTTCGTGAGCGCCGCCGAGATCGTGATCCAGCACTTCTCCCGCTCGATCGCAGCTGCCCCAAACTCCGCAAACGTGACGTAAGTCATCCACTGCTTTCGGGCATGTCGTGCTACGAGCTCCAAGCCTGGGTTGTACTCATCTGCGTAATAGATGAGCCGCCACGGGCGATCGGGCGACGACGGGCGCGCCCCGTGCCGCAACGCGATGAAATCCCTAAACGCGGCACTCTCGGCAAAGGCCTGCTGCAAAAACGAATGGAGGCACGCGAACGTGATATCTACCGCCTCGCCCGACGAACCTTTGAGCGTGAGACGCTTCCCTACAGTGCCGTACAAGTTCCTCTTGTTTAAAACCTCCTTCTGAGACCGCAGCAGCTCTCGTCGCGAGACGGGGCCCTCGGGGAGATTGCCTGCCCTCGCTTCGGCAACGATGGCGCATAGGGCCGTGCCTGAAACATGGGGCAGAGCGCGGCGAAACCTTTCGAGCCGCTGCAGCTTGGATGCTTTCGCATCCGAATACGACCAGTCACGGAACCTTCGCATTAGCCAAAATGGCTACGGATGGGGAGGAGGCGGTGGAGGATGGAAGGTGCACTCGTTGCAATGTTCAACTTGATACATGCAGTCAATTGTGAGCTAATCTGAAGCGAGAGCTGCAAATCGATCAGGCGCGCGCAAAACCCGTGAAATGTTGTTAGGTCGGACCGCCCCCCATCCGCGTAGCTAGCGAGCGTTGGCCAGATGCCAGCGCGAATGCGACCCCTGAGCACCGCGACCCCCCGCCCCCCGCGTTATGCATGAGCCCCATGTCCCCAATGACCATAGCATGCCCGAGTTGCCGCCTGAGCCATGTGGGCCCTACGAGGCACACGGTCACAATGGGCCTCGTGAACAGCGACCGCCCCGCGAGACATATGGGCCCTATGGGCCGTATATGTTGTTTGAGCCCAGTGCGCCTCATGGGCGGTGCGGGGCCTATGGCCCCTGCGAGCCCTATGACCCAGTAGGGCTTAATGGTCCCCAAAGAGCCTTATGAGCCCTGTGGGCCACGCATGCCGCATGACCCCATGCGGGCGATGATGATGGAGGGATGAGCGAGGAATGATTGGGCCATCTGCACGGCAACCCGAAGGGCCCAACGCGGCATATAGCGGGCCTTAGGGGTGGCCCAATCGGGCCCCATGACGGCCTCAAAGTGGCCCCGCGCTGTTTCCAGGATGGCCTCCACTGGGGTCTCCGACATTGCCATGAGATGGTCCCAAGAGAGCCAACATGATGGAGCAGGGGACGCGCGGCGCTGCGGATTCAACACGAGGACCCGCACGCGTGCTACGAGGAAGCCGCGGGCGCGTGACGATGCGGCTTCAAAACGGGGACCCAACGGGTTCAATGCGAGGAACCCATGCGAAGGCGAAGAGAGGGCGCGGCGCTGCTGATTCAAAACGAGCACGCATAGACCCGCATCGGGGCCAATACCGACGCCCAACGGCAGTGTTTTCCTTTTTTTTTCCCGAGCCTCTGTCTCAACAACGATGCAAACCCCAGCGCCCCATCGGCTGGGATGAGCGAGAAGCAGCGTGGGACGAGGTGGGTGCCAAGAGGCGGAAGGATGAGGTCTCGTCGTCGTCGTCGCCGTCGCCGTCGGAGAGGTTAGAGGAGTTACTACGACTGGGCAGCTACAGCAACGAATGCGCAGCATTCTTAGCCATTCACAGCGGTCCAGCACTGTGCTGCCGCGGCAAATGCACGCTTGGCGATCTCAACGTCGCCAGTGTGGTACAACGCACCCTTGTAAGCCCGACTGGTGAATGAACCGAAACTCGAATAGTTCGGCACGCCGCTCTTCTTCGTGAGCTCGGCGAAGTTGCCGCCAGCGAACATCTTGGCCTTCTTCGGGCACGCGTTCGGGCCGAGCTTCGAGCCCGCCGCGGCAGCGGGGCGCTTCATGCCCGACTGGCTGCCCGTGCCCTTGCACTTACCTGTGCCACTGCCGTTGCCCGTGCTCTTGCTCTTGTTCGTGCCCGATGCGTTCTTGGCAGCCTGCTTCGCGGCCGCCTCCTCAGCCTTCTTCGCCTTGCGCTCAGCTGCGGTCTTGGCCTTTTTCTCTTCCTTCGGCATCAAGAGCGCATCGAACGCCTTCCTCTCCGCCTCGATGCTGGGGTCGACGGCGGGCGCCGCCGCGGGCGGATGCCCGATTGGCTCGGCCGAGGGCGGGTGCCCCTCGGAGGGGCGATCTGCGGGCGGCTCGGGCGGTGGCCCGCCTGCCACATGCGAGGCACGGCTCGCATCGTGGCTGGCCGCCGAGCCCGCGCCGTCGCGGCGCGCGGCCCCCCGCGGGCGCTGCTCGTTGTCGTAGTCCTCGAGCGTGCATGGCCTGCGCGGCTGGGGCCAGCCCCTGCTCGATTGCGGATTGCCTGGGCCAGGCTTGAGGATCGTGATCGTCGACCCGTCTGGCATGACGATGGTCTGCTGGTCGTCGCTGGCTGCTGGGCGGTCTTGTAGCGCAAGTGGCTGCCTCCGCATCTGCGGGGCGACGTCATGAGGCTCGGTCGCGCCCTTCGCGTCCGCGGCCTTCCGAACCCTGACCCTGTGCATGCGGATCCCTGCCAACTCGGGGATGACCCGCTCGACAGGCCGCGAGTCGCCATACGCACGATCGTAGATGTGCTTCGGCAGGTCGCTGGGGCTGTCGGGGAAGGTATGCATGCCAGGGTTGAACTTCGCCAGCTCCTGCTTGATCGGGAACGTCGCCTTGGAGTCCGCCGACATGTCGGCGGTGTCTTCAACTCTTGGCCACGGCTCGCCCTTCTGGTGCTTGAGCCACAGCAGCAACGCAATCGCGCTCTTGACGGTCTGCTCGTGCGGGGAGTATACCCCGAGGTTCTGCAAGCGGTCGCTGATCGTTGACTGCCACGTCTGGAAACCCGAATGGATGTCCAACTTCTCCCAATCGGCTTCTGTGAGGAAGCACTGCACGTTGGTCAACTTCTGGCATTTCGTAGACGTCGCCACCGAATGGGCGACCGTGGCCAGCATGCGATCGGTACACGCGGTGACGACCATGTCGGCGTACTCGCCAAGTACTGCCGCGGCCGCGTCCATCAGCTGGATCGTCTCATCGTGCGTGAGGGACGGCAGCTGGCTGATCTTGGCGACGATCGACGTGGCCGTGGGCTGCAGCAGCTTGGCCGACTTGTCTGGGTGCTTGGCATGGAACTCCTTCAAGTCCACAAGCTGCCTCACAAGCGATGCAACCATGGCTGTGTCGCGGAGTGCCGAACCAGTGCGATGTGAACCACACGGCGTGCAACGCCATAACATTTGAGCCCGATACGCACACCGAAGCGGGGCTCGGGGGCGCCCAAGGGATCTGTGGAGGACGGTGAGTGTGCCAACCGCACGCTTGACTGTAACAACTACGAGGGTCGGGGGAGGGCGGCGAGGGGCGCGAGATGGGGCGGCGCTGGCGGTAACGTGGACGAGGGGGTGGAGGCGGGGGCCCAGAGATCGGGAGGTGCCGCCGCCAACTTGAACAGTCGGACCTGACTGTTCCAATGAGCGGCGTCACCACTTGAACAGTCGGATCCTACTGTTCAAGTGAGCCGCGCCACCACTTGAACAGTCGGATCTTACTGTTCAAGTGGCCGCGCAACTCATTTGAACAGTCGGATCCGACTGTTCAAGTGTGCGGCCAGTTCATTCGCCGACGCGGGCGGCCGAACCACATCGGAGTTGCGTTCGTCCCAACCTCGCGGCCCCCGCCCCCTCGACCGAAGCCCCCGTCGCTCGCTCCGCCGCGCAATATCATCCCTCACGGGTGGTCTCGGGGCTCCCCCGAGGCTCGTTGAGGGCACCCCCTCGAGGCCCAACGACGGCACCATGATGGCCCCAATAGGGGGCTAAGATGCGCCCAAGAACGCCCCAAGACGGCTCCAAGATAACCCCTGTCAATCACCTCGGGGGCCCGACGTCGTCGTCGTCGTCGTCTTCGGGGACCCCAGTGGGCCCGCATCTCGTCGTCGCATGCGGTGAAATGGCGAATGCGGTATCAGAGGCAATCTAGGACTGAGGGGGCAACCATTGTCTTCAAGAGGCAATCGTAACACCATGTGTGCGTCAGTTACACTCGCCTATGTAGCGGGCATCCCCTAACCCGCCTGCCAACACCGCAGCGCGCATACGCGCCGCGACGCACGTCCGCCCAATCGGCGGCCCGCGCCCCGCGCGGGCACTGCCAATTATGCTATGCACCGTGTGTGGCTGACAGACGCCACTGCTGGGAGGGGGCGCCGACTGGCGCGCCACTCGGGGAGCATCGGCGAAGCTGCTCGAGGATTGTGCCGCCACTCGGAGACGCACCACTGCCGCTGCACGGAGACGAACCGCTGCCGCTGCTCGGAGACGCACCGATGTCGCTGCTCGGAGACGCACCGAGGTCCTTGCCCTCGCACGGCTTGGTCGGCGTACCGTGGTCCACCTGGCCCATGCACGCGCCCGTCTCCTTCTTCTTGTAGCGCCCTGGGCAACGGCCCGCCCACTCGTACGCGCTGGCGATGTCCTCGAGGCTGTTGATGCCCTGGCGAAGGTAACCCAAGAGCGCACTGATGTTCGTCTCGTCGAGGGGGACGCAGAGACTCTCGCGAGACATCGTAGGCCTCACGCACTCGATCCGCACTCCGTCCACCGTCGCCGTGATCATGCCTGGCGGGGGATCGTCGGAGGTCTCGCCATCGCGCTTGCGCTTGCGCCTGGGGAACACGACGGGCGGCTGATCTGCTTCGGCGCCAGCCTCGTCACCGAACAGACGCTGGACGCCTTCCTCCGAGACCATGTCGTTGCCGAGGAGACTGGTCGAATGTGCAGCGTTCCTCGCCTTCACGAGCCTCTTGAAACGCTCGTGTCCTGCGATGCTGACCTTCATGCCCCTGACTTTGGCAGTATCGGGTATCACCGTCTGCGGCACGCCCGTGAGCAGCGATATGAGCGGCGCCCTCCACGGAACTATAACCATGCACTTCGTGCCACCGATGTCCACGATATCCTTCTCACATATGGCCATCACTCTGCCATTGAACCTGATGGACGCATTCCATGCGATCGTGGCAGAGGGCATTCGTGGACGATATGCGTGCGAGCGGGTAAATTCGCGCCAGAAGCTTGAGCCGCGCCGCCTGCTGAGGGACAGGGGCATAATCCCACCAGAGGGCCCGAGCTCGCACAAGTGACCTGGCAACTCAGCGCAGTCGCAATGCGACGCAATGCTATCCACGAGAAGGCCACGAGGAGCAGACTACATCACCGCGCCCCCCAGGCAAGCAACGGGATGCAAATGCAACGCGTATGCATGGCAATTCAACGCGGTAGAAATGCGGGGTGCGGAGGAGGAGGAGGAGGAGGAGGGGGAAGAGGAGGAGGAGGAGGAGGATGAAGAGGATATGATGATGATTATGAGGAGGAGGAGGAGGAGGGGGAGATGAAGATGATGAGGAGGATGATGAGGAGGAGGACGGGCCCAAATAAGGGCGGCGGGCGCGGCGAGGCGCCAGCAGATAAATAAGGGCGGCGGACTCGGCGATGAGCCGTCGCATGGAGTTGCAGCCTCTCGGGGCCCTTCCTCGGGCGGGGGGCTTGGGCGGCCCAGCACGAGCCCCGAGCGGAACTTACGATTAACCACCACACGCCCCACCCACACCCCCCAAGACAGCCCCAAGTCGACCCCAGAAGGGTAAATAACTCGGGGGCCCATGTGGAGGGGCCCAAGAGCCCATGTGGAGGGGCCCAAGAAGGCCCCATACTGCCCCAAGAAGCCCACAAGACGGCTCCAAAAGGGCACCGCCAGGGCTCGTTTTGAGAGGCTTTCAAAACGAGCTTTTCCATATGGTTTGGAAGCCCTCATGGGGCCCTCGGGGAACCGTCTCGGGGCCATCTTGGGACCATCTGAGAACTTTTGGAGGGTCCCAAGATGGCCCCAAAACGGTTCCAAGAGGGCTCCAAGATGGCCCCGAGAGGGCCCCAAAAGATGGGAATCACGATTGGGGCCCTCTTGGAGCCGTCTTGGGGCCCTCTTGGGCCCCTCCAAGGGCCCTCAGAGGGTCCCAAAGAAGCATGTCTTGGGAAGCAAAGTGGCTGAAAATATTTTCAGCCACTTTGCCCTCTTGGATCCCCCTTAGGGTCCTCTTGGGAACCTCTTGGGGCCTCTCTCGGGGCCCTCTTGGGGTCCTCTTGGAGCCTTCTTGGGGCCCTCTTGGGGCCCTCTTGGGACACTCCTGGGGCCCTCTTGGGCCCCTCCAAGGGCCCTCAGAGGGCCCCAAAGAAGCATGTCTTGGGAAGCAAAGTGGCTGAACATATTTTCAGCCACTTTGCCTTATTGGATCCCCCGTAGGGTCCTCTTGGAAACCTCTTTGGGGCCTCGCTTGGGGCCCTCTTGGGGTCCTCTTGGAGCCTTCTTGGGGCCCTCTTGGGGCCCTCTTGGGACCCTCCTGGGGCCCTCTTGGGACCATCTGAAGGCTTTTGGAAGGGCCCAAGAAGGCCCAAGAATGCCCTGTGGCTCTCTGGAGCCCCATTTGGACCTCTCGGGGCATACCCTGGGCAACCGTGGGAAGCGCTTTTGGGGAGCCCTCTCAAACAAACACTTGCTGGCAGCCTGTCATGGGCCGTCTTGGGGCGCACCCGAGAACACCAAAGAGGGCTCCGCCGCGGGGCTCCATGGGCCGACCGCGCGCACGCGCATGAAAGCCCCGAGAGGGGGCCCAAAGAACCGACCAAGGGCCCTCTCGAGGGCCCAAGAAACCGACCTCGGGCCATCCAAGGGCGACGGGCTGCGCGGAAGCGCGGGGCGGCGGAAGTTGGCGATAGCCATTGGGGATAACATGAAAACAATAACACGCGCTTGCTTGCGTGGGAACAACCATCACTTTTCAAACGCACAACCGACATGTGCGCAGTGGAGGTCGGCGGCGCAATCGCCGCGCGCAAGGAACTTGGAGCCGAGATCGGGCCTCAGTCGCTGGATGAACTCGATGGGTGAGCCCGCTGGGTAGACTGTGGGCTGCACGTCTCCACGCACGCGTAAGTAACGCTGATCTTGCGCTTGACGCCACCCTTCTGCGTATCATCCTCGAAGTCTGTGCGGCCTGCTTTGGACATCATGTCCCTGAACACGGACCGCACGTCGACGCTATCAGGGATGTTGTGGAAGTTGGTGTAGGTGTGCTTCAAGGTCATCTTGAACTTCCCATTCTCGGGCCCCTCCGCGAACTCGGGGAGCTTCTCCTTCTCGGACTCGGGGATGTCCTCCTCGAACTCAGGGCGCTCTGCTAATGCCGCCTCCCGCGGATCTTCCTCGGCCACCGTCTCGGGCGGACTGGGGCTCGCGGCACCATCGCATTCCGCGGGCGGTGGACCTTCCATCACAAGACTTGACACGAACGGAAACTCACAGTCGCGATGACGAGGTGCACTGATTAAGCCTGAGCCATCACACTTGTTACGGCCATGGGAAATGTGCTGCAACGCCAATTGCAAAGCCCTGCAAATACCACTGCAATGCCACGATCAGGGGCAACTCGTCGGGTGATTGTTTCTGGATGGGCTGGTGAGGGCGCGCGAAGCTTAAACCCTACAACGACCTCTGCAATACCATGGTCACGGTAACTTGCATGGTGACTGTTTCTGGATGGGCTAGCGCGGGTACGCGAAGATTAAACCTTGCAAAGACCCCTGTAATACCATGCTCAGGGTAACTCGTCTGGTGACTGTTTCTGGATGGGCTGGTGGGGGGGGCACGCGAAACTTCAACAATGCATGGGGTGTGCGGGTGCTCTGATGCTCATCCTCCCTGCCCTACTTCTCCTCATCAGTCTCCCTCTCCTTCTCCGCATCCCCCCTCCCACGCAAGCTGTGATGAACTAAACGCGCCTGCTGACTTTCATGTGGCACTGAGCTTTGCTGAACAATCAAACCACACCGCTTGCGTGCGCTGAACAATCAAACCGCACCGATTGTACGCACTGAGCGAACCGAACGGTGTCTGAAAAAGCTGCTGTCTCAGCCCAGCCGAGGCTCATGGGGCCTGCTTGAACCGCTTCCTCCTCATCGTCGGCACGGGGCAGCGGTCCTGCATGGCCGTGGCGCGCTCCTCGAGCGAGGTCTTCGGCGCGCTCTCCTTCTTCGGGGTGAAGTACATGATCTCCGCGTTCGCACCCAGCGCTTCATTGTTGACGAATGTAGGGGACACGACCCCTTCCTTGCACACCATCTGCTTGGTCACCGTCGCAAGCTTCTCGTCGCTGGTCGACGCCATCCACCAGTAGGGCTCGAACGTGACCTTCTCGTCCCACTTCGTCGGCTCGTTGACCGAAGACGTGGGCGGCGCTGCGAGCACGAAGTGCAAGTCGATTGCCTCGCCGTCGTCGTCAAGATACACGGTGATCGAGGCCATCGAGTTGACGCACTTCATCTTCTCGTCGAGCCTGATGCCGTCAAGGGTCGTACTGGGAACGATCTGGAGCTGCTTCGGCTCGAAGGCCCGCTTGGTGAACAGCTTCTTCGGGTTGCACATGTAGATGAAGCAGGCCCCGTCGTCGATGCACGAGCCGATCGCAACAGAAGAAATGGTTCTCCACGCCCTGCACCGCGCCCAGTCGTGGACGAAGTGCGAGCGAGATCGGACATGACGCGTGGAGGCGCTGGTGGACATCGCGATCGGGAGCTTCGCCGCGTCGGCAACGGCCTTGAACTTCTGGGCAAACTCGATCGCCGTCAACTCCACCGAGAAGGCGCGCTGCAAGCCGCCGAACGTCTCCTTCTCCAGAACGACCTTGCCGTCCGAGATCTTCGCGATCGCGTAGAGGCCCGATAAAGGTGTCGCCCCGCACTCGAGCACCTGCTTCCCGACGGTGAACCCCTTGTTCTCGAGCACCTTCGCCTCTGAGTTCAAGTCGGCGGCAGCCGCTGGCGTGCGCTGGGCACCCGCCTTCGGCTGATGACACTCGCCCCCCGTGGTAACCGCCATAGGCTGCCACTTGCAATGGCCGACGCCGCCCGTGGTTTTCTGACTATCGCTTGCAGCCGCGCTGCGGATCTCGGCGCTGTTGTTGAACACCTTCTTCTCGTAGCCGAGCTTCTCCTTCTGACGCAGGTGCAAACAATTGCGGATGAGGAACTTAAACATTATGTTACACCGATCGTTCTCGCCAAGCTGGCCCTCCACCACCATCGATTCCAACCACTCGTCCAACTGCATCGCCGACGACTCGAATGCATCCACTGCGGCGTAGTTCGTCGGATTCTGGATCCAGGTGAGATCGGACTTCTGGAAGCACATGCCAATGTCATGCTCGACTTTGTGCGTGAGAAGGTTCACTGCCATGCAGCCCAACCGAACGAAGGGGAACTTCTTCAAACTCTGACCCTTGAACGCCATGTTCGCGATGTCCACCAAATATGGGCCGCCCATCTTCACCTTCAGCTGCAGCGAGCTCCTGAACTTCTCCAGGCGGGTGACCAGGGGCGCGCCCGCGTCGTGGCCAAAGAATTTGGCGATCGCACGGATCCCTGGGATCGACTTGTCCTCAGCGGACGTCGCGCTCGCAGCAACAGCGGCGCTGTCCCATGACATGCCGCGCGCGTTGTATTTCATGATGGCGATGGCGGTCTCCAGCTCCCCCATTGCCTTGCCAACCTTGTTATCGGTGTTCTGGGCTAGCTGCGATAGGTGTGCGAGACCAGGCCACGCAATCTCGCACTTCCAAGGCATTACTTTGAATTTCCAGCCATCCAAGAACGCCTTCATGTTCGGGTCTCTCTCCTCCAACTTCGCCCTCGACAGCCTGCCGCCTGCATCTTGGAGAATCCCGACGTCGGTCGTGCACCTCGCCAGCACGGCCTTCGAGAACTGGTTGCAGTGGCTCGTGGCAAGGGTCAGCAGCCGCTCCTTCCCCGTCCACTCGGCGAGCTTGCCGCCAGCCCTCTCGATCATCAGCTTGTTGTTCACGACGTGGACCTCCCGCATCGGATCATCCAGGGGACACAGCTGCATGGCCAGCGCGCCATGCGGCACTTTTACTCCAACTTCTATGATGGAACGGCCTTTAGCTTCGACGTCCTCTCCTGAACACATGAGCCCCCCTCTGTTGTCGCTGTGAACCGCGATGGCATCTGGCTCTGGGGTCTCCTCCCAGAGGAGGCTGTGCTTGAGAAGGAACGCCTCGATGTTGGCCCACGCTGTGTTCGGGCCCATCTTGGACGCGTCGTAACGGATGTAGCGATTGCCCTCATCCACGATCTCGGGTGGAATGCCGTGGGCGAGCTTCGTATTGCTGCGGGCCTCGTCGGCGTTCATGGCCGCGAGCATCTCGAGCGCCCTGCCAGAGGCGGCGAACGCGCAGCTCGCCCCAGTCAGTCGGGCCGCGCGCCTCGCGAGAGGCGACCAGCTTGATCGAAAAAGGGGCTACGAGCAAGGTGAGGATTCGCGTCAGCATGGCAACTGTGAGTACTGCGATACTCTGAAGTCTGCCCAGGAGGGCTCAATGAACAATCTGGCGAAGAACCCATCCATAGCCTTGCGAAGAACCCAGCCATAGCCTGGCGAAGAACCCAGCGGCGCCCTGGCGAAGGACCCTGCGAACCCGTCAACGCCATGACCCTGGCGAAGGACCCGCCCACATTCACCCGCAAGCCCCGCGCGTGAGAGTCTCGCATCTGGCGGAATTCACATCGGCCTCATAAACGCGTGAACCCATGGGGCAACTAAGAGTGTGTAGCCCTATGGTAGACCCTCTGGTGGGCAACTTGGGGGGGCCGTATGGTAGACCCCATGGTAGACCCAATGAGGACCGCACGGTAAACCCTATAGTAGACCTTATGGGAGAGACCATTTGGGGACCTATGGCGAAGCCCTTTGGTGACTATATGGTGGCCCTTTGGGGGCCCTATGGTAGACCCTTTGGGGACCCTATGGTAAACCCGATGGTAGACCTATGGTAGACCCCATGGTAGACCCTATGGTACACCCTGCGTTGGGGGAGAGAGGCCCTATGGTAGACCAGGTCGGGAGACACTCCGAAGTCCCACAGTCGACGCCAAACGCGTCAACCGCGTCAACCCGACACGCCAAACTGCGTGCCGCGGCGGCGCGCGTCCGAAGCCGTATCTTTTTATGTGCTCTAGGGCCTCGGGAACTTGCTCGGGAATTTTGGAACGGGTGGCCACGGCCCCGCAACCGCGCCATCTGTAGTTAAGAACATGTCCCGAATCTTTTTGATTTTGTTCGCTACTTCAAACAGGTGGTCCTCCTGGGCCTTGAGTGCAGTAATCATCAACTGTCGGTGTAACTCAATCTCGGGCGTCGGCGTGTACGGATCGTAGGGGTTGCGTAGCTCCCACCGACGGCGGTACACGCCTGCTCTCTGTTCAAGAACCATCGTCTCCATACTGTTAAGCCACTTGTCCCAACAATACATGTACGTAGTGCTGGCGTTGAGCTCCTGCCTGGCCTGGATTAAGTCGATCGCGCACTTTGCTCTCTGATAGTCATGTGAAGTATGCGTGTCATGCGGGGCAACATTGCGAACTGGTTCAGAACGTGGTCCCTGAGAACCATGCGAAGCTGAAGCGCACGGGTGAACAACACTGCGAAAGTGTTCAGAAGGTATATTGCCGTACATGCGCGGGCCGTCACAGCCAAGGTGAGCAATAATCGGAGAGCGGCGCTTGCCAACACAATTCAATATCGGATGAATGCGCTGATCTACCCAAAACTGGCTATGTTTACATGTTTGTGCGCGCATGCACGCGTGGTTGCATATGTACATATGTGTGAACGAGTGTGTGTGTGTGTGTATATGTTTACATCACTAGATGTGTATGTATACATATTTGCACATATCCAGTCTACCAGTGCGGCTCGCGATCAAAAATCTAAAAGAATTAAGTGCGGGGCCAGCGTGGCAACCATGTTGGGGCTCTAAGAACACTCACGAGGGCCCGCGGCGGCTCCATTTCAAAACTCGGCTCTCACCTGACTTGGATCTGCAACCTTTTGTCGATTCTGCCTCTCGACGACCAGCCAACCAGCCAAAATTTCACCAGGCCAACCAATCAACCAGCCAACCAGCCAACCAACCAACGGCCCCCTGCTAGCCGCTGGCGCGGGAGTGGACCGCCGACCCAGTCGGGGCCGCGGGCCTCTTAAGGCCGCGGGCGTGTGAGCGGGCCGCCGACCCCCCCGCGGGGTCGCGCGCCTCTCTTGGCGTGTTAGCGCGCCGACCCCGTCGGGGCCACGGGCTCGCGAGTGGTCCGCCGACCCCGCTCGGGCCGCGGGCGCGCGAGCGGTCCGCCGACCCCCGTCGCGGCCACGCGCCTCTCAGGGTCGCTGGCGCGTGAGCGGACCGCGGGCCCCCGACGGGGCCACGGGGCTCCTGGGGCGACTTCGCTTCATGAGGTTCCCGACTTGTTTCTCTCGGTTTCTTCATTTTTCTCGCTCTTTCCCTCTCTCTCTCTCTCTCTCTCTCTCTCTCTCTCTCCTCTCTCTCTCTCTCTCTCTCTCTCTCTCTCTCTCTCTCTCTCTCTCTCTCTTCTCTCTCTCTCTCTCCTCTCTCTCTCTCTCTCTCTCTCTCTCTCTCTCTCTCTCTCTCTCTCTCTCTCTCTCTCTCTCTCTCTCTCTCTCTCTCTCTGCGGGGAGGGGCGCGAAGGAAAAACGCGAAACGACGCAGAAGACATCCCTTTTGAAATCGCCCACGACAAGAATCCTATTGAAACCCGCCACGACGGAAATCCTGTTGTGGCGGCCAGGAAGCGGGCGGGGGCGGAGAAGGGGGTCGGGGGGAAGCGGGCGGGGTCAGAAACGCAATGACTTTTGTTGCCCGCCACCGCCCGAGAAAGTCGCATGTTATTATTCTTGTTATTAGTATTATTATTACTACTCTCTCTCTCTCTCTCTCTCTCTCTCTCTCTCTCTCTCCCTCTCCCCCTCTCATATTTGTTGTTAATGCAATTTTCTATATTTTCCTCTCCCCACCAAAAAAAACTTTTCCTGGCCGCCAAAGGATTGTCTTTGTGGCGCATTACAATACATTCCTTTTGCGCGGGATTACAATAGGGTTCCCCGTGTGGAGGATTTCCATAGGATTCCTTTTGTTGGCGGCTTAAAAAAATGATCCCTTCTGTGGCGTATCACAAAAGGATTGATTTCTACTGTGAATGGTTTCATTCGGATTTCTTCTGCGGCGTGTTTTTCTGTTTGTTTTATCAATTATTACATTTTCAATTTCTTCTTCATTTTTTTCTCGGGCCCCCTACTTGCTTACTGGCCGCCACGAAAGGATATCCCTTGCGGCGCATTACACTAGAACCCCGTTTGTGGAGACTTACAATCGGGTTCCTTTTGTGGATGATCTCAATGGGATTCCTGTTGTGGGCGATTACAAAAGGATTACTTCTGCGGTGGATTGCAATATGATTTCTTTTGGACGGTTTCAATGCGATTTCTTTTGCGGCGTGCTTATCGTTTGCTGCATTATTCGTATTATTTTTATTATTACTATTTCTTCCTTTTTCTCTGGCCCACCCTTTTTTTCCTGGCCGCCACAAAAGGATTTCCTTTGCGGCGCATTACAATAGAATTCCTTTCATGAAGAATTACCATCGGGTTCCTTTTTGTGGAGGATTGCAACAGGGTTCCTTTTGCGGGCGGTTACAAAAGGATTCCTTCTGTTGCGGATTACAACAAGATTTCTTGCGTGGAGAATAACAACATAAATTATGGTGTTAAGTGTTAGAATATAATTCCTAACACTGGGGAATCCTATAGAATTTGTCTTGGCGGCGATTGCAATGGCGGCCGCGAGTGCACGCGTTCCACGATTTCGGCGCTAGGGAGCTCCGACGAAAGCCTAGGTGGCAGTGCGCGCATTGCGCGTCCCATGTCTTTTCGGCGCGCCCATCGCTCGCCGCAAGGCCGCCCGCGTCGGTTTCACTCTGCCCCAGAGCTCCCGAAACCTTTCGGGCGGCCTACGAAGGCGTCGGCGCGGCCCTCGGGGCGGCTTGATCACGCGACGCGCATCGCGCGCAAAGCACGTCACAAAATGCTCCCGCCGTGTCGCGTTGCACAAACATCGCGCGTTGCGCGGACAGCGTGCAACGCGACGCGCGCCGCCCTGTCCGCAGCACGCGCCGCGCGCACAACGGGCGCGCCCGCGCGTTCCACGATTTCGGCGCATGGGGAGATCCGACCAAAGCCCAGGTGATAGCGCGCGCATTGCGGGTGCCATGTCCTTTGGGCGCGCCCATGGCTCGCCGCAAAGCCCCCCGCGTCCGTTTCCCCTCTGCCCCGAAGCCCCCGAAACTTTTCGGGCGGCCTACGAAGGCGTCGGCGCGGCCCTCGCATCAGCTTGATCACGCAACGCGCATCGCGCGCAAAGCACGTCACAAAATGCTCGCGCCGTGTCGCGCTGCACAAGCATCGCGCGCAGCGAGGACAGCGTGCAACGCGATGCGCGACGTCTTGTCCGCAGCACGCGCCGCGCGCACAACGCGCGCACAACGCGCGCGCCCGCGCGCGCGCACGCGCTCGGGCGCGCACGCTCGTGCGCTCAACGCACATGCTGGAGCCCTTATGCAATAATGCAGATTTACACGTGCGCGCGCAGGCACTTTCGCATGGGCGCGCGCCCACGTACAGACATCGCGGCGCGAACGTCAGCTACGCGGCGCAACGGGATCTAGCGCGACACATTTCAGTGCTGCGCGGGGGCGGCGCATCACGGCCGCGTTAATTCAGGAAGCTGATTTTTGGAATTCAGGAGCCGAATTTCGGCGCGGGCGCGCGGGCGTCGCGATTGCGGCGTCAATCTGAGCCGTGTGCGTGCGTTTTTTTTGACTGCGAATGACGCTTCGCGACGATCGCGTTTTGCGGGCATGCGTATTTGATGTTTGGTGCGTCCGCAGGCGCGTGGATTGTTTTTCGCGACCACTGCTGCGTTGAAGTTCGGCGCGCTCGGTTTAATGTTCTGCGCGCGGGCGCATTTGCCGTTGATTCTGTAATATTTTTCGTCGGTTCCACGCGCCGCAGCAACGTTGGAAAACCGCGCGTTTGTCATTTGGGATGGCATTATCCGTAAAAATATTGCCTTTGGAATCTTAGGAACGCATTGCTTGCTAAGCGACATGAGCATTCGCGGTTGCATTCCTGCGATATTTTATCATAGTGTATCTTCCCAGATCTGAGCTCGAACTTAGATAGAGGCATGCTGAATCTTACGACGAGTGATGTTGTTAACTTGATACATCTTAAGATGCATGATGTTGTTATCTTAAGATGCATCTATGTTCACATCTTATTCTACGTCCTCGCAGGCACTCGTAGGCTCGCGGATCATCTAGCAGCGCCGCCGCCCATCAAGGCAGAGGGTAGCGGCAGTCCCGGCCCTGGAGTGGCCGGCGCGCCGCACCGGAGGGGACCTCGACGTGTTCGGCCGGGTGACCCAGGCGGCAGCCCAGAGGGTGGCGGCGGTCCCGGCCCTGGAGTGGCCGGCGCGCCAACCCAGAGGGGACCTCGACGTGTTCGGCCTGCGGACCCAGGCGGCAGCCCAGAGGGTGGCGGCCGTCCCGACACTGACGCTGCTGCCGCGACGCCCTGGGGAGGGAGGAGATTGGCCTGTGCCGCCGGAGGCAACCAAGTACGGCATCGTGCGCTGCTATGAGGTGCTGGACTTGATCTCGGGCGCCCCCGCGCGCCGCCCCGGCGGGGCGCCGCCGGCGGCCGCGCCGGAGACCTCCCTCTTGGATGACCCCGACTACGAGGCGTTGAGGCAGGAGGGCCTCTCGGAGGAAGCTGGGAATGCGGCGTGCAGCCCATCTGGCTCCCCCGGCCTGCTGCTGCAGTACGAGTGGCTCGCGATGCATCGCGTCGAGGCCAGCTCCTACGGGGGCAGCAACAACCACCCCACCTCCCTGTGGCTATCCTCCACAAAGCCGCGGCGCCCCCGCCAGGGGGGGCGCCGATTTGCAGCCAACGCGGCCGTCCTCTTGGCTGAAAATCTCGCGGGTCGCCGGGGCCCGCCCCACGGGGCGCCGATTTGCAGCCAACATGACCGCCCTCTTGGCCGAAAATCCCGCGGGTCGCCGGGGCCCGCCCCGCGGGGCACCGATTTGCAGCCAACGTGGCCGCCCACTTGGCTGAAAATCCCGCGGGTCGCCGGGGCCTTCCAGGACCTCCCAAGGCAGCCCCGGAGCGGCCCCGGCGACGGAGGCTCCGCGCGGACGCCGGATAGCCCCGACGGCGGCGGCGCCCGCGGAGGCGCCGCGGCGGACCGCCACGCGCCCGTCCCGGATCCCGCGGACTGCGACGAGAGCGACAACCTGGGGAAAACCCTGGGGAGGAGCACCCCTCTGGGGAGTGCCATGGGCCATGGGGAGGACGCCAACACCAGAGCCGACGACGAGGACCTCGACTACGGCAGGCGGCTGCAATCCTGAGGGTGGCGGAGCAACTAACGCTGAGACCCCCGCGGGGCGCGCCAGGTCCAGCGCCCGGGAGGCCACAGCGGAAAACCCACCCACCCACCCGCGGGGGGGGGAAACCTGCAGGTAAACTCAGCTGGACACCCTCGCCCGGGCGGGGAGACTCCCGCCGCTGGAGCTGGCTCAGGGGCCGAGCGAGTGAGGGAGACACCAACACCGCCCGTCCTGAGGCCGGCGTCGGCGTTGTCGCCGCGGACGGCCCGCGGAGACCCCTACGGAGGCACCAGCGGCCACTCCTGCGACGGCTCCGGTTTTGGCCCCGACTGCTTCCCCGACGGCCACTCCCACGACGGATTCGGTTACGGCCTCGACCTCCTCCCCGACAGCACCACCGACGGCCTCATCAGAGTCTCCGCCCCCGCCGGCACCGCCTGCAGCACCGACGGCGGGGCCATCCTGTGCGGGGAACTTCAGCCGAGGGGGGCTTGCCCGGCTGCCCCCCCCTCCCCGGCGGGAGACTCGACCCCCCTGGCAGCAGGCTGCAACCCGGAGGATGCGCGAGGCGGGGGCCTCGATCCTCAGGCCGGGGGGGGGCCTCCCGCGGGGCGGCGCGACGGCCTCGCCGGAGTCTCCGCCCCCGCCGGCACCGTCTGCAGCACCTACGGCGGGGCCATCCTGCGTGGGGAACCCCAACGGGGGGAGGCCCCCTCGGGGAAGGGAACGCCCACTCGGGAAGGAGAGCGCCCCCTCGGGGAGGGATATGCCCCCTCGGGGAAGGAGACGCCCCCTCGGGGAGGGAGCTGAACCCGAAGGGGAGGGCTTACCCGGCTGCCCCTCCCTCCCCGCCGGGAGGCCCGAGCCCTCCGGCAGCAGGTTGCAACCTGGAGGAGGCGCGAGGCGGGGGCCTCGATCCTCAGGCCGGACGGGGGCTGCTCGCGGGGCAGCGCAGCTTGCTGGAGGGCGACCTGACGGGGCTGCCCAACCGCGACGCGGCCGACGACGGCGACGAAGGACGGAGAGCCGGGGAGGGAGCGGGGGATCTCGAGGACCCGCGCGACGGCCCACTCGGAGGCTTCGCCCCCGCTCCGACACGCCGAGGTGACTCCTCCTTTCATGGGGCCCCGTGGGCCGACGCCGACTGCCTCCCCCCGCCTCAGGTGGCAGTGCGGGGTGCATCGCAGAGGGCGGCCTTCTCTACTTCGATGACGGCATCTTCGAGGTCGGCTTCCTGCACCCCGTCGCTATACGCACCCTTCCCATGGGGTTGGGCAGAGAGCACGCACGAGGGTCGGGCACGGTCGACCCCGCTGCCACACTCGCCCCTCCCTTCGGGTTGGGCAGAGAGCGTGCGGAGTGCATCGCAGAGGGTGGCTTCCTCTACCTCGACGGCGGCGTCTTCGAGGTCGGCGTCCGGCACCCCGCCGCTACACTCACCCTTCCCATGGGGTTGGGCAGAGGGCGCGCATGAGGCTCGGGCACGATCGACCCCGCCGCTACACTCACCCCTCCCTTCGGGTGGGGCAGAGGGCGCGCCTGAAATTGCTGCGCGGGCGCCCCCGCCGCTAGCCGAGCGCGGGGGCCCCGTTGCCCCACGCGTTCCTCCACCGTCCTCGGCGCCGCCGCCGATGACGTCGGCCACGCGGAGGGAAGAACGGAGACCATGGAGGGGCGCTGGGCCCGAGCTGACGAGGCAGTTGCACCCGCGCTTTGACGCCTGCGAGGGACGTGCAGCCACCCCGACCCGCGCCGAGAGCGGCCCGCTGGCGCGGTACGACATCGAGCGCTGCGACGAGGTGCTGGACCTGATCCCGGGCGCCCCCGCGCGCCGCCCCGGCCGGGGTGGAGGGGGGAGGGCCAAGGCCTGCGACGTCCGGGCTCCAGCCGGGGCTCCCGGCCCCGATGGCGGCCGCCCCTGGGGCGAGCTGCCCGCGCTGCCCGCAGCGGCGGGCTCGCCCGCCCTGCCTCGGGGCCCCCCCGGAGCCGCCCCCGGGGATTCCGGGGCCGCCTCCAAGAGCAACCGAGATGGCGTGACATCTGCTGTCACCGACGCCCGCTTGCGTGGCATCAGGTGTCACCTGACAGCGGGGGCCGCCGCTAGGGCCTCCGGGGCCGCCGCCGGGGCCCCCGGGGCTTCCGTCGAAGCCTCCGGGGCCGCTTCCGGGCCGCCCGCATCGTCTCCAGCGCCTTCGGACTCGCCGGCCCTGCCTCCAGACGCGCCTGGCCGCACAGCCCGCCTCCCGAATCACCTGCACGGCCTGCCTGCACGGCCTGCACGGCCTCCGGGCTGGGAGGGGGGGAGGGCGCCCCCGGGGAGAGGTACCCCGGGGAAGAAGTCGCCACCCGCAGCGCTGACGACATCACTCACCACGGCACCGGCGACGGCGCTAACTGCAGCACCTACGGAGGCGCCTACCGGCGGCACCGACGGCCTCGCCGGCGGCCTCGTCCACACGGGCCCCGACAGGAGCGCCGGCGGCGGTGCCCAGGGCAAGCCCGACGGAGGCGCCGGCGGCCTTCCTCGAGGCGGCCTCGACTGCGGCCCCGGCTGCCTCCCCGACGGCGCCGCCGGCGACGCCCCCCTCGGGGAGGGAGACGCCCCTCCGGGGAGGAAGACGACCTCTCGGGGAGGGGGATGCCCCCTCGGGGAGGGAAATGACCCTTTGGGGAGGGAGGCGCCCCTCCGGGGGGGGAGAGGCCCACCCGGGCCGCCGCGGGCGGTTCAAGAACCCTTGGGGGGCGGCCCGGTCTCGAAGGTGGCGCCCGCGGAGGATGCCGTGATCGGGGAGGGGCCCTCGGTGGATGCATTGGACGTGGAGCTGGAGGCACCCTTGGGTGAGGAAGGCGGCGGTCGCGGCGCCGGGAGTGGACCGGCCGCGCCTGCCGCCGATGCCGGCGCCGTCGCCGACGCCGAAGCCGACGGCGCCGACGTAGACGCTGGTGCCGACGCCGACACTGACGCTGACGCCGACGCTGACGCCGACGCTGGCGCGGACATTGACGCCGACGCCGACGCCGACGCTGACCCGGACGACGCCCACCCCGACGCCGACGCCGACGCCGACGCCGACACCGACGACGCCGACGCTGAGGGGCCTCGGCCCGGGGGAAGCCACGACCTCCTGGAGCGGCGGCTGCCGAGCTCGGGAGGGGCCCCCACGAGGCCCCAGGCTGCGCCCAACGCTGGCGACCTCCGGGAGGCACCTCCCGCACACCCCCCTTGGGGAGGGAAGCGCAACCCCCCTGGGGAGGGAAACGCACCCCCCTTCGAGCCTCGGTCCTCGGGCCTGGAACCGCGAGCTTCGCCATCGTCGCCGACGCCGCATTCAACGCCGACGACTTCGTCGCCCGCGCCGCCGCCGTCGGGGCCGGCCTCGTCGCCGTCGTCACTGCCGTCGGCCCCGCTGCCGGCGCGGTCGCCCCCGGAGTCATTGCCGTGCGCGACGTCGGACGCCCCTCGGGACGCTGGAGGCGATCTTCGACGCGCTGGAGGCGTTCCACGGAGGGGAAGCGCACCCCCTGGGGGCGGGAAGCGCACCCCCCTGGACGCCGGCGACCTTCGGGGCGCTCATCGGGACGGCCTTCGGGGCACTACAGGCGACCTCCGCGACGCCCGCACCCCCGAGAGGGAACCCGGCGCCGAGGGCGCTCTGTACCCCGGCGCGGAGCGGGGTCGGAGCCCGAGGTCGGAGCCAACCTCGGAGCGACCCTGGCGAGGTCGGAGCCCGAGGTCGGAGCCAACCTCGGAGCGACCCTGGCGAGGTCGGAGCCCGAGGTCGGAGCCACCCCCGGAGCGCCCCTGGCGATGTCGGAGCCTGAGGTCGGAGCCAACTTGGGAGCCGGCCCGCGCACGCCCGAGGCGACCCTGGCGGCCGCCCGTGCGGCCCCGGAGCCAACCCCGGAGCGACCCTGGCGACCACGACGGCGAAGACCCACCAGGAGGGGGCCACCTCCTAGGCGGGGATGTCCTCCACCGGGGGACCAGCGCCGACGCCGACGCGGACGCCGACGCCGACGCTGACGACGCCGACGCTGACGCGGACGCCGACGCCGACGCTGACACGTGGGCCGGCGCAGACGACGGTCCCCAGGAGGCCAAGGCCGTCGCCGACGCTGACGCCGACACCGACGACGCCGACGCCGACGCCGACGCCGACGCCGACGCTGGCACGGACGCGGACGCCGACGACGGCTCCGCCGACGAGCCCAACCCCGTCGGAGGCGACGCCGACCCGGGAGGGACCCAGCGGGGCGCCTACGCCGACGCCGTCGCCGACGCTGGCGCTGGCGACGGGTCCGCCGACGAGTCCGCCTTCGACGCCAACGACGTCGGGGCTTCTCCGACCAGGCGGAGGAACGGAGGGCCCCTCCCCTCCCTGCTCGGCGACCTCATGCACACGTACCTCAACCCGTCCGACAAGCCCACCATCGGCGGCCCGGGGGGAGGTGTCGGCCTGACCGACCGGAGGGTCGGCACCGGCCCCGGCGGGGGCCGGGGCGCCCAAGGCGACGGCGTGACCCCCGGGGAGGACCCCGCGAAGGTGGACCGCCCTGCCGCGCACGGGCGCCGGCGCAGGGCCGAGGCGCCCACTGCCGCCTCGCCCGCGGCGCCAACGGCTGCGCCGACGCCGACTGGAGGGGTGCCCCTTCCCCGCCGCGGCCGATCGGGCAGGCGGCCAAGCGCCGGGGCGCCATACGGGCGCCACCGCGCCTGCGGCCCGGCGGAGACGCCCGGCGGTGCTGATGGAGGCGCCCCTGCAACCCCACCTACGGCATCGGCGCCGGCGCCGACGCTGGCCAGGCGGGTACCCCCTCCCAGCCGCGGCCGAGAGGCCAAGCAGCCGGGCGGCCGTGCGGCCGTGCGGCTAAGGGGAGGAAGGGGTGGCCGTCTCCCTCCCAGCTGCGGTCGAGCGGCCAAGCGGCCGAGCGGCCGGGCGGCCGAGGGGAGGAAGGGGCGGCGGGCCGTTGAGTCATGGCGTGCGGGAGGGATATGCATTTTGGGCCTGGTGGGGAAGAGCCCCTCCCACAGCCCGGCACGTTTTTGAGGGAGGGGGGCCGAGGGGCCCCGCCTTCCCCAGTTTTTTAGGTGCGGCCGCTTCCCCAGGGACCGTCTAGTTCGCGAATCGACGCGAGTCAGCGATGGCCAGTTTCGGTGGCCCGAGGGCGCCGCCCCGCCAGGCGGCATCCAGCTGCTGCCTGTGCCCCGCGGCGTCGCCCGGATTACAGCCCGCCTTTAGCCTCATCTTGCGTGTTGCAGCTTTTGGCTTGCAGCGGCTGGGCTTCACCCCCACGGTGTGCCCTGCTCTTGCCCTTCTTGCACTGTGAGTAACCTTGAGGATTCGGCTCCGCGTCGGCAGCGCTGGCTCACCCATCCAGGTGCGCCCTCGGTTTCCGCTCCGACTTTTGTAGCCGGTGGGCCATTAGGGCCTGCCCCAACTTTATTGTTTTAGACATCGCCTTGGGCGGGCCACTAGGGCCCGCCTGTCGTCTTTTTGAGGTTGGAGGGACCCGGGCGGTTGTGGGCGGGAGGCCTACGGCTGTGCTCGCGGTTATCGCCAATAAATGTCTCCTCCCTCCTTTCCTCATTGCTCTGATAGTTAACGTAGCTGGGGGGAATATGGTTTCGTTTGGCCAAAAGCCTAAACGTTTATATTCCCTCCGTGGCCGCAGTGCTCTGGCATCCCCCTCTCCTGTCCTCCTCCTTTCCCCTCTTCCGCAGCCTTCTGTGCTTAGAGCGGCGCATTTTCCACCACCCACCCCTCACCTTTTAACCCGCCTGCCGTGCAGGGTAGGCGGGCGGGAGGCCTACGGCTGTGCTCGCGGTTATCGCCAATAAATGGCTCCTCCCTCCTTTCCTCATTGCTCTGATAGTTAACGTAGCTGGGGGAATATGTGGTTTTTGAGAAATGCGATGTAGTAGACCGCCACTTGAGAACCCCCCGCCCTCTGCTGGCGAGGGCGGCGCCGGGGCCGCCCCAGGCGCTCCCTCCGCTGGCGGGCCAGGGGCGGACCAGGGGTGGCTGCTGCGGGGGGTAGCGGCGCCGGCGCGGCGAGCGGGGCGTGGAGGTCCGCGCGCCCCCGTCTCAGGCTCTCCCGGGCAATACCGGGTGGATCTGGGGCCGCGGGCCCCGCGGTGAGTGAGCAACCGCTTGCCAGCTCAGGCCCTGCGCGCCGCCCCGGCGCCGCGCCAGCTTTAGTGGCCACTGTTGCGCGCCAGCTCGCGGCCCGTTGAGGCTCTACCTGCGCCTCCCTTGCGCGCTCCCGCGCCGCTCAGTGGTGCCGGGGCCGCCTCGCGGGCTGCTGGTTTTACGCCGCGCGCCCGTTCTGCCCTCGATGCTTCAGCTAAGTGATCAGTTTTTTTGTACTTGCCCCATCCTGTGTCTTGCTGTTGGCCCTTGTCACCTGGCGCCTCCGGTGCTACAGGTGTCGGGCGGTACTGGGGTCACCCCGCGCGCTGCGCTTGCCGCCGGCAGTAAGTTTACTTTGGGCCATGTCTGCCTCGGCGCACCTTGGCAACCTCGCAGCAGCGTCGCCAGCCCGCGGCCCGCGTTCCGCCGTGCCTTGCACAGCGCGCAGGTGCCTGCCACATATTCGGGCAGCGAGGCAGTGGTGATGCGGCGCACGAGGCCGCAAGTAGTAGCAGCAGCAGCAGCAGCAGCAGCAGCAGTAGTAGTGGTGGTAGTAGTAATAGTAGTAGTAGTAGTAGTAGTAGTAGTAGTAGTAGTAGTAGTAGTAGTAGTAGTATGTAGTAGTAGTAGTAGTAGTAGTAGTAGTAGTAGTAGTAGTAGTAGTAGTAGTAGTAGTAGTAGTAGTAGTAGTAGTAGTAGTAGTAGTAGTAGTAGTAGTAGTAGTAGTAGTAGTAGTAGTAGTAGTAGTAGTAGTAGTAGTAGTAGTAGTAGTAGTAGTAGTAGTAAGTAGTAGTAGTAGTAGTAGTAGTAGTAGTAGTAATAGTAGTAGTAGTAGTGGTGGTGGTGGTAGTCGTAGTAGTAGTAGTGGTAGTGGTCGTAGTAGTAGTAGTAAGTAGTCGTAGTAGTGTAGTAGTAGTAGTAGTAGTAGTAGTCGCAGTAGTAGTAGTAGTAGTAGTAGTAGTAGTAGTAGTAGTAGTAGTAGTAGTCGTAGTAGTAGTAGTAGTAGTAGTAGTAGTAGTAGTAACAGTAGCTGTAGTAGTAGTCGTAGTCGTAGTCGTAGTCGTAGTCGTAGTTCTAGTCGTAGTCGTAGTCGTAGTCGTAGTAGTAGTGGTAGTAATCATCGTAGTATTAGCAGTCGTACGAGTAGTCGTACTCGTAGTCGTAACAGTAGTAGTAGCACCGACTGTATCAGTTTGTTTGTGGTTTTCTGGTGGCGTTGACGCTCCACAAAGCGTCATGGTGGGCGGTTCGGGCGGTGCCTTTTTGGAAAAAAAAACATCCGAAGAGCCGCCCGGCGTAAAGTGCGCTTGCACTTGCTGTGTTGTAGCGTTGGAGACGGTATCTGGCTGCGCTGACAAAGAACATGCGCCCCCAGAACGGACAGTTGTGCAACGGCACGTCGGACTCCGCTTGCGAGTTGCCCGTCACAGGCGCGTCATATTTGTGGTTTTATCCCGCCCCCCCACCCGGTGTCTTATCTACCCCTTCAGGAAACATCCGTTCCCACGACCACATCACATTGGTAATGCTAACACGTGATACTTCGCCCACTGCCAGAACAATTATTACTATTTGTGTTTTCAGGCGTTGATGTTAGACGTCTCTGTGTTATGCTATTGTTGCGACCGTGCGGTCATAACGCCCACCTCACAATATCGCTACCTTTTTGTGTTTCGCGAACAGCTGCTACGACCATCTTGTGATTACTCTTTTGCCACTGATATTGGCATCGCGTCGTGGACATATGTTCATACTATTGCAGCGATAGCCAAGGAACTTGCACCATTGGGCGTGCTGTCCCTGTCTGGTCCCATCTGTTGCCGAACATGTCATGCTCGCTCCTGTCATTCCCGCTCTCATCTCGGCCCCCGTATTCGAGGCAAGTTTTGGGACGTCGAATTCAGCATCGGCGCTGGTAGATCCGTGGCCGGACACCAAAGGTCGCAGGACACGTCCTAGAGCCAGGCAGAACAATTGCACAATCACAGTTTGAGAGCTCTCTGGTATCATTGTGCTGTCCCCCATCTGCATGACGTTGCATCTTCGGGGGACCTCGCCTGTCCCCAAAATTGGTTTCTTATCTTGTGCCCGGCGTGGGCTCGATGCGGACGCGACGCGGATTTGGCCCTCATCCGACTCGGATTCGATACGGATTCGACACGGATCCGACGAGTTTGACATGGTCTCGACACGGATTCGACGCGGATTGGGCCGCGGCGGAACAGATAAGGTCCTCTTGAGGATGCAGCATAATTTGTTTTACGTTCTTTCGCATTGGAAGCCATTTTGCTGTACTGCCCCCCTCCTCGCGCTCCAGCGCGGCGGCAGGCACCTGCAGCACGTGCCTCGGCGGGTGCTCGGTGGGCGGAGCGTGTGCCTGCGGCGTGGACGAGCCGTCGTGCCTGAACAGCAACGGCACCTGGTCCCCCGACCTGGCACAGACTGAAGCGGGCAGCATCGCTCGGATCGGAGGGCGCTATCCACACACCTGCTCCGATCCTGGCCAGCCTGATGCTAGTCCCAGGATCGGTGTGCATGCATTCTGCCCAGGGCAGGAGGGCGTAGACACCGATCCTGGGCCCAGTGTTGCCCTGGCCAGGATAGGATCGGTGTTGGTGTACAGTTGGTGCCGTCCTATCAGAGGAGGGCGGGTTGAGACGACAACTGTTGGCCTGCGGACGCAGCTCGGACAAATTGTGCAGTTGGACCCTCGGAGGGGTCCCAGTGACCGATGCTCAGCTGCCGTTCTCTGAATTTTGTTTTTTCGAGCAGCACGTTTTGCGCGCACTTTCGTTTGCCAAGCGGTGTCCCAGAAGGACGAGTTCTGGATTTCTTCGTCGATCTTAACCCAAGGGCGAAGGCGCATACTTCAATCTTCTGGCCCAAGGGACAAAACAGTGCTCCAGAGGAGTAGGGGGTTGGGAGAGGAGAAAATGGAGGCCAAGGAGGAGGTGGGTGAGGAGAGGTTTGCAACTTGAGGACCAAGGAAGCGACTTGTGCCATGCGATTTCGGAGGGTTGCCTTGGAGGTGGCGCCGAGAAGGGCGAATGTCTGACCGCCCTGTCTATCTGGCTCGCTGTCGGGGAAGGGGCAGGGACGAGGAGCGGCAGGAGGGGGAGGAGGAGGAAGTAGGAGGAGATGGATGACGATATCGAGCAGAGCAGGCGGACAAGGAAGAGGAGGACGGCGGTTGCGATTGTTTTGCTGGGGCTTGCTCGAGTGTCGGGACTTTTCGGCGCCCCCCAGGATCCCGAGAGGTACGGCGCGGCCTCGGGACCGGACGCTCGGAGGATGAGGATGGAGACGTTTGATCTTTTTCGTTTTTTTCAGGTCTGCAATGGAAGCCCGCTGGTCTGAGGGGCCTCTTGTGAAATGACGAGAATTCGCATCACGCTTACGACCAAAGGGCCAGAGTTCGCCACGGCTGGAGGTCGCCACGGTTGAATTCGCTTCGAGAATCCAGCCAGCACGCGTTCCAGGATAGTTCTAGAGGTCGATATTGAAGAGAAGGACGAGGAGGAGGCGGAGGAGGAACTGTCTAATCTCTCCTCCTCGCGGTGATACATCAGCGACGCCAGCCCCACCGGCAGGGCCCACCCCAAGCGAGGAGGTCCGCGATGCCTCCCCGACCTGGGGACCAGGGTCGCAGCGCTTGCCTTGGCGGGAGTGGGCGCGGGCCCAGGCCCGCGCCTCAACATCTCAGGCACGACGGCTGGATGGGCTCAGACGTGGGGACTCGCCACGTCGCAACGCCTGCGAGGCGGAACGCACGTGTTTTCATTATACTCGTCACGTGGCAACACCAGGGGATCGGCAACTCTCCCTGCCACGTGGCAGCGCTCGGAGGGGGGAACACATATATACTGCTCCAGTGTAATTACTGAGCACGTGGCAGCGCCTGCGGGCCGAAACAGAAGTACTCCACTCTACTCGGCACGTGGCAGCGAAGCGGGCCGGCGACAAATGCTACTCTTTATTCACCACGTGGTAACGACGCAACACGTCGCAATGTCGCGCGGACCGAACATCCCGCCAGTGGGGCCTTGGGTAGAGCCCGCCATGGGGCCACGAACCGTGTGAGAGGTGTGCCGACATGGGTTCGGTCAGGCACATGCGAACCCTGCCACTGTAGTTTTCGGTGGAGATCCCTAGGGAGTCGTGAGGGGTGCCGAAATGGACGCGGTGGCGCCATGCGAACCCTGCCACTGGGGCCTTCGGCGGAGCTCCCTATGAGGCCACGAACATGTGAGGGTTGTGCCGAGATAAGTGTGGTAGCGCCATGCACCCTGCCACGAAGGCCTTTGGCAGAGCTCCCACTGGATTCACGAAACGTCTGAGGAGTGCGCCGAAATAAGCGCATTGGCGCCATTCGAACTTTTTCCGGTCGACTTCTTCTGGTCGAGTTCTTCCAGATAATTTCTTCCGAACGATTTCTTCCGGACGATTTCTTCTGGACGATTTCATCCGGACGTTTTCTTCTGGACGATCTCTTCCGAACAATTTCTTCCAGACGATGTCTTCCTAACGATTTCTTGCAGACGATTTCTTCTGGACTATTTCTTCTGGATGGTTTCTTCCGAACGATATGATTTATTCTGGACGATTTCTTCCGCGAGACGATTTCTTCGGACGGTTTTTTCTGGACCATTTCTTCTGAATTCCTTTTTCCGAACGCCTTCTTTGTCGTATTCCTATCCCTCCTCCTCCGTCTCCGCCGCACCGATATCTCACGAAGAGAATAATTATCTGTCTGGACGACTTCTTCCGGACCATCTCTTCCACTGATACCAGTCGGGGCTCTTGTGTCAGATATAGCTGAACAAATCGAGTACTCGAGCACACAAGTGGAGTTAGGGAACTTATCGCTGCAACTATTTATGGAAAAAGATGTTCCCAATATGTTATCTTTTCTGAAAAATAAGTCCCAAATAAGTTCCGTAAGTTCCCGAGCCCCCCTGAAGCCCCTACCCGCCGCGGCCCCTCGGGCTCGTCCTTGAATGGGTTGTGCAATGGAGGAGGGAGGAGGAATAGGAGGCGGAGTGGGAAGATCAAGAGAGTGAGAGTGATGATGATGCTGATGTTGATGATGATGATGTTGATGATGATGAGACGGATGAGGATGATCATGATGATGATGATGATGATGATGATGATGATGATGATGATGATGATGATGATGATGATGATGATGATCATGATGATGATGCTGGTGATGATGATGATGATGACGGTGATGGTGATGGTGATGGTGATGGTGATGATTGACGATGTTTTTTTGATGCCGCGCCGAGCTAAGCGCTCAGTTCACTTCCGCGCGTGGGTCGACCCACTCAGTCTCTACTTCGAGGGTCACTGAGAACGTGGCCTTCTTCGGATGCCTGTGGTCGTACTGCTCGATGTCTGGAGAGGGGGGCCCTCCTGGACCATACATGGTGAGGGAGGCGGCCTTCAACCACGGGTTCGTGACGTCCTCGATGCACTTCCACGTCTGAGTGACCTTTTTGACCCGCTTCTCAGGCGGCTGAAAAATCTCGATCAGGTAGTCGTTGCCGCCGCGCTCGGGCATCGTCTCGGGTTCGGCGCGCGCGGCCTCGGCCTCTGCCATGGCTCTCGGCGGGCTCGGAGGCGGCGGGCTCGGGGGAGTATACGGGGCGGGCCCCGTCTCGGCTTCGGCGCGCGCGGCCTCGGCCTCTGTCATGGCTCTCGGCAGGAGCGGGGGAGTACGCGGGGCGCGCCTCGTCTCGGCTGCGGCGCGCGCGGCCTCGGCCTCTGTCATGGCTCTCGAGAGCGGGGGAGTGCGCGGGGCGCGCGAACGCGGGTTTGTCATCAGACCGCAGCTTTGGGACACTGGCAAAGATATGCGCTCATATCACTTCTGCGGGGCCAGAGCGGATACGCGCACCGCTTCAGCGGGTGAGCCGCTGTGGCGAAACCAAAATGACGATGCCAAAAAGGCGGATGTATGTGATTGTGACGATGTCGATGCGGGTGTAGGAAGGAGGAATGACATTTTTTGCCCAACCATCCTGTGGTGTTGGGCCCTCGTTTTGACGAGACAGCGCCCCGCGTTCCCCTCCTCCTCCCGCCCCACCCCTCCATCCTCATCTTATTATCATCATCGTCATCATCGTCATCATCATCATTGTCATCATCGACGTCACCACCACCATCATCATCGCCCTCATCATCATCACCAATTTCGGCACACCCCTCACACGCTTCGTGGCCCCAGAGGGAGCTCCACCGAAGGCCCCAGTAGCAGGGTTCGCATGGCGGCTTCGGGCCATTCCGGCACACCACTCACGAGGATCGTGGCCCCACAGGGAGCTCCACCGAAGGCCCCAGTGGCAGGGTTCGCATGGCGGCCTCGTGCCATTTCGGCACAACCCTCACGAGGAGAGTGGCCCCATAGAAAGTTCCAGCGAAGGCCCCAGTGGCAGGGCTCGCTCGGGCCATTTCGGCGCCCCCGCACGAGGATCGCGGCCCCAAAGGGAGCTCCACCGAAGGCCCCAGTGGCAGGGTTCGCATGGCGGCCTCGGGCCATTTCGGCACACCCGTCACGCGGATCGTGGCCCCATAGGGAGCTCCACCGAAGGCCTCAGTGGCAGGGTTCGCATGGCGGCCTCGGGCCATTCCGGCGCACCCCTCACGAGGACCGTGGCCCCATAGGGAGCTCCACCGAAGGCCCCAGCGGCAGGGTTCGCATGGCGGCCTCGGGCCATTTCGGCACACCCCTCACGGGGATCGTGGCGCTGTGGGGAGCTCCACCGACGGCCCCAGTGGCAGGGTTCGCATGGCGGCCCCGGGCCATTTCGGCACACCTCTCATTAGGATCGTGGGGCTCCACCGAAGGCCCAAGTGGCAGGGTTCGCATGGCGGCCCTGGGCCATTTCGGAACACCCCTCACGAGGATCGTGGCACCATAGGGAGCTCCACCGAAGGCCCCAGTGGCAGGGTTCGCATGGCGGCCCCGGGCCATTTCGGCACACCCTTCACGAGGGTCGTGGCCCCATAGGGAGCTCCACCGAAGGCCCCAGTGGCAGGGCTCGCATGGCGGCTTCGGGCCATTTCGGCACACCCGCCACGAGGATCGTGGCCCTGCGGGGAGCTCCACCGAAGACCTCATTGGCAGGGTTCGCATGGCGGCCTCGGGCCATTTCGGCACACCCCTCACGCGGATCGTGGCCCTGTGGGGAGCTCCACCGAAGGCCCCAGTGGCAGGGTTCGCATGGCGGCCTCGGGTCATTTCGGCACACCCCTCACGGGGATCGTGGCCCCATAGAGGGCTCCACCGAAGGCCCCAGCGGCAGGGTTCGCATGGCGGCCTGGGGCCATTTCGGCACACCCCTCACGAGGACCGTGGCCCCATAGGGAGCTCCACCGAGGGCCCCAGTGGCAGGGTTCGCATGGCGGCCTCGTGCCATTTCGGCACACCCCTCACGAGGATCGTGGCCCCCTAGGGAGCTCCTGCGAAGGCCCCAGTGGCAGGGTTCGTTTGGGCGATGTCGGCACACCCCTCACAAGGATCGTGTCCCCATAGGGAGCTCCACCGAAGGCCCCAGTGGCAGGGTTCGCATGGCGGCCTCGGGCCACTTCGGCACGCCCCCCTCACGAGGGTCGTGGCCACATAGGGAGCTCCACCGAAGGCCCCAGTGGCAGGGTTCGCATGGCGGCCTCGGGCCATTTCGGCACACCCGCCACGAGGATCGAGGCCCCATAGGGAGCCCCACCGAAGGCCTCAGTGGCAGGGGTCGCATGGCGGCCTCGGGCCATTCCGGCGCACCCCTCACTCGGACCGTGGCCCCATAAGGGGGCTCCACCGAAGGCCCCAGTGGCAGGGTTGGCATGGCGGCCTCGGGCCATTTCGGCACACCCCTCACAGGGATCGTGGCCCTGTGGGGAGCTCCACCGAAGGCGCCAGTGGCAGGGTTCGCATGGCGGCCCCGGGCCATTTCGGCACACCCCTCACTAGGATCGTGGCCCCAAAGGGGGCTCCACCGAAGGCCCCAATGGCAGGATTAGCATGGCGGCCTCGGGCCATTTCGGCACACCCCTCACGAGGACCGTGGCCCCATAGGGAGCTCCACCGAAGGCCCCAGTGGCAGGGTTCGCATGGCGGCCTCGGGTCATTTCGGCACACCACTCACGAGGATCGTGGCCCCCATAGGGAGCTCCACCGAAGGCCCCAGTGGCAGGGTTCGCATCGCGGCCTCGGGCCATTTCGGCACACCCGCCACGAGGATCGTGGCCCTGCGGGGAGCTCCACCGATGGCCCCAGTGGCAGGGTTCGCATGGCGGCCTCGGGTCATTTCGGCACACCCCTCAAGCGGATCGTGGCCCTGCGGGGGGCTCCACCGAAGGCCCCAGTGGCAGGGTTCGCATGGCGGCCTCGGGTCATTTCGGCACACCACTCACGAGGATCGTGGCCCCCATAGGGAGCTCCACCGAAGGCCCCAGTGGCAGGGTTCGCATCGCGGCCTCGGGCCATTTCGGCACACCCCTCACGCGGATCGTGGCCCCATAGGGAGCTCCACCGAAGGCCTCAGTGGCAGGGTTCGCATGGCGGCCTCGGGCCATTCCGGCGCACCCCTCACGAGGACCGTGGCCCCATAGGGAGCTCCACCGAAGGCCCCAGTGGCAGGGTTCGCATGGCGGCCTCGGGCCATTTCGGCACACCCCTCACGGGGATCGTGGCGCTGTGGGGAGCTCCACCGACGGCCCCAGTGGCAGGGTTCGCATGGCGGCCCCGGGCCATTTCGGCACACCTCTCATTAGGATCGTGGGGCTCCACCGAAGGCCCAAGTGGCAGGGTTCGCATGGCGGCCTCGGGTCATTTCGGCACACCACTCACGAGGATCGTGGCCCTGTGGGGAGCTCCACCGAAGGCCCCAGTGGCAGGGTTAGCATGGCGGCCTCGGGCCATTTCGGGGCACCCCTCACGAGGACCGTGGCCCCATAAGGAGCTCCTGCGAAGGCCCCAGTGGCAGGGTTGGCATGGCGGCCCCGGGCCTTTTCGGCCCATAGGTAGCTCCACCGAAGGCCCCAGTGGCAGGGTTCGCATGGCGGCCTCGGACCATTTCGGCACACCCCTCACACGGTTCATAGCATCATAGGGAGCTCCGCCGAAAGCGGTACCCACCACGCGGTGCCCACCACGCGGCCCCTCGTCCATGGACGACGGCGAGGGCCGAACCCAATCCTGAACAATATGAAGGGTCACGGTGAAAGTGACTTTCTTCCAGATCCTGCCCTCGGTGTCACGAGTGGAAGTGCCAGCGCGTACATCGTGAGAAGGGCATCCTTCAACCACGCGTGGTTGAGGGATGCCTTTCTCGCGATGCACCAGGCCACCTTGAGGGCCGTCTTGAATCATCAGGGGCCGTCTTGGGAACCGCTCGGGGCCAATCCTGCTGGTTTCGTGGCCCTCCCCCCGTCGCTCCCCCACGGGCCCCAATCGGGGCCTGTCGCCCGTGACGCCCCTGAGTGTTTGGCGTCGGGCGCGGCCCTGTCGAGCGCCCGTTGGGGGGAGTGACGCCGAGGCCCTAGGGGGTGGGCCTGCTCGGAGCCCGAGCCTCCTCCGCGCCCCCCCCCCCCCGATGCCGTTCTGGCACTGGATCGAACGGCGCCCTTTACTGCGTGAGGGCGCGAGCGGCATCCTGCGACGCGCGATCCGCGCGATGATGGGCGCCACGTGCGCTGCCGGCACATGCAACTACAACGGCACGTGGGCCGATGCAACGTTGGCGATTTTCCGGTTCGAAGCTGAGTGCTACCCAGCCGCCCTCGATGCATGCATGAGGCTGCGTCTCGACCCGCGCACCGTCTGGGGCGACTTCGGCCACTTCGCTGTCATGGCGTCAGAGTGCGGGTTCGAGCCGCCCGAGCAGGCCCGCGCCCACTACTGCTGGATCTTCGCCGACATCGACGCGAGCATGGAGCAGCTGCCAGCGGCCGCCAACAAGCCCGACGGCGTCTCCGACGACAAGCCCGACGACAACAAGTACGACGACATCCTCGGCGGCAGCTCCGACAACAAGCCCGACGGCATCTCCGACGGCCAGCCCCGCGCGCCAGCAGGACCTTCGGCCGCGCCCTCGTCCTCAGCACGGTTGTTCAGCGTGCCAGCAAGACCTTCGGCCGCGCCCTCGTCCTCCGCATCGCACACAGGGCAGTGCCGACAGGGCAGCGGCTGGTTTCGCGAGAGGGCGGGCAACCCAAAGGGGCCTCGCTGGGGCGGTGGGGGCGGGGCGACGTCTGCCAGCGCGCAGTGGCATTCGGGTCTGCACGAGGCTCGGCGAGAGGGCTGGGGAGCCGAGTACAGGAGGCTTTTCAAGAAGCCGCCCAGTGCGGCCCAGAAGCAGGCGTTACTTTTATTTCAATTAGAATTCGGTGTTGCTTCAGCACTGGCTGCATCACATACAAAAAATTTGCATGGCGAAGGACCCGACCATATGCAGTTGTGAATGCCGCAATTGTGATACCATCTTCGCCCGTGTTCCCTATGGGGCCACGAAACGTGTGAGGGGTGCGCCAAAATGGGGCGCGTACCGCATGCGGGCGGCGCCACTGGGATCTTGGGTGGAGCTCCCTATGGGGCCACGAAGCGCGTGGGGGGTGCCAAAATTGGGCGCGCACCGCATGCGGGCTGCGCCGCTGGGGCCTAAGGTGGAGCCCCCTTATGGGGCCACGAAACGTGTAAGGGGTGTGCCAAAATTGGGCGCGCACCGCACGCGGGCTGCGCCGCTGGGGCCTACGTTGGAGCTCCGTATGGGGCCACAAAACGTGTGAGGGGTGTGCCAAAATTGGGCGCGTACCGCATGCGGGCGGCGCCACTGGGACCATAGGTGGAGCTCCCGATGGGGCCACGAAACGTGCGAGGGGTGTGCCACAATTGGGCGCGTACCGCATGCGGGCTGCGCCACTGGGGCCATAGGTGGAGCTCCCTATGGGGCCACGAAGCGTGCGAGGGGTGTGCCAAAATTGGGCGCGTACCGCATGCGGGCTGCGCCACTGGGACCTTGGGTGGAGTTCCGTATGGGGCCACGAAGCGTGTGAGAGGTGTGCCAAAATTTGGCGCGTACCGCATGCGGGCTGCGTCACTGCGGCCTAAGGTGGAGCTCCCTATGGGGCCACGAAGCGTGTGAGGGGTGTGCCAAAATGGGGCGCGTACCGCATGCGGGCTGCGCCACTGGGGCCATAGGTGGAGCTCCCGAGCTCCGCATGGGGCCACGAAGCGCGTGAGAGGTGAAGATGATGGTGGGAGGAAGGAGGATGGGAGAGAGGAGGAGGAAGGAGAGGAGAGGAGAGGAGGAGGAACGCGGGGCGCCGTCTCTTCAAAACGAGGTCCCAACACCACAGGATGGTTGGGAAATAGCCCTCGCATCCCCGTCCTCGTCGTCCTCGCCGTCCCTGTCGTCGTCGTCGTCGTCGTCGTCGTTGTCCTCGGCGTCCTCGTCCTCGTCCTTGTCGTTGTCCCCGTCGTCGTCGTCGTCGCCGTCGTCGTCCTCGTCGGCCCCCATCCCCCCCCCACCGCAAACTTCGCGGCTTCCCCGCTCCCGCGTGTTGTTTCAGCGGCTTCCCCGCTATGTTGTGTTTCAGCTGAGTTTATATTCCGCGAGGATGTCATATTCGAAACTACGGATATTGCGATTGCGAGTTCAATTCGAAACGTGCGAATATTCCGATTGTGAGGATGTCTCAAGCCATTCGTCCGAAAACGCCCTGCTCTGCTGCCACCAATTCCCCTGCTACCAGGCCAAGGGGAGGGAGGAGGGGGACGCGCAGGAGGCGAGGGGGATGTATAGGAGAAGAGGCAGGCAGACGACGACGACGACGACGACGACTCGACGACGACGACGGCAACGGTTGCACCGACCCCCAAACAGCGCTTGCACTGCAGGCCGATCACTGTGGTTGAGTTTAGCAGGGCCGAGCTGCGGGCCGATATCGCACAGATCAGAGTGGCCCGGTCACTCCCAGCCCTCGACGATCTCGCATGTGACCACCGATGGTCACATACGAGATCGTCTGATCAGGCTGACCTTCTTCAGGCGCAAACCGACGGGCGGGTGGTCTGGCATGATCGGGCGCACCAGTTTCTCGAAGGTCGTGCGAAGCCCGATTCGTGTGCGAAAAAGCTGTAGCAGCTGTTCGACTGCATCGATGCAGTCGAACATCTGCTACAGCTTTTTCGTCCGCTTCTCGGGCGCAGGCTTTTCGATCGGCTCATCGGTCGGGTCGAGCAGCGCACTCGATCGGCTTCTCGATCGGCTTCTCGATCGGTTTCTGCCACTGCTAGCGGCCGATCGCGCGGGCTCCTCCATGGTCGCCCGCTCAGGCTCCATGGCCATGCAACCGAGTGGGATTCGGTGCAGCAAATTAGAAAGCGAACGCTCGTGAGCCAAAGACATGCGGGGGAGGACGAGGGAGAAGCTGATACTCATGATGATTGGGGTGGTGGCGATGTGGACGATGAGAAGGATGGTGAGGATGTTGATGAGGATGATGACGATGACGACGACGATGGTGCGCTGCGATGGCGAAGCAGAACATATTGCGCGCATGGGGCGGCATCGCCGCATCGTCAGGTGTGACAGGGGATGTTTGCATTGACTTATGAGGAGGGGGCATTGACGGAAGGGTGTGTAGCAGCATCGCTGATGCATCCTGGGTTCTCTCTGGTCGTTGGCCCTCCTCCCCGCCCCCCTATCCGTCTCGTCCTCCTTCCCCGCCCGCACCTCCCCCCCCCCCCGCCCCTCCCCCGGCCCCATCATCATCGCCCTCCTCCCCTAGTGGTACCACCGCTGCAGCGGCTTCTCCGCTGGCCCAGGAGCAGCGACCATGTCGCAGACACTGATGGCGCGCATCGGCGCCGTGCGACTTCTCCTGCAGGACATGACTGGCTCGCCTCGCCACGAGTCCACATCGCAGGTGCAGGCGAACGCCTTGGAGACCCTGGTTGCGAGGGAGCAAGCAGGTCTTTCTGACGACCAGAAGGCGAGCGCAGCGGCCCTCGTCTCCCAGGTGAACTGGCACGGCCACCGCGACCTGAGCGTCTTGCAGGCCCTGGCGCCCAGTGCACATGGGCCGATGGGCCCCGCGCGGCAGCGCGCGAAACGCCAGGACTTCTTGGCCCTGGTGAGCCACGTCACAGCGGCAGGATGGGACCGCCTGTTCGAGGAATGGGTCCCACCGAGCGCAGTTCAGACCATGCTGGCGCAGCGCATCATTCGCCTGGGGGGGCGTGCATGCGGACGAGTATTCGCTGAAACTTGCTAACTCGGCCTTCGTGCTCAGCACCATGCCCGATCGGGTCGAGACCATGTCCTACTACGACAAGAAGAAGTACTTCGACAACTTCAAGACGGCGCACCACCGCGTGGCGGAGAAGTCGCCGCGGCCCAGCGCCTATATGCTGGAGCTCCCGCAGGCGCCTCAGGACCTCCTGGCGTCGTTCCCGACGGTCTACCATGCCGCGTTCTCGGCAATGCCTGGGGGCGGCCGAGCCGCGCGCCCCCTGGACATGTGGCTCCTTCGAGACTTGGAGGCACCCCATCGGTGCCGCGGTGCCGCGCCCGCCTGCTCGGACCGCGCCAGCGGCGCGGCGTCGCAGGAGCTGGCCGCCAGGGCGCCTCCGAACCAGATGGAGCAGCACATGCAACAGCAGATGCAGCAGATGATGCAGATGGCTTTCGGCGCGGTGGCGGAAGGCATGCGAGGGGGCCAGAGCGCGGCGCCGACAGGGGGCGGCGATCTCTTGGACAACCTGACGGCGTTCGGCGCGAATCGGCGGCCTGGTAGACACCCTGCTCTCGCCACGACGGGTGCGGCTCGCGCGGGCTCGAGCGATGCCTTGGCGAGCCTTCCACAGGCCGCGGCGCCGACCGCGGGATCGCAGCACGCTGGCCCGCCCAACGTGACATCGTCAGCAGAGGGGTCGCTGCAGATCGCGGCGTCGCCAGCGGCGCCCCCGACCCAGTCGCCGCCGATCGTGGCGTCGGCAGCGGCGCCCCCGACCCAGTCGCAGCCGATCGTGGCGTCGGCAGCGGCGAGCGCGCCGCCAGCCGCTGAGCCAGCCGCCGAGCTCGCGCGGCCCTTGAGGATGGACATCAAGACACAGGTCGAGGAGGCCATGAACATGGTGTTGCACAAGAAGAATACGAAGCAGGCGAAGAAGCGCCCAGCGGCATGCCGGGCGGCCGACGAGCGCGAGCAGGAGAACGAGGACGGTGAGCAGGAGGAGGTGGAGGACCAGCGTTCGTCGCCGAAGGCCACAGGGCGGCCAGAGGCGAAGACGGCGGCGAAGCCGAGAGCCAAGCCCAAGGACGCGGCGACGACGACGCCCATGTCCAAGCCCAAGGTCCAGGCGCTCATTTCCGACATCGTTGCGCGCACGGGCTCGGACGGGAGCGTCAACAAGAACACGTTCGCATCGAGGATGTACTCCAGGGCCAAGAAGCGGGCAGCTGACGACGGCTACTCCCATGATGCATCGGTCGAGGTGGCGAAGAAGGCCTACGGCGCGGCAGCCGCGATGTGGGATGCCAAGTGCAGCTGGTCGCGGGCGCGTTGAGCTGCGCGCCCAGCCTGCCTTTGCACTGGATAGGATCTGGGAGGGTGAGGAGCATGAGGGGGACAAGGAGGGTGAGGTGGAGGAGCAAGCACCGAGTCTAAGATGCACGCGAGCTCCGCACCGTCGGGGCTGTGTGCATCGCGCCTGGGCCTATGCATTCAGAGCCAGCCGCGTTCGGGGCGCAACATCACGCGTGCCCGATCAAAGAGCCCCCAGGAAAGCCCAGAGGAAGAGGCGGTGGGTGGGGGGGGCTGTCGCCCGCGGGCGAACACTTGGGTGCCCTTTCCTGCCACGTCGCCAGCATGATCATGTTACCATCCCGTTATCAGCCTTGTTATCAGTGTTATCACGCTCGTTATCATTGTTACCAAGGTTATCGGATAACACCGTGGTAACGGTTATCAGATGTTGTTAACGCGCGCGATAAATATGATAACATGTTATCACGCCGCTTGATAACGCTGATAGCACGAAGTGCGAAACATTTGCGTTAGCAGACATCTTTGATAACGGTTATCAGATGTTATCAGGTTGTTATCACAGCCCTTGATAACGCGCCTGGTAACGGTGATAACGGCCATGATAACCGTGTGATAACGGGTTGGTAACGGTCCGATACGTCCTTCTGGCATCCTCTTCCCCCCCATCTCCCCCTCCTCCGAAACATGTTCCTCCTCCCCGGCGGTCTTCCGCTGGCTCGAGCGGCGCCTCCGCTTCGCCGGTTGCCACCTACACGGGAGCGGCTCGCGCCCGCGCGCGGCGCGACAGGGGGCCGAGATGGCCACCGCTAGCGATGCCGACGACACCACGTGCGCGATCTGCCTGCAAGTGTTGCTGGACGGCACGGAGGTTCGGACGCTCGGCTGCCTTCGCAAATACCGCGCTTACTGCGTGGACATGCACCTCGACGTCCACAACATGCAGTTCGACGATTTCCCCTGCCCGCAATGTCGAACGACGGAGCGGGCCCTGGGGAGGGCGGAGGCGGCGCTGACAGGCAGCCCGCCCGACGCCGCCGACGACGCCGACGAGGTCGACACCATCAGCGCCGACGCGACGCCGCCCGGCAGCCCGCAGTTGCGGCGCGTGCCGCGGCCGCCCCAGGAGACGCAGGCTGTGCCCGCTGAGGCGGTGGGCGGGGCGGGCTCGGTGCCACCGCCAAGCCCAGCGTCGCCGCCGAGCGCGGAGGCGATGCCCACGGCGGCGGCGAAGGCTGGGGCGCGGCCAAAGGCGAAGCCAAAGCCGAAGCCAAAGGCGACGGCGAAGCCGAAGCCGAAGGCCAAGCCCAAGGCGAGGGTGGCGGTCGTCTCCGTCTTGAGCATGATGGCGCCGCGGGGCGCCGACGACCCGCCCGACGCAGCGGGCGCCCCCCCCGAGGCGCCAGAGGACGCGCCGCCGCTTGATGGCGGCGCTGCCGCCGAGGAGCCCCCGCCCGGGGCGCCTTTCCCAGAGTTGCCGCCGCCGCCGCCCGCCCAGATGCGCCCAGAGCCGACGATGATCACGCGCCCCACGTTCACGCATGACGTTCGGTTGCGACGCGGGTGGTGCAACGAAGAGGTAACTGCAGACAGGGATCGGCTGAGGGGCAAGTCGCAGCAGAAGTACAGGTGCGACCGTTGCAATGTCCACATCACGCAGCTTAGCCGCGAGTTCGGCGAGTTCCCGAGCAGCGACTTCAAGCGCCTGGGCGAGGAGACGCAGCAGGCCTTCTTCAAGGACGTGCGCGACGTCTCCAGCGGGAAGATGGCGGTCGCCAAAGTCAAGGAGCTCATGCGGAGCTACGAGAATCACGAGGGCTACTACGCCGAGGGGGGGGAGTTCCCCCCCCCCCCCAGGCGCGTGGAGCACGCGCCGCGGCTCCGATGCCGCGCTCATCGAGGCCAACAGCCTGGAGAAGGACAAGAGGCAGTGCAGGGTCTTGGGCGCAACGTACCGCGTCTCGATCCTGTCTGGAGGCCATCGCGGAGCCAGGGGCACCGAACGGTCCCACGTCGCCGAGGCCTCGCACTCTTCAAGAAGATCAAGAAGGCGACGGTCGCTGACGCCGACGAGGAGCCTGATGAGGGACCTTCGGACGACGACGACTCGGACACCAGCTCGGACTCGAGCAGCAGCTCGGGCGACAAGAAGAACAAGAAAAAAGACGAAGGCGAAGAAGGCGAAGAAGCAGAAAAAAGAAAACAGCGAAGAAGGGACGGGCGAGGAAGGAGAAGGAGCGCAAGAAGGCGCTGGAGGAGAAGGAGAGGGCCAAGCAGGAGAGGAAGGCCGCCGCCGAGAGCCGCAAGGCGGCGGCGGCGAATGGCAAGTTGGCCGACTGCATCGAGAAAAAGGTGACGGAGACGCTGACGGCCGTCAACAGGGTGGTGGGCCATCGCTTGTTCCCTCAGTTCCGCCAGAGCGTCAAGGATGACATGAGCGCGTTCCAGGCCAAGCTGCAGTGCATGTCGCAGGACATCGAGAAGGTCCAGAACGGCGTCGGCAGCTCCATCCGCTAAGTGAGCACGACCGCCGAGGCCAAGGCCTCCGCGGCTATTGAAAGCCCCTTTGAGCACATAACGCACTTGGCAATCCTCCCCCATCCCTCCTCCTCCTCCGCCCTCCTCTTCCTCCTTATGGGCTCTCGTCGTCGCCGTCGTCGTGGTCGTGGTCGCGTTCGGCATCTTAGGGCTCTTCGGGATCTTCGGGCCCTTAGGGCTCGTCGGGCTCATAGGGCTCCTGGGGCTCATCGGGCTCCGACGGATCACAGGGCCCCTGAGGCCTCTTCGGGCTCTAAGAGTTCCGTTTGCCATTAGGGCTCTCAGGGATCTAGGGGTCCTAGGGCGCTTAGGAGCCTCGGGGCTCTTAGGGCTCCCAGGGCTATCAGAGCTCTTAGGGCTCTTATGGCCCTTGGGGCACCGAGGGCGCGCGGGGCTCTGAGGGCTCTTAGGGCTCTTATGGCTCGCGCGGCTTTTCTTGGGGCTCTTAGGGCCCCGATGAGTCAAATGTATCATAGAGCTCTGTTGATTGCTCTTGGGGCATTTCGGGCTCTGAGGGCCTTGCGACTCTTCGGGCTATTGGGGCCCCTCTGATCATTCGGGGCCCTCGGGGCTCTTGGGGCTCGCAGAGTTCATGGGGCTCTATGGACTCTTTGGGCGCCCAGGGCTCTTTGTGCACCTAAGGCTCTCAGGGTTCCTATAGGTCCCTTATGGCACTTAGGGCCCTTGAGAGTCTCGGGGTTCCCGGGGCGCGTCGGGCTTTCATCGGGCTCTTAGGGCTCTGAGACTCCAGGGCCCTCGGCCCCTGCATGGGATTCCATGGCCCTGGGGACCATTGGCACAGGTGCTACCTGTGCGTTGGGAGGACGGGCGGGGGCGAGCGAGGCGGCTTAAGCCAGGGTAGATACCCCGGAGTGCCCAAGATATCTCATCATGGCCCCTAGAGGGCCTGAGAGAGCGCAACGTGGTCTCCAAGACGCCCCACCTCTCGGGGCCACATGTGCGCCCTCTTGGGGCCTTCTGAGGGCCTGGGCCTCGTGCCTCCCGAGGCCTTCCTGACCGACGTGGGCCGCGAGCTTCGCGCGGCCCAGACCTTGTTGGAGCTGAGCGGCCGCTTCGGCGCGGCGTGAAGGTCAGCCTGATGGTCACTTGCGAGATGATCGTCGACGACTGAATGGCCATCGGAGGTTGGGGTGTACGACTTCCTCAGGGCCTCGAGCTTTTTGTGCATCAGCATACCTTGCGCGACCCCGTCGAGGAGTAATTCTTCGACCGAGGGCCGAGGTTGCCGTCGGAACAAGGGCAGGCGGCACGCTGACCTCGCCCTCTCCCTCGTCGGAAACGGAGCGAGCGGCCCACGTCCTCCTCGTCGCCCTCTCCATCCCCCCGTCTCCCCCCTCGTAGTCCTCCTCGTAGTCTTCCTCGTCGGCCACCGCGCCCCTCCACCAACGTTCCCGACGCTTCGCGCGCCCCCGCCAGCCCATCCAGAAAGGGCGCCCAGGCGAGCTGATGAGGGAGGAGGGACAAGGCTGGCGAATCGGATGAGGAGGAGGAGGAGGAGGATGAGGGGGAGGAGGAGGAGGAGAAGGGGGGACAAGTTGGAGGAGCTACAACTGGCCTTTGACCAGCTGGGGTGCGGCTAGCATTGCTAACACCGCCGATGGCAGC
>CAUYUJ010021548.1:249398-279398 GCA_963575745.1 Prorocentrum cordatum | reverse complement strand
AGGGGAGGGGGGGGCGAGGAGAAAGAGGGATGAGAAGAGGAGCAGTTCTTCCCAACCATCCTGTGGTGTTGGGTCCTCGTTTTGATGAGACGGCGCCCCGCGTTCCTCCTCCTCTCTTCCCCTCTCCTGCCCCCTCCTCTCTCCCCTCCTCCTTCCTCCCGCCATCGTCCTCTGACCATTGAGCTGTTGGTGGACGTGCCCCGATGTATAGGGGTACATCCGTAGCCAAGTGTGGGCTCAAGCAGCGGGGCCGCCGCTCTCTGTTTGCGAATTGTCCTGCAGTGGGCTCTCCAGCTGTCGCCATGGCGGTGCCGCTGTCAGAGTTTACGCGGCGCGCCATGACGGTGTACGACTACATCAACGAGCCATTGCCAGACGCGTCGCCGCATCGAGAGACTCTGATGCACATCGACGATCAGCGCAACTACGTCATGTACATGTCTCGTTCGAACTTGACCGATTTGCACGGCTACGTGAGCTACGGGCCGAACGACATGATGGTCGCGCAGTTCAATTGCCTCAGCGGCACGAGCCAGAACGGCGGCCCCAAGCTCGCGGACGTTCCGCTCAAGGCCACGGTGCTGTTCAAGAACGGTGGCGAGTGGCACGGCCATGAAAGGGCAGGTCGATCCGCGTGGTGCCGAATAAGAAGTACAGGTACGAGGCTCAGTCGCGGGTGCAGTCTCACGCGTGGGGCGACCAGGCGGGCTGGCTCGACATGGGGAACCCGCGGGGCGACGGCCGCGGGCGGGCCCTGCAGACGTTGCGCTGAGCGCATCGCTGCAGCGTTCGCTGCGCCGTGAGGCCGCGCGACCACGCGGGCCACTCCTAGGACCTCGAGCGCGAAGCGCAGGTGCTCGAGCAGAGCTACACGCTCAGAATTTACCTCCTCGTCCTCCTCCTCTTCCTCCTCGTTGAGCGTGTCCTCCGCCTCCCCCTCCCCCTCCTCCTCTTTCCTTGCCCCCCTCCTCCACCTCCCCCTCCCTCCCCAGCCCGAGCCTTGAAAACGTTGAGCGGGGGTGCGAACGACGAACGCGACGACGACGACGACGACCAGGTCAGCGGCGCTTCCGCTGAAGCGAACGCCGACGACCAGAAGCGGCGCTTCCGCTGAAACAAAACGACGACGACGACGACGCTGGCGACCAGAAGCGGCGCCTCCGAAACCGACGACGAAAGCGACGACGACGCCGAGGACGACGACGACGAGGACGAGGACGACGACGACGACGACGACGGGAGACCTGGAATATGGGGGTGAGGCAACCCCCGCTGAGCATTTTTGGGGCTACGTAGTAAGTCCCATAAGTAAGATAAGTCGTACATAAGTTAGATGGTAAGTCCGATAAATACCGGCAGCGTCAGAAGTTAAAAGTCGCCGAAGTGCAGAATGCGTCCAAGATGCGCGCTAGGTTAGTTGGGCCGCCTGCGACGAAGCTATCAAACCGATGCGATTACATCATCCTCTGAGCGAGTGCAGCGCTACTTGTGGGTGTACAACGCTACCTGATCAGCCTTTAAGCGAATGCACGTATAGTTGTAAAACTGTATCTGGCGCAAGAGCGCCGACCGATATCAGCAGACCATTTCTCCCAGGCGATTTTTCCTGGAAGAAGGTTATTCCGGAAGAAGTCGTCGCGGAAGAAGTCTTCGTCTTCCGAATGGGTTCGAGCGAAATTCGGGAGCGATGGTGCCAGTGTCGCCTCCCCGTTGCCCCCTCCCCGCTGCCTCTCCTCGCCAGCGCTGCGCGCCGCCGCCACCACCCTCCCGCGCCTCCCGAGGTGTTCCGCGCTCGCTGCGTGCGATGTGTGCGAGGAGAAGGGTACGGACCCGACGGTCGTGCCCGCAGGACTCCGGCTAGTGCGCTGGCCTGTGCGGCAGCGGTGCCAGGGTGTGGGCCACATTTGGCTCGGAGGGTGGAGCTCCAGGCCTCCCAGATGTGGCCCGCGCGGGTTGGGGCTGGAAGACTCGTTGTGGAACCCGATTTTCTCCACGCCGACGGCGCCGATGCATCGCCGACGTGGCCGATGCGTCGCCGATACATCGGCGATTCATCGGCGATGCGGCGCGCATCTACTCACACCTCATTTGGGAGGCGTCTAGTGGAGGCACCAGCGCCAAGCAAGGGGACTCTTGGAGAGAAGGCGTCCTGAACGTGTTTCACTGGTTTCGGTTCCCGGGGACTCCTGTGCCCCAGGGCCGTCCACGAAAACTATGCAGGCTGAAGAGCTCGCCCTGAGGAGCGTGCCAGGGTCCGGGACCCGTTTCCACCAGGACCTTTCTGCTTCATGCCAAAAGGTATGTGGCACCCGTGGTTCGGAGGATGGAGGGAGCCCAGACGGCGGGGGTTGTCGTCAGTCTGGCCGGGCCTTTGAAGGCCCATTTTGCGCCGAGAGGCCGTCAGGGGTAAAACGTAAGGGAGGACGCATTGGCTTTGGGATGGGTCGAGAAGCCCAGGAGCCAACGCCGCGAAACGGCGTGATGCTCGATGTCTGGGACGGGAGGGAGGGAGGAAGGCACATATGCACTTCCATGTCTTTCGGCACTTTGGCACGCTCGTCGCTGGTACGACGTGAGTCGGCCCCTCCAGAGTTTGCAGCCAGGCTGGTGTCCGTATGAGTACCCCAGCACACGCGCGCAAGAATTTCATGCTCTGCGGATGCTCCGCCCCCTTCGCGCCTCTCCCGCTCCTGTTGTGCCCAATTTTGCTCCATGGTATCCCTCGGCTACCCGTAGTGTCAAGTGGTGCCAATTTTGGCCCCGTGGTGTTTTGTTTTTGCCAAATTTGGCCCCGTCGTGTCCCGTTGTGTCAAGTCGCCTTGCCTGAAAAGTTCGCAGCCGGGTTGGGGACCGCAGTGCGTCAAGAAGGAGCATCACATCGCCACCTCCACCCGACGGCCGTGCCCCCAGGATCCAACTTCACTTGCCTGCAGCTGAGGCAGGCGCTGGAGGCCTCCTGGGTGCCGCTAGTGTGCGACCAGGCCCGGGCGCTGTGGGAGAGCTACTGCTGCACCGACCAGGTCAGCCCGCTGTCCATGATAATCGACCAGATCGATTTCGACGACATCATTACGAACGCCAGCCGTCGCGCAACCTTCGAGAGCGTGATGGCGAGCGAGGTCTTGACGGCTGCGGCTGGTGGACGCCGGCTGGAGTCCTCGCTTAGCAACGGTTCGTATGATAAAGGGCGACGGTTGGCGACCAATTTGTGGGTAGACGGTTTTACCTACTGCCCCGCCCTCAACCGTGTCGTGATGTTGCTAGGGGCTCCCCTGGACGAGAACATCTCAGACGAGGTCCAGGGCTTGAACAGCTCTATCGGAGACGGGTCCATCAGCAACGGGAGCTGGTCAATGGAGTCCAACCTTCGGAGCTCTTTGAATAACTTGACGACAGGCCCGCTCGTCTTGGCTGAAACAGAGTTTACAGACAACCAGGTGTATCCAGCTGCCTGCGGCAAGTCCCGCCACTGTGCAAGCCCAGCATTCTGGGTAGCGATTGTTCGAGTGGGGCACGGGAGGATGTCATGTGTGACACCTCGTGTCCCCAGGCTTGAGGAAGCCGTGATGAGGATTCTGAGGATGATGAGTGCGATGATGATGATGATGATGATGATGATGATGATGATGATGATGATGATGATGATGATGATGATGATGATGATGATGATGATGCTGACGAGGAGGAGGAGGAGGAGGAGGAGGAGGAGGAGCAGGAGCAGGAGCAGGAGCAGGAGCATAAGAAGGAGCAGGAGGAGGAGGATAAGGAGGATGAAGGGGAGTGCCTTCACTTGTGACACCGTTCGTCTTCACTTGTTGAGGAGCTCTTGTGGAACTCCTTCGAGCCGTCTTGGGGCTGTCCTGGCCTCCTGAGGAGCAGTCTTGCGGGTCTCTTGGGGCCGTCTTGGGGCCCTCTTAGGCATTTTGGGGGCTCCTTTGGGCCGTCGTGGCGTCCTCTTGCCGGTATGGGAGTGTGTTGGGGGCCGTCTTGGTGCCGTTTTCGAGGTATTTTGTCCCATCTTGGTTGCCGTGGTTGCATGCCCCAGGCCGCTTTGAATTCCAGATTGGACGTTATGGACGCTTTGTAGAGCGCCATGGAGGCGCCGGGCAGCCCAGAGCGCTTCGGGACGGGGGGCCGATGCATGCTGGCGGGGTCATTAGAATACAGACACCCTACCAGGCAGCGCTTGGCAGCCTTCCACGCCTCATCGTGCCAGGGGGCACGTCGGCGGATTTCTCGATGGAGCGCATGTGTGACAAGTACACGTCGATGATGACGACGTGCAACGACTCTGTCGCGTCGGACGACTTCGTGAGGGACCTGCGGAACCAGTACGACGCGGGGTTCCTGCAGGCCTGCGCGCAGTGCGGCAGCCAAGAATTCCACGATCCTGGGTGCGTTGGGGACATGAGCTACCCGTGGCCGAACCCTGCGCCGGGGTGCTACAAGCCCTATGTCGCGTGCTTCATGCGCGTGTGCGAACCGGGGACGTTCTCGCCCCGGGTTGGCATGATCAGCCTGGACGGCTGCGACCTGTGTCCGCCCGGCAGGTTCACGAACGCCTCAGGCCAGAGCGCATGCGCGGAGTGCGAGCCGGGCAGTTTCCAGAGCGAGTTCGGGAAGACGGCTTGCGAGGTGTGCGGCCTGGGCACCTTCAGCGGGATCTTTGGGGCGGCCGCGTGCGACGCCTGCTACGCCAACTCCTACACGCCCGAGGCTGGCGCCACCAGCTGCCTGGACTGCCCTGGCGCGCCGTCAGGCGCCAGCAAAGGCGTGTCGTTTGTGGCGCCGCCGAACACCAGCAATGATCTGAGCACGTGCGTGTGCCCTGTGGGTTCCTTCTACGACAAGAGCGTCGGCGGGTGTATCAAGTGCGACGGCGATGGGCATGAGTTTCTCCTGTGCCCAGGCGGGCATCCTCACGGCTGGCACGAATGGGATCTGAGCGTCAGTGTCCAGCAGGGATACATGACACTCCCTGATGAGCCGTACAGCGTCTACACCTGTTCTGGAAACAAGATGAAAAGGTGCGCAGGGAAGCGCTTGGTGAGGTCTGCCGACATATGCGCGACGAATTTCGACCTCGAGAAGGCTCGCTGCTCCAGATGTCGGACCGGCACGGTTCTGGTCGGTGACGTGTGCGAAGAGTGCGAGGACGGAGGCGAGCCCATTACATGGCTCAAGGCTGCGGCATCATTCATATTTCAGCTGGTCATGGTATTCTACATGTATAAGCGCTTCAACATCCCGAACCCTTCAGGTGCAATCACATTCGGAGCGCTCATCAATTTCTTGCAGCAGCTGCAGACTTTGAGCAAGTTGGATCTTGATTGGCCTTCAACCTTGCAGAATTTTTGGCAAACGATCAACTTGTTCACGCTGCCTGGTATCCGGGGTTTCTTCTCTTTCAACATCGAGTGTTACGTTGGCAATGGTTTTCTGGTCGACTTGGTACAGGAGGGCGTTAGCCCGCTCCTGATATTTGTTGATTTCCTTCTTTTGCAGTCAATTTATAAGATGTTCAGGAGCTCCATGCAGTTCCACTTCGTCCACAACATTGTCGGGCTGGTGTTCACCAAGATGTTCATTTCTCTGACGTCTCTCTCGATGTCGCTGTTCTACAAGATCACGATGCCCAATGGCTTAGAGATGGTGAGGGCTTACCCAGAGCTGGAGTTCTCCTCCGACGACTGGTGGACCGCGGCGCCCATCAATCTGGTGACTACCATCCTGTATGGCGTCACCACGATCTCCTACGTTGCATGGGTAGTCTGGACGGCGCCTCGCAGGGCGGCGACGACGGCCAACTTCGGGGCCAAGTACCGGCTCTGCTCTGGCTTGAAAATTGGTGTGTGTATACATAGATATACCCATAAAGTTTCACACACACACACACACCTACCTGTGTTTGTCAGCGTGGACCCCGAACATTTGTGTTGTGCAATGCATCGGGGGCAGGCAGTCGACGCGCACTGGGCGTGCTCCAGGGCGGGCACGCGGAAGTGCGACCAGCGCACCAGGCGGGCAGGCGGCGGTCATGGACGGGCGGTGCCGAGTGCACGCAGCATGTCGAGGAAACAAAAACATGGTTTAAGCCAGCGTGGATCAGCGACAGGTGCAGTTTCGATACGAAATCGGCGCGTTCGGTCGCTCAATAAGAGGGCGCTCGCCTCGCGTTTCGGGAGTATTTGACCGACCCGTGGATCCGCCCACGCGCCGTATCGACGGATCCCTAATCCATGTTAGCATGCGCCGGACAGCATGGGGCGGGAAGGACAGCACAATATGCTTCAACAGGTTCTGCTTCGGCTCGCTGCGCCCCGACTGCTGGTGGTGGGTGCTCATGAACCTCATCTTCGGCTTCTCGCTGAACCTGCTTCAAGTGGTTCTGCCGGGCAAGAATGTGCAGGAGCTCAGAGAAGAGACTCACACCAATATCTCATGCCGATGCCCTCAGGCGAGGATCCTCGTCGCCACGGCTAGATTGAAGGGGCCTCACGGGCGATTCCGCCGACCTTGAAGAGGCCGTGATCGATCCGAGGAGCGAACGATGGCAGGCCGACAAATATCCCAGAGTAGTTTAAAGAGAAGGGAACTTCGATATTGCACATGCACAGAATCAGAGTGAGGGGGCCGAACGGTCATTCACTGTCCCTGGGTGCGTGGCTGATGTGGAATTCCGCGGTGCGGATTCTTGTTGTTGTTGTTGTTGTTGTTGTTGTTGTGTTGTTGTTGTTGTTTGTTGTCGTCGTCCCACCCGCAACCCGCCCCGCGACCCACCCGCGACCCACCCCGCGACCCACCCCGCGACCCACCCGCGACCCACCCGCGACCCACCCGCGACCCACCCCGCGACCCACCCCGCGACCCACCCCGCGACCCACCCCGCGACCCAACCCGCGACCCACCCCGCGACCCCCCCGCGGCCCACCCCGCGACCCACCCGCGACCCACCCGCGACCCACCCGCGACCCACCCGCGACCCACCCGCGACCTACCCCGCGACCCACCCGCGACCCACCTTCGACCCAAACCTCGTTCAAGGTACAAACCACAATTTCGGCGCCTGCGGCGGGTTTTTTTGCATTCCTTCCTCCTTCCAGGTGGAGAGCCCGCGACACATCCCGTGACCAACTCGCGACCAACCCGCGGCCCAAACCACGTTAGGGTACAAACCACATTTTTCGGCGCCTGCGGCGGGCATATTTTGCATTCGTTTCAGGTGGAGAGCCCGCGGCCCACCCGCGACCACGTTCAGGGTACAAACCACATTTTCGGCGCCTGCGGCGGGCATCCTTTGCATTCGTTCCCTGTGGAGAACCCGCGGCCCACCCGCGACCCAAACCTCGTTCCGTGTACGAACAAATTTTTTTGGCGCTTGCGGCGGGCTGTTTTTGCATTCCTTCCAGGTGGAGGTGGAGAGTCCGCGACCCACCCGCGACCTAAACCACATTCACTGAACAAACCAATGCCGCACAAGCGCGGCGGCGGATTCTTGCATGCCGTCTGAGCCCGCAAGGACCTCTTCACGCCCCGCACATCCACGCCAGCCCGTCCAGCAACTTTGCCCTGGCGAGTTGCCTTGATCAGAGAAGGCGGGGAGCATAAAGTGGACAAAAGGATTGCGTTGCAGCTATCTTGGGAAAGGAGGGGGCGGCAGGATGAGTAAACAGGGGACGAGGAGAACGTGGAAGAAGAGAGGATGTAAGGAGAACGTGGAGAAAGAAAAGGAGGAGGAGCAGGAGGACGAGGGGGAGGAGGGGGAGGAGGAGGACGAGGAGGGGGAGGATGGGGAGGATGATGATGATGGACGACAATGGGAGGACGATGATGGAGGCCGATGAGGGGGAGGACGACAATGGGAGGACCATGATGAAAAGACGAGGGGGGGAGAGGGAGGACGAGGAAGAAGAGGAGGAGGAGGAGGAGGAGGACGAGGTGGAGGAGGAGGATGACGATGACGATGAGGACGAGGAAGAGGAGGAGGAGAAGGAGGAGGAGGAGAGGAGGAGGAGGAGGAGGTGGAGGAGAGCGCCATCGACAAGGAAGGTGGGGGCCACGAGGTCCGCCGGCTCGACGACGCCCGCGTCGCCCGCGCCCGCCCCCTCACCCTTATCCGCAATTGCGGGGTGCTACGTATTTGTGTTATTTGTATGGAAGATGCCTGCGGCGAACCACCGCCGCCCCTCGCTTCTTGGAAGCGCCCACACTTGTGAGGGATATGCAGGAATGAGCGGGGACCCCCCATTCAGTCGCGCCCGCTGGTACCGCAGGTGGAGCTCCCTCTCGGGCTACGAAACGTGAGGGTTTCCCGAAATTAACTGGCACACATCCCATACGGTCGCGCCCACCGAGACCTTAAGTGTAGCTGCCAATTCTTGACGCCTCGCGTATCCCCACCAGCTCTCCGCAGCAGGACGGCACTGTCGTGTTCGGGCAGTCGCTGGTGTCCACCGGCACTGGGGGTTGTGTGCCCGAAGGCCTCGCTTTGAGTGTTGCAGCCTGGTACAGCCCGCGTTTAACGCATCGTCGCATCCATTCCGGGCCATTCGACGCAGGCGCCGGACTCGCGATGGTTGCCGCTGGCCCCCTCAACTCAGCGGTGGAGTTCGAGGGTTGCGCGCTGAGTGGTTCAGCCTTCCGCGTCTTTTGCCTATTGTTTTCCACCGCCGGCCGGCTGTCTTCCGGGCTCGTGCTTCTTAGCTCGCCGGGCTGGCTGCTTGGAGTTTGGCGCCGCACGGGCGACTCTCTCCGTTACACTCGCACCCGCGGCCGTTTGTACACTTTGGTATACTGGGCGGGGTTAGGTGCGTCTGCTGGTGCATGCAGAGCATTGTGTTCAGTGCATGTGCAACTGCACGCTCGTTGTGCAGGTGCGATCTGGCCTGGCAACGTGGCGCTTGGGGTCGCCAATTCGTTTTGTGCCGCCCGCCCCGGACGTTGCCTCTCGCCGCCAGACCGTTGTCGCGCGGCCGCAGACCAAAAAACAAATCTTCACCAGCCCATCCAGAATTGATTGCCAGTTTTCCTGAGGCCTCTTTGGATGCTATCTTGAGCCATGCTCGGCTAGAGGCTGTCGGAGGCTATATTGAGCCACGCTCGGCTATCTTGGGCCACCTTGAGGCTGTCTTGAGGCCTTTTTGGGGCCCTCTTGAGGATCTCTTGGGGGGGGTCTTGGAGCCCTCTTGGGGCTTTTTGGGGTGTCAGGGACGCCTCTTGGGGCCGTCTTGGGCACCATGGCTCAAAAAAGAGGTGGGGCAGAAATTCGGGCCCCCCCTTTGGAGGCTCTCAAACGGCATCTTGGGGCCCTCTTGGAGCGCTCTTGGGCGCCTCTTGGGCGATCGTTGGGCCGTTTTCGGCCTTCTTGGGCCCCTCTTGGGCCTGTTTTGGGCCAATTTGGGGCCATCTTGAGGCTTCCAAAGCCCATCGGAAGCGAAAAGACGATACTGCCAAACACATTGATTGCCCCTTGGTGTTTTGAACGGTTTTGGCATCTTGGAGAGCGCCGTGGGGGGTTCGAAGAGCACTTGGATCCATTTTGGGGCTGTCTTGGGGCCTCTTGGGGGTATGCCTGAGGCTATCTTGACCCATTTTGAAGTAGCATGGGCCATCTTGCGACTTCGAAGCCCTCTTAAAACAATCGTGGGCAATCTTGGACGCTCTAACGCCTCGCGGCGCGCCCCGTCCAGGCCCACGGGAGGGGGCAGGGGGTCGCGCCCACCGAGACCTTAGGTGTAGCTGCCAATTCGGCCCCTCATGCGGTCGCGCCCGCTGAATCCGTTGGCTAAGTTCCCTATGGGGCCACGAGGCGTGTGAGGGGTGTGGCGACATGGGAGTGGACACGCGTGCTGGCCTTAGCAAGTCGTCGATGACGACGAGGAGGAGGAGGCGGAGGAGGAGGAAGGAAAGAAGGACGGAAGGAAGGACGGACGGACGGACGAAAGGAAGGAAGGTGAGGTGGAGTTCGGCGGTGCGGATTCCAAACGGAGACCCAACATCACAGGATGGATGGGGACAACCATTAATCTGGCGAAGTAACCAACCATATGCAGTTGTGGGCACCGTCGTTGTATGCACTGCCTTCAGTGGAGCTCCACGAAACGTGTGAAGGGTGTGCCAAAATGGGTGCGGTGGGCGGATGCGAGCGCTGGCATTTGGGCCTTCGCTGGGGCTTCCTGGGGCCACGAGGCGTGCGAGGGGCGTGCCAAAATGGGCGGGGCGGGCGCATGCGAGCACTGGCACTCGGGCATTCGGCAGGGTTCCCTGCGGAGCCGCGAAGCGATTACGGGGTGTTCCAAAATTGGCGCGGCGGGCGCCTGCGAGCGCTGGCATGTGGGCCTTCGGTGGAGCTCCATTCGTGGTCACGAAACGTATGAGGGGTGTGCCTGAATGGGCGCGGTGGGCGCATGCGAGCGCTGGCATCTGGGCCCCCTATGGGGCCACAAAACGTGTGAGGGGCGTGCCAAAATGGGCGCGGTGGGCGCATGCGAGCGCTGGGCCTTCTGGGCCTTTGGTAAAGCTCAATGCGGTGCCACGAAGCGTGTGAAGGTTGTGCCAAAATGGGCGCGGTGGGCGCATGCGAGCGCTGGCATCTGGACTTTTGTGGAGTTCCTTACGGAACCACGAAAAATGTGAAGGGGTGTACCGAAATGGGGCGACGCCGCTATGTGGACGGCGCCACTGGGACTTTGGGTGGAGCTCCCTATGGTGCCGCGAAACGTGTGAGGGGTATGCCGAAATGGGGCGGCGCCGACATGCGGACGTCGGCATCGGGATCTTAGGTGGAGCTCCCTGTGGGGCCACGTAACGTGTGAAGGGTGTGCCAAAATCAACATGGGTGTCGATGATGGTGATGATGACGATGATAGTGATGATGACGGCTGTGACGGGCGTGCCAAAGTGAGAGGGTGAGGAGGGAGGAGCGGGAAGAGGAGGAGAGGAGTGGAGGAGACGTGGGGACCGTTTCTTCAAAACGAGAACCCAACATGGTTGAGAAATCTAGCAATTTGCACGCATGCCCTGATTGTTGCACGAGGTGGAGGCGATAGACACGATGAGCAGGGGTAAGGAGTGGGGTTCTCTCGGGGCCATGCTGGAGCCTTTTTGGAGCTACGATGCGGGAGACATGGGTACGGAGATCAAGGGGTCCGCGCTCTGGGGCCAGGTGCCAGGACAGCAGCGGCCGAGGACGGGTTGGGGAGAAGGGACCGGCCAGGGGGAGGGGCCTTTGAGCCAGAGGGGCCAGGGGCCAGAACGGTCCCTGGGGCCAGCGGGGGTTGGGGGGGCAGGGGCCAGGGGCGGGCGGGGGGAGCCAAGGACGCAAGATGACAACGAACGACGAGCGAACGAGGAGTGACCAGGAAGGTGTCCGAGCGCTAGAGCACAGCTGTGCAAGAGAACGCAGGGGTCCGTGACGTGGCCCGGCGGGGAAAACGAACCACGACGAACGCGAGGGGGGCCAGAGGGGAGGTCCCGGTTGGAGGCCAGGGGGAGGGGAGGACGATCTACGGCGACGAACGGAGAAAAAGGGGTGTCTCGCGGCCCAGGAGGAAGGCCCCGAGGGGGGCCAGGGGGGAGGCCGCGGGGGGAGGCCAGGGGAGAAGAACGAACCTCGAGGACGAGCGAAGATGATTCGACGCGGGGGTCCCCAAATGTGCCTCTCAGTTCTTGGCGCTCCCGTCTGCCAGTGTCTGAGGAAGAGAATCTTGACTTGTGGCGACATCGGTCCCTGCCGGATCCCCCTTGGAGTGCCCAGATGTTATGCCGGCTACATCGGGATGTTCTTGGGGCTCGGAAAGGTTAGGGGTCGGGGGTGCCGAGACTACGCTTTGCACTGAGAAGTCCCCACAATCTGGACGCGCCGAAACAGGCGAACCGCCTGAGACAACCCCACAATCTGTGCACGAATGGGCAAGTGTCATACCCCCTGGCGGCTCCCTCATGGGGGCCATGCCTTCGACATCGCGGTGATTATGGAGCTTCCAAGAGGGGAGAGTCCTAGACGCCGAAACAGGCGAACTGCCAGTGAAGAGTCGAAGGTGTCACACAAATAATTGTCTTCTTCTCTCCCTTCTCCTTCCCCTTTCCTCTCGCGCTGGCCCCCAATGGCGCCCGACGCCCAGTCCCGCGCCAGGATCTGAGGTGTACATTTTGTCGCCAGCCGCTGCGCGAAGCTTCTACCTGGCGAACCTGGAAGGGTCTCGAGGGAAACGTGCCCCCAATGGCTTCGGGTTACGATGAATGCGCCGCGTGGGCGCTCTGACTGTGTGTCTGCTCTGCGTCTCCAACGCATGTCCGAAGTACTTGCAGGACTTCTGGCCCGCGTCCTCCCTGTCTGAGCCGCAGGCTCCACAGAAGTCCTTCCCAGTGCAGAGCACGCCACAGTCGTCCTGGTCTGAGTTGTGTTGGTCCGCCGCGGTCCCCCTTCTGCCTGGTCAGAGTTGTGCTGCCGGGTCGCTGTCTTGCTCGGCTCTCGCGCGGCGCTTATTGTTCGCACGGCGCTTGGGGCGGCGCTGTTTGGGTGTTGCTAGAAGTACCCCTGGCCCCAGGTACCCCCAGGATTCTCGGCCTGGCCCAGACGGCCTCCAGGGCACCCCTCACGAGGCCCAGAGGGCCCCAGGGGCTCCAAAATGGAGCGAAGAGCTGGGGGCACCTTGGGCCAGGGGCACTTCTAGCAATACCCGAGCTGTTTCTGTTCCACTGCGCCGCTCCGCTTCTTGCCGCCCTGCTGCTTCTTACCCTCGGACTGGTGGTGCGTGGTCCGCACGCCCCTACACCCTTTACAGATGTCGGACGGATGACCGGAAGTGGAGACGAAGGAGCAGGACCATTATTTGGTGAACCTGGTTTACCTTCAACAGCTGTGCCGTCATCAGAGCCTACCGAATTCTCCTCCTGCTCGTCCTTCCTCCTGCTGGCTCTCCGTTCGATTTCTGTCGTGGCACCCCTGCGTAGTCGAGGTGGAACCGGTGCCCGTTCTTTTTCGACACGCTGGTGTCTACCACCCTCTGCATGGCTTCGAATGACTATTACTTGAACTCCGAACAAGCTAACAGTGCGTGGGAACCCGCTGCCGTCCCAGGCCAACTGGTGCTCCTCGAACTTGTGCCGCAAAATCTTGCTGAGAAGCTTGCTCCACGTGGCGTCGGCCTCACCGTCAACGCCGCAAGCGGCGTGCCTTAGAAGCTCATCGCAAGATCTCTTGTTGAAGCCGCGGTCGTCGCTAGAATTCTCGTACGTCGAAATCCCTGTCGTCGCAGTTGTCGACGTTAAGGGGATATCCGAGGTTCAAGCCAGCAGGCAGACAAACCGCCTGAAACATCCCCACAATCTGTTCGCGAACAATCTGCTGTAGTCTCTGTCACCAGACAGGCAACATGCTTGAGAACTCCCCACAAGCGCGGACGGGCACATGTCCTACCCATCGCGGCTCCCCCTTGGAGTGTCTAAATGCCACGCTTGCTACATCGCGATGAGCATGGGGCTGTGAAACGAGAGTAGTCCGGCCACCACACAGGCCAACCGCGTGAGACATATCCGCATTCCTGCTCAATCCTGCTACATCGCTGCGAGTATGGGTTTCTGAATAGAAATGGGCCACCAGATGGGCAAACCGCGTGAGTAATCCCCACAATCTGGGCGCGAGCAGGCACATGTCCTACCCCTCGGCGGCTCCTCCGTGGAGTGCTGAAATACCACGCCTGCCACATTGCGATGAGCATGGACCTCTAAAAGGAGAGGGGGTTGGGCCACCAAACAAGCGAACCGCATGAGACATCCCGTCAATCTGAGCGCGAACAGGCACGTGTCCTGTTCGCGAGTCAGAGTATGAGCGGGTCCGAGTATGAGTGGGTTTGCGTTAAAGTGAGTCTGAGTATCAGTGGATCTGATTGTGAGGGAGTCTGGGTATGAGTTTGTCTGAGTTTCAGTGAGTCTGAGTGTAAGTGGAGGAGGAAGGAGGCGGAGGCGGAGGCATGACACCAATAAGACTATATTCGTAATTATTCGAAGGATCATACCGTACCCACTAGACGCGGATATTCCCAGATGCGCATCTCACATTCTTGTCATGCCTCGTTGGGGAAGTCTGCCTGTGAGCATCTGGATGTGAGAGCGAGGCCGCGTAGACGATGGGCGCGACGACGACGACAGCGACGACTTCAGTGACGTCCTCTTCCTCTGGATTCTTTCACGGAGTATGAGCGAACACACAAGCGAAGCGTGAGGGATCATTGACAAATCAAGGTAATTGAGATTGTGAGTGGATCTGAGCGTGATTGATTTGAGTGAGAGTGAGTCTGAGTATGAGTGAGAGGAATGATTGAGCTAGCGTGTACGGTATGAGAGAGTGCGAGTACGGATGCGTCCGAGTATGAGTGAGTCCTCATAAGAGTGAGTCTGAGTGTGAATGATTCTGAGTTGGAGCGTGTCTGAATGTGAGTGGTTTTCAGAATGAGTGTGACGAGGCTGAGGCTAGAGTATGCGTGGGCCTGAGCGTGAGTGAGTCTGAGTGCGAGTGAGTCTGAGTGTGTGTGTGTGTGAGTCTGGCTATGAGCGGGTCTGTGCGTGAGTGAGTCTGAGCATGAGTGAGGCTCACCATGAGTGCGTCCAAGTGTGAATGGGTCTGAGTGTGGGTGAGTCTGAGTGAAGGTTGGTCCGAGCGTGCTTGAAATTTAGTGTGGGTGCGCCTGACCTTGAGGTGTGAAGACGAGGAGGAGGGAGGTGAGGAGGTGTGAGGTGATCCGAGCGGGTCCGAGCGTAAGTGATTGGAGTGTCTCAGCATGAGTGTGGGTGGGTCTAGGCATGAGGAAGTCTGAGCATGAGTGAGTCTGAGTATGCGTGGACCTGAGTGTGCGTGAGTCTGAGTGTGTGTGGCAAGTCTGAGTGTGAGCAAATATGTGTGAGTATGAGCGGCGAGTCTGGGTCCAGGAATGACTTAGGTTGAGCGTGATTGGGTCTCAGTGTAAGTGACTCTGCGTAACCATGAGTCTGAGTGTGAATGAGTCAGTGTATGAGTATGTATGGTATGAGTCGTGAGTTAGTCTAAGTACGAGTGAGCCTGAGTGCGAGCGAGTCTGAAGGTGAGGTAGTCTGAACACATTCTGCGTGATAAGTGAGTGAGCCTGGGTGCGAGCGAGTCTGAGGTGAGTGATTCTGAGACATCCCGACAATCTGGACGCGAATCCTGGAGTGTTCCCACCGCTGGCCCCGCCCCCCCTTTGAGTGCTGAAACCAGCGCCTCGCCGGAGACATCCTCTGAGTCTTTTCCGAAACCAAAGGATTCTGAGCACGCAAACAAACAAACAAACCGCCTGAGACATCCCCACAATCTGGGCGCGAATCCTGAAATGTCCTGACCCCTGGCGCCCCGCCCTTCGGAGTGTCCAAACTGGCGCCTCGCCTGAGACATCCCCAGAGCCTGCTCCGAAACACGAGGAGGATATTGAGCACGCAAGCGAGCAAACCGCCCGAGGCATTCCTATCATCTGGGCGCGAATCCTGGAATGTCCTGACCTCTGGCGCCCGCCCTTCTAAGTACTAAATCCAGCGCCTCGCCTGAGACATCCTCAGGATCTGTGTGTGCGATTGATTCTGATACTGATCGAGTCTGAGTGTGGAAGTGAGTCTGAGAGAAGAGAGTCTGGGTCAGTATGAGTGAGTCTGATTAGGAGGAGGAAGGATGATAAAGGAGAAGCAAGTCTGCCGCTGTCTGAGTAATAACAGTAGTTCCATCGTAGGGTATGGGGAAGAATCCCATGCTCAGGATTCAAGGGATGGGGCATAATCCAATATTCATGAGACGGGATTTCGTAGGACATGGGGAAGCAACTATTCTGCGGCCCAGGGCTAAGCCAGGAAGGGAGGACGAACCAACCAATTACTCAACGAGCCAAGACATTACAAGGCGCTGGGGGGGCCAGGGGAGGATCTGCGCGGAGGTCTGGACTGCGGGTGCCCGGTGCCGAGCCAGGGAAGGCGGCCGAGCCAACCATCTCGCCAGCCAGCCGACCAGCAAGCTACCAAAGAAAGGGCTCCGAGGTCCTGGGGGAGGACCTCGGCGGGAGCCAGGGGAGAGGGCCTGGACTTCGGGCCTGGAGTGCGGGTGCCCCCAGGCTGGGCCGGAGCTGGGCCAGGGACAGAGGACCAGTCATCCAACCCAACCAACAAACCAACCAACGAGCCACGAAAATACAGGGCTACGAGGGCCGTTGGGGAGACCTGTGCGGAGGCCCGGTCTGTGGGCGCCCAGGACTGAGCCGAGGAGGGAGAACGAACGAACCAACCAACCAACCAACCAGCGAGCCACGAAGGGCTTAGAGCTCTAGGACACAGCTATTCAAGAGAACTGATGAGTGTTGCCTCTTGGGGCTTTTGTTGGCGTACTTTTGGGGCTCTCTTGAGCCGTGTTGGAGCCATCCTGGGCTGTCTTGGGGCCCTCTTGGGCGCCTTGGGCAGCTTGGACCCAAGTTCGTCGCCGTGGCCAGATTTGCTTCGAATTCCTTGTCATGACGCACGCTGGGATAGGTCCAGGGGGCACGCATTTCGGTATCTTTGTTGTCCCCTCCCCAGGAGCAGGTCTACACGACGCTGTTTGCTCTGATCATGTTCACGAGCTTCCAGTTCTACATACAGCCTCTCAAGTTCACAGCAAACAATCGTGTCGACCTCACCTTCAAGATCTCCTTGATCGTGTTTCTGGTGCTCGCCACGTCTTTCGTCAAGAGGGACAAGGTGGGCTCTGGCGTGCAGGAGTCCAAAGACATGTACGCCACCATTATCGTGGCTTTGTTCGTTGGCGCGTTCGCATTTGCTTTCCTCAAGTTCACGAAATGGGCGCTGTCCCACTGCAACCCTGATGGCATGGTGCACGGTCAGATGGCTCACACAGTGTGGCGCCTCCGGGACGTCTCGACTGCCATGCTCATGATGCCCGAGAAGGATCTGTTCCGAAAGGCGGGCGGACTCCTTGACAACGACGTACAAGTGTTGCAGAACGCTACGAATACGATGATCAATGTGCTGTTCGGACAGCAGGCCAGCAATCACAAGAGACAGCAGCGTCTCATAGTCGGTGGCGGAGGGTTCCGGGTCTGGAACCACAATGAGCAGGTCGTGCAGATGATCAAGGATCGGACGGCGCCAACGATCCACCAACGCCGACCCTGGCCTGGGCCAGGCCCATCATGGTCCTAGAAATTGCGTATGCAGTGCGCCTTTCTGGGGCCAGGCCGGTCCTCGCCAGGATCGATGTAAGTGTGTGTGGTCGGCTCCCTCCGAAAGGACACGGAGTCTGGGAAGCTTCACGACGCGGTCGCGCAAAGTTGCCGGTTCCGGTTGCGTTTGTTGAAGTTGGCGAGGGCAGCGACCATGAACCCATTGGACGAGCGCAACAGCAGCGATGAGTACGTGGCACGACCGCAGACTTCGGGGGGGTCTTCCAGCAACATTGCCACGGGATCGAGCTCAACTAACGTATCCCGTGTGAAGTCGACGAAAGACAAATTGCGAGAGAAAGCGGCATGCTGCTCGTGTTTCGTCGATTCGGGCATCAGGAGACTGGTCAATCACGCCCATGGAGTGGCGGACATGCTTGAATTGAGCTATTCCCAAGCTATCACACGGAAAGAGTTCGGTGATGTCATCAAAACCAAGTTCAAAGACCTCGACATGCCCGAGGAGGATCTCGACCTCATCTTCTGCGCCATGGACACCGACGGCGGCGGCACGATCACCATGCGCGAGTTAACCATGTTCATGATGGCCCTTGCTCCAGAGGACCTCGTCACCGCCCACATGCGTTCCGACGCGGAGACGGAGGCGTTGGCCAGGGAGCGCGACGAGGACCAGAAGGGAGACGCCAACCCCGATACACATGCTCGATGCGTGAGGAAACATGATGGAGGTTCCTGAATACTGTTGGCCCTTCTCTGGCCTCTTGGGATTCAGGGGGCCCACTGGAGGCATCCGCGGGTACATCTGGAGGCCTCCAGGGACACCCTTAGGACCTCGGAGACTCCTTGCTCCCCCCAGCCAACCCTCGCCCCAAACCAAAGTCACCATACGCCAGCCCGCATCACCAGGGAAAAACAGCTGGCACGAAGCACCAGGAACAATGAGCCAGAGACAAGGTTGTCTGAGGTCTGTATGTTGGGTGGTGGCGGCGATGGTAGTGGGTGGCTTTCCGTTTCAGCTGGGTAAGATCTCCAATCACATGCATGTTTGCAGCGCGGCGGAACCTACAAGTGTCAGATTGAGGGAGTCGATCGGTCACTCATTGTCTCGGGGTGCGTTGCTGAAGTGGTGTTTCTCGGTGCGAAGTGGTGTTGCGTTGTTGCGTTGCGTTGTTGCGTTGTTGTCGTTGTCCTCACCCGCGACCCGTCCGCGACCCACCCGCGCCCCCGCCCCCCCTGGCGACCACCCCACGACCCACCTGACGACCCACCGGCGACCCACCCGCAACCCACTCACGTTGCTTTGACGAAAAAATCTGCCTCTGCGGCGGGATCATTGAGTAAGGTGGGCAGATAATTCGGCGCTTGCGGCGGGCTTCTTCAGAGCTTCGCAGGCTGCCGACGACCCCGCTGCCCTCTCGCTCTGATCCACAGATCCACAGCTGCGGGGTGCCATGTAATCTGTATGTGGGAACGTGTGGACAACTCATGTGCGTGGTGCCTTGATGAGGGTGGGACGGGGCGGGCGGGCAAAGGGAAACAAACATTGCGTGGGTGGTGGCAGAGCCTTTTATTGCGTCCTGCCCTCCCGCCCCTCAAATGCACAACACACGGACTCCGTGAGGACCCCCCTCGCACATCTTCACAGTGTAAATTCACGTGTAAATGAATTCTAGCTGTTGTGTATCGAAGTGGGGGCGCACGTAAACAATCTCCCTCCCTGCCCTTTGTTTTGAAACGTTGGGTGGCCCGAGGGTACCCGCGGTTGGCGTCAAGCCCTGACCCTCTCGACAACGAGCCGCAGCAGCGAGGGGGGGGACCGAACGAGGGCTGGAAAGCAATCGAGGCGAGGGCCAGAAGGACACCAGCGGAAGGGATTCAGCAAGAGGCTCGGCCTCCAAGAAGGTCGGAGGTTGATAGACCTCCTACCCTGGCACGTCGATTCAGGAATTGGCCGTTTTCGGTTCGCGAGAGGGCGTCGCGGCCGTCATTTTCGCGGGTCCAGGTCCGTCGGTTTCGGTCTTAGGCCCTTTTCACGAAGGGGAGGTTTACTAAAGGGAGGTTTGTCCACCGCCGAGATGGGGTCAGTGGGGATCGGAGGATCGCGCCGCATCGGCGATGCGGCTCGCTGTGGAGTCTGATTTTCTCCACATCGACAGCGCCGATGCATTGCCAACAGGCGCTGCTGGTACATCGCCAGTGCATCGCGGATGCATTGGCATTGCGGTGCGATCCCCCGATATCCCATCTACTCGGCGATCCCCAGCTCATTTGTTCCGTCGAAGCTGGTGACGTCTTGTTTCCTGCGGACACGACGGACCGCGTTGCGCGCGTCGCCGAACAATGGAAATCGCAGGGGGGGGGGTGATTCAACTGGCGCTTGATTTCGCGGAGGGTTGTGTACACTCGAGGCTGACTAGTAGGTCGACCTTGCCAGAGCAAGGATGTTCTGTGTCCTGTGCGTCGCGGTCCATGCCTTCTACCTTCCTGTGTCAGTGTGGCCCTCGGAAGGGTCCTGTGTCCTCTCGCGTGCTCCCTCGAATCAACCTCGTCCCCCTCGAGAGGAGGTGGACGAAAGCGACCGAGAGCTGGCGCGGCTGACGAGGCAGTGGACCGGCGGGCAGGTCGGGCGCCCGCGCTCCCGGAGCTCGGGGCGGACGCCGTCCAGCACGGGCTCTTCCTCCTCCTCCCCGAGGGGCCTTCGGCCGGCCTCGGCCTCCTCGAGGTCCTCGGGGCCACCGGCGAAGAGATCCGTGTCCGCGACCTCGCGGTCTGGATTCCAGAGCGCGATCCCGCGCATACGCGGTCGCACGGACTCGCTCCGCGCGGGACATGTGCGACACATCACCGTGTATCGGTCACACGCAGAGGCGGGTGGGAGGAGGAGGGGAGGCTTCTCGGAAGCACTTTGCTTCTTAGAGGAGGCGCGGGCACCGTCTATAGATTATAGATGTAAGGCCCGCGCCTTCTAAGACGCATCATCCTGAGAAGCCTCCCCCATCCCTCCACCCCATTAAGCGCGCCGCCAACTGTCAGTATCGTTAAACCTACCTCTATCCCCCTCCCCGTCCCCATTCAAACTCCCACGATCTCAGCACCCCAGTTGGGGATATACCTCTCGAAGCCCGTAGGAAACGGCCTCCATACGCTCTGCTGAAGATCCCGCCGGCGGTCTTCGAGGCTCGTCCCTTGCGACTCCTGGTGCCCATGGATGTGTTGCCAGGCTGCACGACGACCACGGCGGTGCGAGATCTATTCTGGCACGAGTTCTTCGGGGATAAGTGGGCACCATTGGTTCGGGAACAGGGCTTCGTAACCCAGGCGCTGCCGATGGTGACCACGGGCGCTGGTGGCCCGCAGCACGTCTCCCGTGGCCTGCTGATAGCCACGATATCCACTCACAGACCGCATCAGCTTCCACGAGTCCTCTCGGTCGCCGAGCCGTTGGCGCAGGTGCGAGCTGGTTCTGCGATCTACGTGGATTGTCCGCCGGCGCATCTCGCTGCGGTGTTCCAGCGGGTGCTGGCCTTGGGGGATATGCTGAACATCCGCATGGGCCACAGCAGCCGGAGTCCAGGATCGGCCCCGGACGCTCCACGGACCCGCACCGAATTTCACATGCCGCCGAGCGTCACCGAGTTCAGCGTCCAGATGCTCCTCGTCGGTCTTCGACGTGAGCCATGGCCGGTACCTGTATTCTTCGCCTCCCGCTCCATCTACGCGGACCCCGCGGCGCCGCTCCTGGAGCTCACGGACCCGGCGGCCCTCTCCAAGGTCGACGGCTTCTGCCGGGAGGCGCTCTACCTCAAACCAAAGTTGGTGACGATCCGCACGGACGTCCGCGGCGACGACTGGCAGCAGCGCCTCGACGAGATTTGGGCTACAGACCCGGCGGCGGCTGTCACCAGGCTGCGGTGGCGACCCTCCCGCATGGGGGGACGGGCGGTGGCAGCTCCGGCGGCCGCTCGGGAACGAGTGCGGGCAGCCCGGCAGCCAGCAGCAGCTCGCTTGGAAAATCCAGGCGGCGGCCCCTGTACAGCGGAGCTGATGACAGAGGGCTCGCTGGGTTATGACCCGCAGGCAGCAGTCTCTGCCATCATGTGCGTGGTCCGGCAGCAGACTGGGGTCGACCTGACGGCGGCGGCGTCGGCGGCCCAGCTCCTACCAGGGTCCTGGAGGCGTCTCGCGGCGGACGATCCCACTGCCGATCCGGGTCGAGTCCGCCTATACTTCAAGACGATGGCCGATGGGGCAGCAGTGCGGGCGGCGATCCAGGGCAGAGCAGTGCAGGTGGGCGACGACCTCGTTGCCGTGAGGGTCGAGACTACCGCCGCCAGTGCTCATTCGCAGAATCGGCGGGGGGGAGGGCGCCCTGCCGCAGCGGCCCTCCCCCCACAATGAGACAGCAACGGGGGATGCTGGGACCTCACCCTCCCCAGCACGTGACGCAGATCGGGTGGATGCAAGTTTAATTGAAGTTATCGCTTCGAACGGCGCTCTTGGATACGTCCTGGATCTTTTTCTGTCTTTCCGACGTGGCTATCTCTCATCTTTGCTTCATCGTGACGTGCCTCTGCCGATGCAGTCCACCGAGCTTCCGCTCTTACTACCACCTCTCTGCAGCCAGCGCCCGGAGCTAGCAGTCCAGCAGTGGGGCCGTTGTCCGGCCCTTCCCCCAGCAGCAAGCGCACCGCGGCTCCCCCGGCCACGCCGGCGCCCGCCGCCGCCTCGACAGGCCGTCCCGGACATCGTCAGGCCGCCGCCTGCCACGGCGGATCCGCCACACACTCGATTTCCATTCTTGGGTGACCTGCAAGGGGCGACTTGGAATTCCCAGGCCCTGTTTGCGCGTAAACGGCAGCGGCATGAGCAGAAGGACGCTTACGTCCGCCGTCTCCTGCGCCGCCGGGACTTCGTGGCCATCGTGGACTCGCACGGCCTCGAGGGCGCCACGGCGGTGTGGAGCTGCCCCGACGACTGCGTCTCCTACTTCTCGCCTGGCACTACCAGCCGCGCTGGTGTTGGCATCGTGGTCAAAAAGAAGTTTCTCGAGCAGTTTGCGGACACCGAGCCTCGTTGGATCCACCTGGTCCCCGGAAGGGCCGCGATGCTCCAGCTGCGGGGCAGCGCGGGGGCCCTCGACCTCCACGTGGTATACTTCGCCACTGGGGTCCCGGGCATGGTTCAGCCGCGGGGCATGGCGGTGCCCGGGGACGTGAACGCGACTGTCCGGGAACAACGGCGCAGCATGCGTCAAGTCATGGCGGCGGCCATGTCTCCCAGGGAGGAAGTCCTCTCCATGGTCATGGGCGACTTCAACTGGGTGACCGACCCCGTGGACAGGTTGAACAAGGCAACTGGTGGGCTCTCAGGCGCAGACGACCTCGGAGAGCAGCGGGACGCCGAAGCCGGGCTTTGGCGGCCGGCGGGCTTGTACGAACTCCGCCAACCCGAGCTCACGCACGAGAGCGCCTCCGCGTGGAGCCGGTTGGACAGGTGCTACTGGAATGCCGATGTCGTGGGCCAGCTCGACCGGAACATCGCGTGCACGGCCCTCGAGTGGGTGCCGCACCTCTCAGCCCACCGAGCCATCGCCTTCGGTCGCCGCACGCCGTCTCGCCACGTGCCGGCGGCCATGCCAGTCCGGCCTGAGATCGTGGCGCACGAAAGTTGGCCGATTCGGGTTGCGGCCGCCTACCAGGAGCTCCAGGAACAGTGGTTTTGCCGGCACGGGCTGGACCCGCAGCCGCAGTCAGAATCGCCTCCATCCTCGGGGGTGCCGCCGTTGCGAGCTCTCGCCCTCCTCAAGCAGGCCATGAGGATCACAGCCGACCGGATGCAGCAGGAGGCCGCCGCGGCGACACCGACGCCGAGTCCCGAGGACGACGTTGGCCACACCGTCCGGTTCATCAGGGCGGCGGAGCGCGGCCACGTCGGCGTCATGCGGCAATGTCTGCAGGCCTTTCCGCGGTTAGCCTCCCTCGTGCCCGCGCCGCTCGAGTTGGCCACTGTCCGCGGGCGCCAACTGCAGCCTTACCGACAATTGGCGGTTGACCTGGCCCGGGAGGCGGCCATCGAAGAGCTGGCGGCACTCCAGCGACACCAGGGCGATTGCACCGATGGTGATTTGGATGCGCGTCGCAACCGCATTCGCAGCAAGCTCAAACGTCTCGCTCCAGGTCGGTCTGGTTGCCTGACAGGAGTAGAGTCTCCCACTGGCGAGATACTGACGGACCCGAAGGAGATGGCCGACGCTCTCCGGCAGCACTGGCAGGACGTATTCTCGCAGAGGCCGGTTGACGAGCACCTCATGGAGCAGTGGATTCGCGAAGACACTCCGCTGGCGGTGCCGCCGCCGGATGCTTCTGACTGGGCTATTACTCGTGACCATGTGGCCGCGGCCATTGATGGCTCCCCCAATTCCGCACCTGGCCCGGACGGCCTTTCGTTTGCCGCTTGGAGACGGCTCGGCCCCCTTGCGGTCGACGTCCTGTGGCAGGCCCTCAGGGCTCTTACGCAGCAGCCCGACCCAGACTACTTCGACGAATTCATCTCCACTTTCAACGGCAGCTTGATGATCTTCCTCCCCAAGGGGGCCGGGACCACCACCCTCGGAGTGACTGGGCACGGACCACCAGACACGCGGCCGCTCAACGTGGCTTGTTGCGACAACCGACTCCTCGCGAATGCTGTTCGTATCTGCGTCGAGGAGCCCCTGTCAAAGGCGGTGTCGGAAGACCAGCGCGGCTTCATCCCAGGGCGATCAATGATTGCGAACATTGTGGATGTGGACACGGCAATGATGAAGACAGCTCTGGAACGGACCGGGGGGGCGGCTTGGTTTTTCGATTTCAAAGCCGCCTCCCCGAGCATTTCGCACAAGTTTCTCAAACGGCTGCTCCGGGCAGCGGGCCTGCCGCCGTGGTTCTTGCGATTTGTCGACGTGCTGTACATGGGGAACCACTGCTCAATGGTGGTGGGCGGCTCGGTGCACCCTGGATTTACTTCGAGGACGGGAATTCGGCAAGGCTGCCCGCTCTCGCCGATCTTGTTTGCAGTTGCAGTGGACGTGCTGCTGAGGCGGCTGCGGAGACTACAGCCGTCGCTGGTGTCAAGGGCCTTCGCGGACGACATTGCGGCAGTTACCCCAGACCTTTTCGAGTCCGCTCCGGCCCTACTTTCCATCTTTGCAGACTTCGGGCGCATATCTGGTTTGCATTTGAATATGCCGAAAACTTACGTGGTCCCGCTATTCCGCGGCGACGCCGCGACTGTGCTGCGCGAGGTGCTCTCCATGCACCCAGGATGGAGCGGCGCGCAAGTCGCGTGGCGAGCAAGATACCTCGGCTTCCTCCTCGGCCCCGAGCGCGGGCATGACGGGTACAGCAAGGCATTCGACAAGGTGCTAGACAGGGCGAGCTGGTGGGGGGCCGCAGGCGGGGGGCTCTACTTGACGACGATTGCCTACACGGTCTATATTGCATCTGTCCTCGGATTCCTTATGCAGCTGGATGCCCTGCCACCGCGCTGGGAGACAGTGGAGGCCGAGGTATTCACTCGCTTAGTTCCTGGCTCCAACTTATGGACATGCCCGGAAGACCTTCGGCAGCTCCAAGTCCTCGGTTTCCCCCGCGGGTTCGCAGATCTTCGCGCGCGGCAGAGGGCAGCGCAGCTCCGGGTTGCAGCAATGGAGAACGGCCCTGCGGGAGGCTTGCACGTAGCGGCCCGGGCCACGGAGCTCCGCCGCATTCGCATGAATTCCGACAACATGATGGTGGCCGCTGCCTGGGCGGATTGGTTCGACCGCTCTTACATCTGCCAGCTGGACGACAATCAGTGGCAGTGCAGCGCCGAGGGCGTCACTGTTCACGCAGTCGAACGGCAGCTTCTGGGGGGCGAGATTGCCCGGCCGCTCACGGCGCAACAAGCCCGCAGCCTCCGTCGCGGCTTCCAGGGCTGCGCCGCTACCCTGTTGACGACTACCAGACCAGAGGAGCTGGAGCCGCGCGTGAGGCACAAACTCGACCGCTGGGCGGTCGACCAGTACCCCCGCACCCGGGTATCGCATGGCATGCGATTCCTCAGGATCCTGGGGAAGGCGGCGCCGCCCCGCGTTTGGGCGGCATCCTGGCGAGCCATGTGGAACGGCTGGCCAACCTCGCGACGCACCCAAGGGCGGTCGGGTCTCCCGGGCTGCATGTTCGGGTGCTCCGAGACCAGCCCGGATTCCATCGAGCACTACGCGAACTGCAGGATTGCCCATTCGATCTTAGCCAGAGAGTTGGGCATGTCAAGGGCGGCCACGCCACAGGGCCGCTTGGCCGCCTTCCTGGGCCTGGACCTCCGGGCCGCCGAGGATGACGACGCAGTGATTTTGCGGGGCATCCGCTTGGCAGCGATGTACCGCGTCCATTGCCATTGCCGTCACGGGCAGCTCCGCCGGGGGCCGGCAGCGGTGGAGGCGCTGCGGCAGGCTTGCCGGGAGGTCGTGAAAGGCCACAGGCAAGCCAGCGCAGCGTACGACGCGGCCCAGGCGCGCGGGAGAGGGAGTCGATGAGGTGCTCGGCGGGCAGTTGCAGAACTTCGTCGGGAAGCGCCGGCAGGTGGCGGTGGGGGGGGCGGACTCCTACAGGTGACGCGCTGCTCCTGGCTCAGTCGGCGGCCTTCCGCTCTACCTCTCCTCCTCGCCCTCCTCCTCCCCTTCCCTCCCTCCCTCCCTCCTCATTGGTGGCCAACGTCTCGTAGTGGAGGCCAGCGGGATGGTGCCCGGTGGAGCCGTTGACGCGCCGCGCTTGACTGACAGATTCCTCTCTTTTCCCTCTTGCTCTTCCTCCCCCTCCCTCTCACGCACCGTCTCCGTGACATTTGGATGCGTTTTGTGTGGAGGGGGGGGGCTGGTTTTGTCCCCCGGACTCCGGCCACCTCGCTGCGGCCCAATGTCGGCCCGTCCCGTGCGGTGTGAGTTTTTTCCCCAGGAGCTTGGAATCTGGCCCCGGCACGGCGCAACAAACTAGAACCAAAGAGCGCGGCAGGTATAGTATACGGTCGAATTTCCAGTCGGTCGGCCGCCGCGGCTGGCGACCGTTTAGATTGCCACAGAATGCCTGTACGGTCTCTCCGGCAGTGAATGATAAGCCGTTCTATCGGCCTCGCGGCCATGACAATCAGATTCCTAGGCAATCTTCGTCGGCTCCGCGCCTTGCAACGACTATCCCCCCTCCCTTCTCTTCCTTTCGCGCTCGCCTCCTGGAGGCGGTGCTCCGGCTTGCCCTTCCGGGGTGGGCCGGCACTCCGCCTCCTCTTCCGGTCTCCTCCTCACTCCCCCCTTGCACGGCGTGAAGTTGGGCAGTGTGGCCCGGATGTCTTTTCTCCAGTTTTCCCTGCGCCGTGTGGTCCAGATCGGCCGGAGGGCGTGTGTTCTGGTGCGACGCTCGGCGAGGGCGATCCTCCCCTTCCTTCTTCCTCGTCCTCTTTTCCTCCTCCCTCCTGCCCCGAATTGGTGGTTTCGATGCTGCCGGATGCATGGGCATCGCGCGGTGGTTTTTGCGGCCGCTCCTGGCCGACCCCTGGCTGCATTATCAGCCAGGGCTCGCTCCAGTCAGCCGCTGCAGAGCAGCGTCGCGTGTGCCCGGCGCTTCTGTGCCCGATCTCACATAGTATATTCTCAGTTGGCGAGTGTGCGCACCCAACAATTTATGTCACTCGAGGGCCTTCGCTGTCTCTCGACCTTCCAGTGCGTGTGCCAGTCACCTCATGCACACGACTGGTTAGTTCGTATTTGCCATTCTGCATCGTCTCTCCGAGGAGACGGCGGCAGGTCGGAATTTCAAGTCCGCAGTGTTCTGACAGGCGAGTCTCCCCGAGCCCAGGGCCATTGCCATCTTGTCCCCCTCGTCCTCCTCCTCCTCCTCCTCCTCGTCCCTCTTCCCCTGGATCGGTGTGGGAGCTGTAGGGTAATCCACGGCGGCCGCAGGACTTCGCTCCGAGGTCACCCTTTTAATTTCCGTGCGCGTTTCGTTGGGTGCGGGTATAGCCCCCATGAGGGGAAGCGGATCCAATGCAACCGAGCGTGCCTATTTTTGGCCGTACTGATCGGAGCAGGGGCTGAAACTGATGTGTGTTTGCGTGCAAAAAAAAAAATCTAGGGGGGTACATCGGCCAGTGGGGCCCAAGCCACACCAATGGGGATAGGGGTCGGTTAAACGATGCTAAAGCTGTATCCGCAGGGTCGCGGCCCAGGGACTTGGCCCGCGAGGCTGCGGATATACGGATATGTGTTTCGCCCGCGAGGTCCCTCGATGGCCAGGCCGCCCGGGCGAGCTCACGGGGGAACGCGATCCCGCGGGGGGGCGAGCTGCGGACGCGGGAGGAGGCTTCCGGGGGTCACCAGAGAAGAAAGAACCACCACCCGCATCTAGAGGGGCTGGCCGCTCCTCCCCATCGAGCTGGTGGCATCCCGTTCCGGGCGCGCCCCCAGAGTGCCCGGAACGGAGTGCAGCTTGTTCGCAGGTGTGGCCATTGGGAGCGGAGTGCTGTGGAGTTCGGGTGGTAGTGCCTCTTTTTGCTTTCATGAGGGGTGGGCTCGCCCGAAGCTCCCTCGCTCAGGCGGACGGCACCAGGAAAAGATACCCATACTGCTATCCTTCCCTCGGTTGTCCCTTTTGTGGCATCCTGGGAGGCCCTCGTCGCCACCGCTGGATTCGCCTCAATGCTTGAGGTCCCCGTCTCGGCATGAGGGATCACAATTTTGGGTGGTATGGTCTCATACATCTTCAGACAGGACCGCTTATCGGCCGGGAGGCCGTTAACGCGGCCATGTTAACGGCCAGGTGGCCGTTAACGCGGCCATGCTAACGGCGATTCTTCACATAACCAATGAAACATCAATGTCTTTGAGCCCCGCCTTCAAGCGTGAACGCGGGCGCGTTAACGGCCGAGTTGCCGTGAACGCGCCCGCGGTATCGGCCAGGTCGCCGTTAACACGGCCATGTTAACGGCTATTCTTAACAAAACCAATGAACAATCAGTGATATTGGACGCGGCTCAGAAGCGTGGACACGGGCTTGTTCGCGGCCAGGTACCGGGACACACGGCCGTGTTCGCTGTCAGGTGTGTCGGGGTTTCGGTTTTCTGCTCTGCCTGGCGGCCCATCGGGGCCAGACGGATCGCGAGGAGGCGGAGGAGGAGGAGGAGGAGGAGGAGGAGGAGGAGGAGGGGCCATTTGTGGCTGTGGCTCCTCGCGTTTCTCCGGCCTGCCTCTCTCCCCTCCCCCTCCTCCCTGTCTCCCTAAATCCCCCTCCCTCCTCCTCCCCCCGCCCCTCCCCCCGAAATGGGACGAATTACAAGCGACTAGTCCCAATTCCAACCGTTCGGAGCGAATTGCAACCATACATGGAACCAATTACAACCATGGGATCTTCAGAAGTACTTTTTTCTTCTTCAGAGTACTTCTTCTTCTTCAGAAGTGCTTCGATTCCTTAGAATTCCTTAGGATTCCTTAGGATCCTTAGGATTCCTTAGGGTCCTTGGGATTCCTTAGGATCCTTAGGATCAGGACTCCTCCGGATTCCGTCAGGAATCCTTGGGAATATTTGCGAATCCATGGGAATCCTGAAAAATCCTTAGGGGAAGGGGGCGCTTTGGGGGCCTTCTTGAGGTCTCTTTGGGCCACTCTTAAGGCCCTCTTGGGGCCTTCTTGGAGCCCTCCTGGGACCCTTATTGATTTTTCTTGGCGCCGAAATAAGCCCTAGAAAGGCCAACTTTCGAGGGCTGCAGGAGGGCCAACTTTTGAGGTCAACACTACGAACATTACTACTATTTCGACCTACTGCTACGACTTCTGCTACGACTACTGCTACAGCTAGTACTACTACTTCTACTCCTACTACTACGACCACTACTATTATTTCCTGCTTCTACTGCTACGCCGACTGCTTTTTAATCTTATTATTTGTACTGAAGCGACGCCGACTACTACAGTTACAACAACTCCTACTACTAGTACTGCTATTCCTGCTACCAGCACCACCACTTGTGGAACTACTACTACTACTACTACTACTACTACTACTACTACTACTACTACTACTACTCTATAATCACTACTACTACTACTACTACTACTACTACTACTACTACTGCTACTGCTACTACTACTACTACTGCTACTACTACTACTACTACTAGTATAAGTATTGCCTGTACTACTACTGTCACTACTAATACCACTACTACTACCACTACTGAGAGTGGCCACGACTACTACTACGACTGCTACGAGTCTTGCTTTGCCTGCTACGACTACTACTACAACACTACCCTTACCACTGCCAACACCACTATTACTACTACTGTGACTACTCAATATACTACTACTACTACTACTACTACTACTGCTACTACTACTACTACTATTACTACTACGACGACTACTATTACTACTAGTACTACTACTACTACTACTGCTACTACTACTACAACTACTAGTAATAGTACTACTACTAATACTACTACTACTCTTGGTCTTACGTGTATTGTGATTACTACCGCTTCCACTACTACCGCACTACAGTACTTTTGCTGCTACTAGTATTACTACGGCTGCCACTACTACTAATGCTAGCACTGTTGGTACAACTACTATCGCTACTACTACTACTACTACCACCACCACCACCACCACTGCTACTTCTATTACTACGACTACGACTACTATTACTACTACTACTACTATTACTACTACTACTACTACTACTACTACTACTACTTCTACTACTACTACTACTACTACTACTAATACTATTACGATTATTCTTACTACTAATTCTAC